>VXAC01007112.1:841640-879353 GCA_013399225.1 Rhipidura dahli
ATGTTAATTTATAAAATAATTTATAATAGATAATATAATGTATTATTATATCTTATATATTGTATTGTCACATATATAATATATATAATAATTATATATAATTAATGTGTACATAGGTATACAGATAATTTAATTGCAATTCAGTAGAAAGGCTGAGTATTACATTTAAAGCAAAGTAAGCTAGCTACAGTTAAATATATAAAATAATTCTTCCTTTTGGATTGAGTTCAGTTACTGTCCGAGGCAATAAATTCAGGGATATAAACTGTCTGTAATTCCAGACAATTCTAGACAATAAAATGTAATGGTTCAATGATCTATAATATTTATATGAAAATGGAACATTTATATGCAATGTAAATATTTAAATGAAATAAAAGGTGGGGAGGAAGCTGCTCTGGCTCTGCTCTCACCAGCAGCAGGTGACGATGAAGGGAAATTCCTTCCCTGCCCCTGGGGGTGGAGCAGGAGGCTGGAGATGCCAACAGCTGGAGCCATGGAGGGAAAATGAAAATATTGAGCTGTTCCCAGGTTTTGCGGGTGCCTGTGCAGATGCTGCAGCACCTGGGCAGGTCTCACACCTCCAGGAGCTGCAGCTGCTGCTCCTGACGGATGCAGCCACTCATAAAATGCATGATAAAGGCTTCCTCCTTAGCTGGGGAAGGACAGAATGAACAGGGTAAAGAAAAATCATCATTAAAACACCAGATCCTGGGGTTCATCTCCTTATTTTCCACTGAATATAAAGGTAGATCTTCCCAGTCAAAAAAAAAAAACAAAAAAAAAACAAAAAAAAAAAACAAAAAAAGAAAGTTAACACAAACTTTTTGAGTGTTATCTCCTTGAATGTAAAATTGCTGCCACCTCGTCCAGGAATTAATTTCATTCTCCAAATCTTTATTCTTCAAATCTGCCACCAGATAATTCAGGAGAGAAGTGATCCAACATGGAACACCCTCAGCCAGCCGAGAGCTGCACAGAGCCTGAAGTTCTGCCATCAAAATGCATCCCAGTGCAGAGAGGTGGCTTTTAATGAGGGATCATTTTAATCAAGGAGAGGAAGCACAGATGTGATAACTGCAAGCAGCATCACGGAGCCATAATTGCACAGAGAGGTGATGAAATGCATCGTTAAAATTCAAGTTCTTTAAGCTTTTTGACAGGTGAACATGGAATTTTGCCTAGGATGGAGTCTACTCTCTCTGCAAATTCTCACTCAAAACCCAAATGAAATCCTTGAATTCTTAGATCACCCAAAACAGGAATTAATTGAAAGAGAATCAGGAAAGAAATTGATAAATTTTGATATTTTTTTTTTGAGATAAAAAACAGAATAAATAATATGGGGCAATAAATAATAAAAGGCCTTTTAAAACAGCGCATTTTTCAGGTGAAAATTGAGACTAAATATTTATGCTTGGACCACAGTATTGTGAAATGGAAACCTTTTCCATTTAGCTTTGTTTCCACCGTAAAATAATGATGAAAAAATTTCCATAGGTTTTAATCAAAGCAGGTTTTTTTATGGCTATTTGGATTTATTTACGTGCAAGTGAACCTAAACATGAGTAAGGTTTCTTCTCTAAGATGGGCGTGCCACTCACTTCAATCCCTACACTGTTCTTCCCTAAGTGCAAAACAACTTCATAAATAAATAAATGTTATCTCTCTCTCTCTCATGACTGAAATATTTCACACACCAAAAGATGACTTTGCCTTAAGAACATCATTTCCAGTGAAAGCTCGAGGTGAAGATTTTTAAAAGGAACCAATTCCTGGGAGCAGAAATCAAATCTTGGTGGTTTCTGGATGCTCTGGGAAGTCCCAAGGAGCAGAGACACCTCCTTTACCCACCCAAAACTCTTGGCCTGAGGAAGCAAATGGCAAATTAATGGGCTCACTCCAATTGTCCCTGCGGGTCCCATTTAAAGCAGACACGTGGTGCCAATCAGCTGGAACTGTCAGCACCATAATGAGGATTTAATTACCCCAAAGTGCTGCAAATTGGTTTGATTTCCTTTGTTCCAGCAGAATAAAGGGTTGGTGTTTCCCTCAGAAAGGCAGCAGCCACAAGTCCAGAACTTATATAATTAAATTATAACGCACAGTGTGTGCAAAGGATGGATCCAGGGAGGGGAAAGTCCTGCCCTGAGGCCAGCAGGGATTTCCTCAGCAGGGACAATGCAGCTCTCCCTAAAGCCAGATCTGAATCCCACTGCTGGAACCACCTGAAACAGCAGCAGTGGATGAAGCTTTGAAAGGAGGGGGAATCCAGACCGTGAAATTCTTCTCACAAAACCTCAGTTCAGTCATTCATACCCCAATTCTTTTATTATTCAACTGATAGGAAAGGAAAAGGGGGAGCATTTTGAAGATGTGATTGTTCCCTGCATCTGGAAGTTGGGTTGATGCATCCAGGGGTCAGATCACAGCTCTTTGCTCCTCAGCAGTGCAGCTTCTATCTAAAAGCTGCCAGGACCTTGCAGAAATCACTGACAGCAACAAAAAAAAAAGGTTGTGTTTTATCCTCTAGGCCTTCCTCCTCTTCTCTTACCTGCAGGGGCCCTGCACTGCCTTGTTCTCCTCAACTCTTCACGCAGAGAATAAAGAAACCTGCAGCAAAACCAGCACTGGTTTGAAGAAGCAGACATCTGAAGAAAAGTTCTGTAGCAAATCTATGGCTCAGCTGCTTTACATCACACTTGGGTAAAAAAGGAATAACTTTATGGATATAAAGATTTATTAAAGCTGAGCATCTTTAAAAGCCCTTCAAAATAAATGAGAAATACCTTAACAGACATTTCATTGATGTGTCTTGAATCTCTCTCGCTAGAATTCGCTGCTGCCACTTCTTTATTTGAAGAAATGAAAAATACCAACAACATTCCTTGAGAGATAAAACCCTAAGAACGTGCAGGAGCACTGTAGCTGACAGTACAGCTTCAGGTAACCACGGGAATTACTCCAGACCATAAAATCCCTGCTTGGTACAACACAGTTTAAGCAGAGTTTGCTGGCTACAGCTTAGGACTGTGTGAAACTTCTCTGTGAGAAAGGTTTGTCCTGCACTGAAGACACAAATCATTAATTACTGTTGCATCTCATTGAAAACAGAAACTGTTTGAAATTGAGAGTTTGAAAATATTTATTGTAGGTGTTGTTTTGCTGCCGTAGCTCTTTGAGTGGGGTGATTTTTGCTGTCTAAAAATACTCAGCAGTTCAACCCCTTGAGCCAACCCAGAGCCTGGGAGAGAAGCCAAGGGATTGGTGGCACTGGGGCTTCTTGAGCAGAATATTGAGGGAAACAAACTCCACTGCCATGGGGGGGTGGAGTTTGGAATTAAAGGTTAATTCAAACCAGGGCAAGGTTTTAATGCAGTAGGAGCAAAGTGTTCATTCTACACAGGATATCTTGCTTGTAAGTGGAATATTAAACCCCAACCAGAGTGGATTTGTGGTGTCTCACACTGTGCTTGAAGGTTTCACTGCCTCTGGTCACACAAATTTGAATTGGCTAAATGTTATTGGAGATCCTCACTTTTCTTCCAATGCAGAATAAAAGTGGTGAAAGTTCCAGGAATCTGATGAATAAAATATAAATTTGGGTGGGGTAATCAGGCACGTGTCCAAAGGGTGGCTGTCAGAAACAGCTGAGGTTTGGTCACAAGGGTCTGTGCAGTTGGACTGAACAAAATCACAACAACATTCCTCCAGTGTAGATTTATTCTACTCAGCGCAACAAGTATTGTAGATCTGGTTTAAATTTCACTTGAATCTCAATATAAATGTGGATTAAAAAAAAAAAAAAGAAAAAAGTGGATAGTCGAGAAGGTTCAAAGAAAAATCTCATCATATTTTCAGCACACATAAAATGATAAACTCAGGGAGAAATGGGACCTCATACAAGGACCTCGTTAGGGACACCCCATTGCCAAGGGTTACCTCTGCTGTCCAAATGGAGATCACTGCTTGTGCAAGATTTACACAGAATTTACACAGATAAAATCCCACTAGGAGATGATTTCAGCAAGCATGAGATACTGAAAACGGGGTTAATTTGATTGAGAAAGTACTCAAATACCTCTCAACCTGGTGCCTCAGTACATCTGAGAGGGAGAAGGGCCCTCCTTTGCTGGGATTGCTGGAGAGGGGAGGGTTATGAGATGACTGAAAAGCAACCTTTGCACCCCAGTTTGAATACAAACATTCTGAAAGCTTCCACACTGTTTGTTGGCCATGGGAACACTGGGTTTTCCTGGGAAAGGGGTCTCTACTACAGTGTTCCAGTGTGAGGAGCTGGAGCAGGCTCCTGGAGAGAAAGAGGATTAACAGCTGCCAACACATTGTGGACAGGACCATCCCGGGGTACTTGTTGCATTATCTCACGATTTGGGAAGCTGAAGAACAGCTCCAATCTCTTTGGGGAAGGTCCCTTCATGCTCCCACTTTGCTTTGGAGCAGTTTCCAAGACGCCTTGCTTTGAAAAACCCAACAACAAACGCTGTCCAAGCAAGGAGCCCCCCTAAGGTGCCTTGTCCCTGGGGATGTGCCCAACCAGGAATGCCAGGGGCTAAATTCCCTTTTACCCTGGGCCAGGCTCTGCCCTCAGAGCACTCTGGGGGGATGAAAGGACCACAAAGTGGTGCCACTGAGCAGTGCCACAGGGACGTGATGATGACATGGGCGAGAGTGGCCCAGGGACAGCATCAACCACGCAGAGGGCAGGTTTCTGACAGGGACAATGCCTTATAAAGAAATTACTCCCTTCAGGCTTTCTTCTCTCCCCCCCAGAGGCTGCTACTTAGGAAACTAAACATGTGCTGGTTGTGCCAGGGGTTTCCCAGCGCAGCAGTGTGGTAATCCCTGAAACACCTCCAGAACAAGCATGGCTACAGCTGTGAAGTTAAACAAAGGCAATCTCCCAGTGCATTTGTTGCAGATTTAGCCCCTAAAAGTGTTTAAAATCAGGAGAGGGAGTTTGGATGGCAAACTCTCCCTGCAAGTCAACGTGATTATTTGTTAAAACAAACAAACAAAGGATTCAGAGAGAAATCCTGCAGCAGGTCCTGCAGATGCTGCTTTGCTCCTGGTACACTCCAAAGAATTCATTCAACTCGGGCTTTTCTGGAAGTTGTATATCCAGAACAAGAGTTACAGGCTCTGTGCATTGTCCAATCCTCTCTTTCTAAGGTTCTGTATAAACTCTAAAATAGGGAATAGGACATATCCACAGGATTTTATAAGAGCTACAGATGATCCTATTGCTGGATATATTGCAGATACTGTGCTCTCCAACCATCAGCACTCAGGGGATAGAAAGATGCAGTTCAGCCTTTAGAAGCTGATCTGCAGGTTACAGATTAAAGAATTTCCAATAGATTTCTCTCAAAGTGTGAGACTTCACTTCTGGAAATGCTCTTAATTCCATGCTTGGCTTGTTTCTCAAAGCAGCAGACAGACAATTCCCAGTGGCCACATTAGCAGGAGTCCCTCAGCCACGGCGTTATTCTGAAATATTTGCCTCTTCCCAGCAGACCCAGTGGGACCTGCACAATGAATCATTCCTAGCTGAGCCACGTTTGCTGCTCTTCAGACTAGTTCCTCCTCCTTAAATTCCTCCTAGGCTTGAATGTTGTTCCATTCATTACCCATTTCCCCACACAGCTGATTAAAAAGTGAAATTAGGCTTCCCTCTGCAGATTTTTCCTCTAAAATTCCTAGCACACCTTGCAAAAAAAAAGATTCATGTTTCTTGTGCCAATCCCTGCCTCGTTAAGGTCAGGACTTAGGTTATTGAAAGTATGTATATATATATATATATATTTTCCTAATATGTATATAATGTAATAGAGAATACAGATTATCTATGTATATATATTATATATATATACTGTTTTTCATTTTTACTTGTGTGTGTGTCTCTCACACTGAGACAGTGAGGGCCAAACACAGAACATCCCATTCCCAAAACCATTCCTGACCTATTTCCTTACCCCTCTTTCACTGAAGTCATGGCAAATTCTCCTTAACCAAACCCAAGAGTTTCATCCTGTTTAATCCCTTTTTGTGCTGTTCCAACTCACTTCTGCTCTACAGCCTCTTTTCTCAATACATCCAGTGACTCCTTCAGGTTCTTTTGGTTTGTTTGTTTTTTGTTGTGGTTTTTTTTTTTTTTTTTTTATTTTTCCCCTCTTCTCCTCTCTGAAGAAATCACCCAGTGACAAAATTCTCCCTTTTTTTTCACCTGGAGTGGTGTGAATTGGCTCAGCACACAGCACCAGCTGTAAACTGAAAGCACCCAGAAGAAATGAGAGTGAAGCTGATGCCTCTCAGAATTTGTGTGGAGCTTTGTAGACAACCTGTACAGTTGTACTCAGCTTCTCACTATTAATTAAATGCTCATCAAATGAAAACTACAGAGCACAAAATATTGAGAACTGCTGCATGTTCTTGTAAAAGAGAGTTTTTGGCTCCAAACTCATGTAAAAAATGAATGGTGATAAGCTCTTATCTCTTCCTCACAGAACAGGCCAAAAGAAAACCACTACCTGACCAGCAAAATAATTTTAAAAATTGAAAAAATTTCCTCTGACTGCATATTTCTTATACTCACTGGCCCTGGACTAAGCCCTAGTCACAAAAAAACGCCTAAGCCATGAAAAGGAGCAGGGGCACAAGGAGTAAAGAATAACTTGAAGCCCAAAAGGGAAAAAGAAAGCTGCAAATGGCCAGGAGCTGTTTTGAGAGGTCTCAAGTCCTTTGCCCACATTTATGGCTCTTGAGTCTTCATAAAATACCACTCTGCTGTAGCACTTGCAAATTTTACAGGATTATTAATTAAATGCAGATCAATTCTACTGACTTGTGTTTTTTTCATTGATGAAGTAAAACCTTTGGACATCAGATAGGAAATAATTAAAGAGGAGCTGTTGAAGGGATCTGGGGGAGAGCTCAGTTATTTCCCCTGCACCCCAAGGACGGCTGTGCCCACTGATTGATGGGAAAGGTTCTGTAGCTTTTCCAGGAATTCCAGTGCCATATTTAATGACTTTCCTCAGGAAGTCCTCCTGACACTGCAAAGCAATTTTGCTGCCATGTAAAAATATAGCAGAAAACAGTGAAATAATGGGAAAAAAAATTAAATTTAAAATCCCAAGCAACCACCCTTTCTGTTAATGCCCTGAATCTACAAAGCCATACTTGGGAAATACTCTTTAAAAGTGTCTAAACATTTGATTTTTCTTATGATGATACTTTTCCAAGAGCCAAAAATAGACAGAGGCTTGATGAATTGCATGGAAATAAATCCTTTACACAGTATCCATGCTGAGATAGCCAAAAACCAGAGGAATGTGATCCCTGCTTGACAATGTTTTCAGTTACTTGTGCATCTTTAAGATGCCTCTCACCAAAGCCCTTCACATTCCCAACTCCAAGACAGGGAATAAAAGCAATGGACACATTCTTGGACAGCTGGAAATAACAATCTATTATTTACAGGGCCACTTGGATATTTAAGGGATTCCAGAGGCACTGAAAAATATGCCTTGGAAGAGCTCCACGTGATTTGTTTGCACATCCAGTCTTGCACATCCCATTCCCAAGCAAAGAAATTAATTCCTGGAGTGGGCAACTTTGTCAAACATGGATTTGACTTCTCAGCTTGTCCTGGGCAGGGCCTCTCACACAGGGGAGCTACTGGAGGGAACTATCTGGTTTCAGGCAGCAAATGGCACCAGAAATATCCTACTTTCAGTTCTCTAGATTTAAAAGTTTTATAGAGAGATCCTACTTTCAGTTTTCTAGATCTAAAGGTTTTATAGATACTTCCTACTTTCAGTTTCCTAGATTTAAAAGTCTTCTAGATACTTCCTACTTTCACTTTTCTAGATTTAAGTTTTCTAGAGACTTCCTACTTGCAATTTTCTAGATTTAAAAGTTTGTGTGGATACATCCTACTTTCAGTTTTCTAGATTTAAAAGTTTATAGATACTTCCTACTTTCCATTTCTTAGGAGATTTAAGTTTGTGCAGATGCTCAAGGAGGCTGTACATGATAATTCAGAAAAAAGGGGATAAGCTGGTTTTATACGTTCATAAAACCAGGTCTAGCTGAAGGGATGCCTTTCAGTAGAGGAGTTTTGTACGCAAATAAAAAAAAAAAAAAATTAAAAAGCCCCACATGACAAACCCAGCAAACCAACAACTGATGAGAAAGCAGTGAAACCCCTGGCAAAGGCAGAAGAAACACTCCTGGTTACTTTGGCTCGTGCTGCTCCTGCCTGATTTGGCCAAGCCCATCACGGCACAACTGAGGTTTTGCTGGTTTAGATTTTCATTTTATATTAATGTTATCCCTTTGAGGAAAATGTGCTTCTCTCCTATAATTCTTTCCCTACAATGGCAAGACTGGCATCTGTGAATGTGCACTTCTGTAAACACACACTCCTACGTTAACCACAGCCACGGAAATGCCTTTGGAAATGAAAAACATTTCCCATTTTGCAGCAGAACTTGAGATGAACCCAGCAGCTTCTAAAAATCATAATTTAAGCCCCTTGCTGAGCTTCTGAGGGTGTCTACCTACTGTTAGTAGTAAAAACAGCACTTCTAGAACTTTGAGAATTGTGCAGTTAAGGCATATTTTAAGTGGCTCAGGTATCATCTTTGCTACAAAAATTTGATTTCTGATTTTGGCACCACTGCAAGCCAAATCTTGACCGTATTTTGACACGGGAACCAACCAAACACTGCGAATTCCCAAAGTAGTAGAAAGTCAGGAGAATTTGCAAACTCAAAGGTCATTTTTTCATCAGCCATAGCAAAAGGATTATGCACAACCGGAAATGTAAAAACCAAAAACCATGGAAGTTCATCCAGCAAGGGAGTTGCTTCCATCATGGAAGTTCATCCAGCAAGGGAGTTGCTTCCATCATGGAAGTTCATCCAGCAAGGGAGTTGCTTCCATCATGGAAGTTCTGCAGCAAGGAGGATCCTCCCACGCTGGAAATAGCCCTGGTTCAGCCCTCAATGCAGGAGAAACCAGCAGCATTTTGACCCCAGTCCCATTTGCTTTTGTCAGCTGAAGTCAGGCAGAGTCAGTGATCCTGAGGCAAACTCAGATGCAGAACTCACAGAAAGCAATTTTCACACGGCCCCTCATGAGCTGGGCAGAAGGAGGAGGGTCTGGCAGGGCTCAGTGCCCCGCAGGACACCCACAAAGGGCTGGTTGGGAGTGGTGCTGAGCCCCCCGGGTGCTGAGCACGGCAGCACCAGGCTCAGCTCGCCCCTGGCTTCTCAGCGTGCTGGGGATTAACCACAGTGTGACTCCTGCACTCAGCTGTAGCCTGAATGAAACAGGAAAAACCTCTCTTTTGACCTTGCAGGGAAAGGGTTTGTGCCTTTTCCCTTTTGCTGAGAACAGCCCCTTTTCTTTGGCCCAGACAAAACCGATGTTTTTTTCTCACAGGGCTCTGCCTGGAAACGCTGAGGATGTGTCACCTCCTCCAGAGAGGGACAGGCCAACAACCAGACCTCCTTTAACAGAGGACAAAGTTGTTGCTCCACAGCCAATTAAAAAAAAAAACTATTGAGGTGGAATCAGCCACAAAACCGTGGCTCTTCTTTGTGTCCAGCTCCCTTCCCAGGTGCTGGAAACCTCCAATTCCTGCCCGTGGTGACGGACTGGAGCAGCCCCCAGGCAGGGCTGCAGCCCCCACACCTGGCAGGAAATTTGCCCACATTTATGCTCCTTGAGTCTTCTTAAAACATCCCTCTGCTGTAGCACTTGCAAATTTTACAGGATTATTAATTAAATGCAGATCAATTCTACTGACTTGTGGTTTTTTTCATTGATGAAGTTAAACCTCTCCCAGGAAAGCAGCAAACTGATGCAGCAGAGCATCTCCTCTCTGTTCTGGTTCCTACAAATGCACCCTCACCTCCAGCCACGGCTCCCTTTAATGTCCTGCTTTAATTTATCTCTAATTATCAATGTCACAGCTGCCACTGGGGTTGAAATTTGAGCAGTTCCATGTGCCACACCTTGAAACTGTGATGATCACTTTTTTGTAGAAAACCCATAAATAAACTACACAACTGGAGTGAGGAAAACACCATAAAGGGAGAAAACAGGTCAGTGTCTGAGTGCTGGCACCACTACCACAGGGAAAGTGGGGGTTCAGGCTCTAGTCAGTCCTTTGGAACACAGCAGCAGAGAGTTTGAGGAATAAAAAGTGAACTTTTATCAGTTTAGCTGCTTATCTCAGAAACTGTACACACACAGTGTGGGACTTCTCGGGGCTGTGGCTTGCAAGGCCTTTTTGAGTAAAGTAAGGAACACTTTAATCCCTTAATTTTGATCAGCTGTCAGTGGTCAGTGTCCTCACTTAAGTGAAGTCTTAAAACACTAACAGGGAGAGGTATTTCCAAGCAGGAGAAGAAAAGAATGTCCAAAGTCCCAGACTTTGCCCACTGCTCCTCCTGCAGGATCAGACCATTTTCACTGTGTAGCTACAGGCAGGTGATTATCAATTACAGGCTCACAAAAATATTTAAAGTGCTGAAGTTTCAGGAGTTCTTTGGAGTGCACCAGGAGGAAAACAGCATCTAGGACCTGCTGCAGGATTTCTCTCTGAATCCTTTGTTTGCTTGGTTGTTTGAACAAATAATGAATCCATGGCAAGAGAGAAACTAAACCCTCACCCTCTGTGTTATCAATCAAAGCAGGTAGAGAATGATGAATTATCAGAAGTGAGGCTGTACCTGCTCAGGGAGCAGGGGGAACAGCATCCTCTGGGCACACCTGAGGAAGGGGAGCTGGAAAAGCTCCATGGCACTGCCAGGTATTCTCTGCCACCTCTGCCTGACTCAAGCCACAGCTTTAGGAACCACCAAGGCCCCAGAAGCAGCAAAAGCTGCAAAAATTTCAGCAGAAAGGCTGAAGTTTTTGTTTGCAATCCTCAAGCCAGCTGAGGATTTGGATTTACTTCCAGTCATGAGTAAGTAAGGGCTGAGCCTTACAGCACTGTGTGTGGAAAATACTCAGCAGCACCAGTTAAAAGAGAAAATATTCCCTTCCAAAGCCAGAAATGAAGATGTTTTGGGGCATGGTGTATTCACTTGCACACACAAAACCAAATCCAACTTGTCCCCCTGCTCCTGTACCTCCCTGAGCACGAGTAACTCTCAGACTGGGAGCACTGGGCTCGAGAGCAGCACGGAGCACTGCAAAAAACACTGGGGAATTACTGAGCCTTCCCCAAGCGCTCTTCTGGCTAGGCTGGGTTTAATTAAAACCATCTGAAGACCCAGTGGTTACTCTCCAAGGCCGTGGCAATGTGCTGTGGCTCTGAAAGGAGAGCTGCAGCATCAGCCTGACATGTTACAAATGGGGGATTGGGTTTTACACTTAAACAAGCTCAAACCAAGCAAACAGGATCATTGTGCACAGCAGTCACCACTCTAATCCACAGATTAACTCAACTGACAAAAAAAAAACCCACCAAAAAAAAAAATCCCACAAAACCCCTTTTTTTTTTTTTCCCCCACAGCCAACCCTTCACACAATAAATTGGCTTTATGTGGCCACAGCTTGGAGGAATGTCAATGGCAGCCTTGGCATTGCAGGGAGCAAAGTGTAAAGGTTCTGAGTGGTTGTTCAGAAGAAACCTCGAGCTTTCCCCTCCTCTTGCCAGGCATTAATTGTATTTTTAAATTAATTTTAATTAATTATATTGATTGTAGTTGATTGATTGTAAGGAACCTGGTGGTTATGCAAATAACCTCAGGTCTGAGAGGGGTTTTTGCAGCAAGGAGGATCCTCCCACGCTGGAAATAGCCCTGAGCAGCTGCTCTGTGCAGCCTCCTCCAGCAACTCGCCTCTTACTAATGGTTCCAACAAGTTTACAACGAGTTTATGGCTCCTGGCACCGGGATGTACAAGGCAGTAAAGCATCATCACCACACCACCACCTCTGGCTGAGGGAAATAACATTTCTGGTAACACTTCCAAACACATGAACTGTTCCAGTCATATTTACTCTGCGTTAACTGCTCTGGGATCTGCTCTGCACACAGAAAGGCCGCTGCTGTGTAATTAAGACACGTAATTTAATTATAATCTTAATTCCAATGAATTATTTCAATGCAAAATCGGTCCTAATTTTTAATGAAGCTCATTCTTCTGCTTTAAAACTAATTTGTTGTGTCTTTTTTTTTTCATTTTGAAGCCATGCATCATCACGACTACTTAAATTTTGAACAAACTCCTTCCTTAACAGGAAGAGAGTACATTTATCTTCTGTGTGCAAAACTATGCAACTCCAGTTTTGCTTGGACAGAGAGAGCAGATAAGTTTAATATCTTAAGTTATTTTGGCCAGTAACCTGTTAGTGTTACAAGAAGTGTTTGTCTGTGACACGATAAAGAAGTTTCAAATAAATAACAGATTATTTAGTTTACCTTTTCTTTTAGTGTTTGTGATTTTAAAAGGTTTGGGTCATGTATTTTCAACTTTTTATACACAAGCCTGTAAACCCAGTTAAGAGAAAACTTTAAATCTGATTATCCCTTCTGGTTTCATCCCTGACTTAGCCAAAATCAGGTAGGGAAATATGCCCCAAAATTAAAGGGTTTAAAACCAAGGTGAGGCACAAAATCTTGTTTAGCTTCATTTTCAGAGGTCTCTGAGAAGGGAGGTGCTTAAAATGGCTTTGTATGTGCCTCAAAATACCACTGACACAGGAATCCAGGCAAGCCAGAGATGAGCACTAACACAGAACCCACAAAACCACAAAAACCACAAGGGCATAAAGCCTGCTCTGTGCCCTCCACAGAACTGAACTGAACATTTCCTGCTTCTCTGGGTAACTGGAGTTACCATCGCTGGCTGAGTTGGGAATATTGTTGAAAAATCATAATAGAAATGCAGGGGTAAATTGGATAATCATTAAGAAAATATTTTGGTCACTGACTCTGATGATATGAAGTCTTAATTCTCATTATCCCAAAGAACCATAAGGGATTTTTGCTAAAATGAAATGAAGTTGTAGCCTTCAGTGATGCCACCTGAGAAACTCTTTGTTTATTCTGAAACACTGGAGTAGATATATTTTGATTTAAGATGTTAGGTGTCTAGACTATTGAAAATTTGAACAGTAAACAAAATTTCAGTTTTACCCAGAGAGTGCATACATCTCATATTGTCCAGGCTTAACTTAGCTTGAGAGGGGATATTTTATTTTAAATAAAACAGTGTTATTTGCTGAAAGAACCCATGAAGTTTAAGTTAGCAGGAAAAAGAGGTTCAGGCAGAAAACAGCACATCCTAAGATTCAAGGAAATTATGTCCACGCAGAGTTCTCCCCTCAAGGAGTTTTCATTCTTGGTTCTTTCAAAGCGTAGCTGTTGCACACAAACCAGCTTCAGAACAAGGCTCTGCCTTAAAGATAAACTGAATGGGTCCTCAAGAAATGGTAGCAACCTGTAATTTTGTAGCAGGTTTGAGTTGTGCAATCACTCAGCGCTCAGACGTTCGGTGCCTGGGACTGGCTGAACGCACACAACGCCCCGCGAGCAGCACACGCGACACCGCGCTGCCCTGATGAGACATTTGCAGTGGGGGGGAAAAAAAAAGATGGCACTGTCAGTGCTGAGAAAGTTTTAGCCAGGAAAATCTCAGCTCTGCAGTGTTCTGTGAGAATTCTTTCTTTCCCGTACGCTCTAGCCAAAATAATATTACTGTTTTATAAACCCTTTGCACCTGCATAGGTTTTATAAACCCTTTGCACCTGGTTTTTCTCAGCTAGAGAATATTTCTGTCAGGAAAACAACTTTCTGCTACATGCTAGAATTTTGGGCCTGCCTCTTGGGAGGTGGTTAGCCCACAGAACCAATGGTTTTATGACATGTAGCACGTTTGAGATCTACCTTATAAAATCCCTTGAGAAAATCAGTAAAGCGCGGACTTTGCCTATTTTTCATCTGGAGTCAGTGAGGTTCTTTACTGTGTACTGTGACATGGCACCACAAAAGCAGCTCATCTTTTGCAAACAGCTGATTTTCTTCTCGTAGCCTGACAAGAAATCAGAGTCAGGGGGGCAGGAGAGAGTTAAACTCTGCTGTTGCTCGAGCTGAATAACTAACGCTTACACGGTCCTTTAAAAAGTAATGAGACACAGAAGCCAGAGTGTTAGTTAGCTGAAACAAGGATGAGGATGAAGCTCTCAAACTCCTAACAGAAGAAACATTTGGGAAAAAAATAAAAAAAAAAAAAAGGAAAAGGAAAAAAAGAATATTGTAAATCATCCTCTTTCTTTCACCTTTGCCTCCTCATTAGTATGGGTTTGAGGCTCTTTCCTCCAGCAGCAGGAGCCAAGCTGCCGAGCAAGTGGCACACTTTGTTCTGTGTCCTTTCAGGATATGGAATTCCTTTCCTTGTATCCTCTAAGAAAAGAGTTAAAAAACTCTCATTCTGACCGTGGCCGCATAAGAAAATTTCCACATGATGTGAACCCACATTGCTTTGTGCTATAGGGTTTTGAGGTATCTGACCACATGTAAATGATCAAATCATTGCCAGGTAACGAACAGTCTGATCAAATATAAAGTTTCTGTGCACTTACTCCCAGAATTCCATCACTGGAGAAGTGGCGTTTTGTAAAGAGACTTGACTGCAGTTGCTCATGTTAAGTTTTTGAAATTCCACACAGTTTTCTAGAAAAGAAGAAAAAAAAAAACAAAAAAAAAAATTAGTTTGCTCTGTCGACATGCAGGCACAGTTCTTGGTGTTGCTGTTCATCTCCCAGTTTGTGCACCTTGGGAATGGGGAAAAGCCCCCACTCTACACCACATTTTCTGGGTGGGCTTAAAGGTTTCTGGGTGCACTAAATGCCACAGCTGCTACTTCTACAACTCCAGATTATGACAACCCAGGAAAACATCCATGAGCACTCTCCTACAACACTTCCCAAAGGCACAGGGCCAACAAAATCCCCTCAGGCCGAAGAAGCAAACACTGAGACACTGAGGAGGTGGATTGGGAATTGCAAGATGCTCCTGCTCCAGCTGCTGGTTCAAGGGGTTATGGCTACAAATGGCTTAGGGAACGTGGCCAGCCACAAACTTCCACTTTTTCCTGGTCAGGCAAGTGGCTATTTCCTCTGGATTAACATTATTGTCTCTAACACAGGGAAAGACAAAGCAGCTCAGTGCTGTTGAGCATCTGTGCAGTAGCAACACCGACCCAGCTCATCTGCAGGGCTGCCAAAATTGACACCAAAGCCTTCCACACCCACTGGGCCCAAAATTCATGCCCTGACATAAACTAAGGTTTCAGGCAGCTTTAAGTAGGCTCAAAGAACACAATAAATGGCCACTTAGTGAAAACCATGAAAAACAATACAATGGGAACTTGATTTGAAATGGGACTGTGATTTAAGGGAGAAATGCAAAACTTGAGGAACACGGGAGCGTGGCTTGGGATGAGATCCTCCCCGTGGATGTTTGTGATCAATGAGCAGAGAATTACAGATATAAATATCAATGGGAGGACAGATGCAGAGCCCTACCCTGCAAGCCCTCATGAATGCACACCTCATCCTTCATGCAGGAGGGGCTACTTTGCATGCAGCAAGGATTATTTATGAGCCTAAATTTCCAGAAGTAGCTTGATGAACATTATTCCTCAACATCTGTCATTTAAAAGAGCAAATCCAAAGATCCACATTTAATATTTTTTTTCCCTCTCCATTCAAACTCCTCCTGATTTCAATTAGAGTGAAAGAGCAACATTGCAACCTGTCATCAGGTCATTCTCTGCTGCAGAATTCACTCTCTGTGCTCGGGGAGAATAGATATGATTGCAAATGGGAGCCTTGGGATTCAGCCAGAACATCTCACAGAATTAACGAAATCCATAGTCTTTTCCTGCTGACATTAAATTCTCCAGGAGTAAATGCTTATAAAGTGACCCAACCCAAAAAGGTCCGAGGCATTTTCACTCCAGGTTTCCTTTCTCCTGCTGTAGCATGATGTGCTTGGCCCATTTCCACAGACTTGGCCACACCAGTGGCTTTGTTCAGGACATTTCAAGGTATCAATCAATCCCCTGGAAGGATGTCTATGGCAGAAATCTCTGCTGAGGTCATACCTGTATT
This sequence comes from Rhipidura dahli, assembly GCA_013399225.1. Classification (NCBI taxonomy): domain Eukaryota; kingdom Metazoa; phylum Chordata; class Aves; order Passeriformes; family Rhipiduridae; genus Rhipidura; species Rhipidura dahli. The sequence continues at coordinate 857,797 of VXAC01007112.1, forward strand.
CCATTCGTGGCCACAGGAAGCCCAAGGGAGCTCTGTAGTAAAGCAGTTGAACAAATAGAAGATAGCCCATGCTAAAATGATGATGTAATATACATTTAGGTGTGCCTCTATCACTTGGGTAGCATAGCCAATGCCTGGAGAAGCAAAACAAAAAGTGAGATACAGAAAGAAAACTTCTGCTTTTCAGGTAATTTAAAAACAAATGCTTACTCTTAAGTGTATACTAACTTCAATTTTGACACAATTTATTTCATTTTACTTCAAATGGAATGCTTTCTTTTGCAGCAGAACACAGAATTGTTACCTTCAAATAGAGGGCAAACTTTCCTCCAGCATGTGATGCCTCCTTCGCTTGTAAACTGCCCCAAGGCCGTCTCCAAGAAAAACACTGGTATTCCACAGCAAATAAAAAACACCACGTAGGGGATGAGGAAAGCACCTGCAAGTGAATATTGGGGGGGTGTTGGTTAGAATGAATCCAGCTCCTCAGCAGCACAGTGAGGATTTTCCCAGCAGAGGAAAGCTCATCTGTGAGCCACCCCTCAGTGCAGGAAGGGTTTAGTCCTGCCCCAAATATCAAGAGTTAACCTGTAAGCCAAGGCCACAGAATAAACCAGAACAGATCAAAGTTCCTCAGCATAAAGTCAGCTCATGAGTCTCTCAAACACAGAAAGGATCCCAGCCATGCTCAGCTGCAAAGCCCTTCCCTGCTTTTTTCAGCAGTAAAGAAGCGTTACAGATATTAAATCCAAGAAATCCTTATCACGTTATTCATATGAGCCTGATGATAAGGATTGTGAAAAGGGAATGAGGAAACAAACTTCAGAACAAGGACAGGAAAGCAGAGTTTGGCCTCATCAGTCTGAAATATTAATGTGAAATTCTAGGAAAATAACAAAGCATTGACATTTTTGTGGGAGACTGACAGTAAACTCCAGCACAGGTAGTGAACCTCAGCACACCCACATCCTGCAACTGCTGCTGGGCTTCAGTCACCTTGATCAGAAAGCTGAGACAACTAAATCCCCCTGCTCTGACTGTTTCCTTCATCTCATCACCAGGAGTCTCTTCCCTCAGCCAGGAAGTTTCCCTAGAGTTGAATCCCAGGAAGAATCCCAGGCACCTCTCAAGCAATCCATGGTGATTCCACCAAGAATGGAATATTTGCATGGCTTCTCTGGATGATTTGCTGCTCAGCATCAGATGCAGCTTGGCCCTCTGGTACACACAATCACAGTGAGTTGAACATGGCAGCTTGTGGAAATCCAAAGTATCAGCTTGGACTGTTTTTGCAACTCTGTCCCAACAGGCATGCATCAGGAAAATTAGAAAACATCAGGTTTCCCAGCTTGCAAAAAGATCACATTCAAGGAAATACCTAATTCTAAGCACGCAAAGAAATTAATTTTCCTTAAAACCTGAGCATCCACAAGAACAACCTAAAATTATAGAAGATTATTCCTGCATTCCCTGTTATGACTTGGAGTAAGTCCCAGAGAGGTCAGACCTCACAAGTCCCATACTACAGCTTCCAGATTTGCTCTGCAAGCAGCAACTTATTCACAACCAGCTCAGATATTAACCACTGTCTTCCCCTAGCACACACCAAGGAGTTTGATGCATCAGAGAAAAGTACTAAAAACAAACTCTGGTCTCATTCCAGCAGGGGGTTATGAAGCCACAGGGCACAGAGTGAGCCTTCATTGACTAAAACTGCTCAATGGAAATGTCCCCTGGTGCCAGGACATGGCCAATTCAATCACACCCACTGGTTTTATTCTTAATTAAGAATAGAATAATAACTAATAGAATAATAATAAAATAATAGAATATTTGAATCAATTAAATATGATAGTTCAGTAATTAGTCTTTCATCAAATCACAGCAAGCAATGATTAGAATTCCTTCTGCCTCCTGTTAAAAAGCCTTAAAAATGAGAGCATCACCTTTTGACCAGCTGGCACATACCTAAAAATGGGCACCCAAAGGTGGCCATATGAACCCAAAAGTTACACACCAGAAATGTATTTCTGTCATTTCCTCTGCCAAAAGTTCTCTGGGAACACTTTACCAATCAGCAAGAAGTGCTGTGTGTCTGGCATGCAGCACGTTAATATTCACCTATAGCAGCAGGGTTTGCTAGCAGCATTCTCCAAAGGGGTGAACTCCTGTGACCTAAGTTTTGCCAAACCACAGATCTATGAAGAAAGGAACTCCCAGAGATAAGCACAACTTCCAGAGCAGTATTTGTCTTGTAGAAACAGCCGACAAAATGGGCTAAAAACCATCCCTGAGTTCAGATAAGGAAGGGACAAGAAGCAGAAATTTGGCACAGCATCGTCAGCAAACAAACCCATCCAAGAGCAGATCTGTGCTTATCAGCCCTGCACATCCCATTTTTCTCCCAGCCTCTGTGTTTACCCTACCACTGACCCAGGCCTTAAGTGGGGAGAGTGTTGAACCCAGTCCACAGAATTCTAAACTGAGTTTGTAATTTACTTTTCTTCCTTCGTTGCTTCCCAGGTCACAGCTGATGTGCTTATTCCCAACTGTCACACACCTTACACAGTTTATAGTTAGCTTTAATCAATGCCACGTGTTATATTCTGCAGAATTTAAGTCAGCTCTTTTCTCTCTCAAACAACATTTATATTTTACATTTATTAGTGCTTGCTCTGTTCTTTGAGTAACCTACAGTTTTACATCTTCCTCTACTTTGCTGTCGGAACTGGGGAAGTACTGAGGGAAAAAAAGGTACATTGAGGTATAAAAAATTTCATGTGACAAAGAAAAAAAAAAACAAACTTAGTCCTTGTGGCATTATTAGAAAAAAAAAATTCATCATCTCCCAAGTACAGTGCTGTGACAAATAAAGTGTTGCCTTCTTTTCTGTGTCAGACAAACTTAGCTAAGCATGCCTGGGTGTGTATTCACATGCAGAAGACAGCGTGTACTACAGTAACAGAACACTGGCTCCTTCTGCATGAAAAATGCTACTGAGGAAAATATCTCCATTTACTAACTCAAGAGAAACTTGTAAAAATAAACCACACGGCGTTTGGAGAGAGGGAGAGAGAAACACAATGATTTTTCTTAGTTGTCAGTTGTTTAAAGCTTCCCTGTCTGCACAGGCACTGAGATCCTGAACACGTATCTCTTACTAGAGCAATAAATCACTGCAAAGCATTCTTAACTCCTTCATTCCCGTGTTTAATTCCGTGTAAATCCACACACGTGATGCCATCTTACCTCCTCCATTCTTGTAGCAAAGATATGGGAATCTCCAGACGTTTCCCAGCCCAATAATCTCCCCTGCCACAGAAAGCACAAACTCAACCTTGTTGTTCCAGTGACCTCTTTCATGAACTTTCTTATCGTTGCTGTGGACGAGGTTGGTACTTGAGGCTTCGGGGTCCAAAGCATCTTCTGGCTTGCCATTAATTATAGGAATAGTCTTTTCAGCTGTCATGACTTTTCAGCCTAGTGGAGAACAAAAGAAAAATACACAGGTGTGTCAGGACACCGATCTCCAATGGCTGAAATCTCCCAGCGTGGCACTGGCTCCCTGTTACCTGTGGAAATCTGCAGGTGGAAGCGAGGGAGGCAACTCCACAGGGCTGGAAAAGTTGTATAGCTGGGGAAAAGGAAAAGAAATGGGTGGAAGGAAGGGAGGAGGTTCTGCGCCAGGGAAGGAGTTATTCCCAAGTGCAGACAGATAACTTCCCAACTGAGAGAAGCCTTTCAAAAATCCCTCCCCAGGCACGGATCCCATCCTGCCTGACCTACCCAGAGCACAGGGAGCTGCTGCACCTTCCAGGCGCACACCTGAGCCCGGGGACGTGCGGAAGGGCTGGGATGGCTGTGGCCTGCCCGGAGGAGCAGGGCAGCTCCCGGATTACTCACCCAGGGCTCTGCCCGTGCCTGCGCGCCGGGGACGGGGCCGGGCTGTGGCTCAGCGCTGCTGCGGGAGGATGGCCGCGGCTCCGGGAGCGCGGGCAGGGCTCGGCCGGCCGGGGAGAAGGCGTTCAGGATCCCCGGGAGCCGGGAAGCCTCGTCCTGCCCTGCCGCTGCTGGCGGCCCGGCGTGGGTGGTAGGATGCTCCCCGCGCTCTGGAGCCGGGATTTGCAAATGCTCAGCCCTCCCCGGAGCGATGGTTTAACACCCGCCTCCCCCCTCCGCCCACCTCAGGCTGTCCCGCCAGCTCCCCCCTCCTCCTCTTCCTCCTCCTCCTCCTCCTCCTCCACCCAGCATCACCGCCCAGCATCACCAGCCGAGCATCCCCAGCCTGCGCTCCCCCGCCCCGCGGGCAGGGCCGAGCCCGGCAGGTTCGCAGCCCCGTGTCCGCAGCTCCCGGTGCTCTGTCCGCATCCCCCGAGGATGCCGGCCCTGCCCCGCACCCCTCGGGCAGGGAGGCAGAGGGGGACCCGGCGTGCGGCGGGGACAGCCCCGCACCTGCCGCGCTCCCGGCCGCGCTCCGGGGGCTGCCGCAGGCCCGGCAAGTTAAAAAAAGGAACCCGCCGGGAGCAGATGACAGAAACTTCAGCTGGAAAGGGCGGCGGGGGGGAGCCGGGGGACAGACGGGATGAGAAAAATAAATGGAGGGGGAACATTTGGGAAGTGTGGAAACAATGTGGGCGCTTTCGAGTTACACCAGGAAAATGCAGAAGCAGCCCATGTGAGCATTGCTGGCTGGGGCTTGGCTTAAAAATCAAGCTGTAAAAGAGGCAAGAATGGGGAAAAAATTATTACAAATGGTTTTGTTTCAGGTCGAATCAAATACTGCAAATAGAGAATTTTTTTCCATTCAACCGTCTCCTTTTTACCATTTTTTGTGGGTCAGTCATTTTCACCCCATGTTTCCAAACCCAAATTAAATACCTCTTCCTTTCTTCATCCCTGCAGCTTCTCCTTGGCAAATGGCAGCACCCAAGCCGGGTTCTTGCTCCACATCTTCCCTGGGCTCCACACTCTTGGCTCTGTGCTCAGCAAGGCTTTGCCCTGCAGCTCCAGGGGCCGCACTTTGGAACACACAGGCTCTGAAACGCAGGATTCTCTGCTGGACAATGTCCCAGAGACAGCCTGCTCTCCTTCCATGTGGATCCTCTCCCTCTGGCCCTCCAGCTCCTTGGACTTTTCCCACTGCCTGGGCACCTGTTAGCAGCGCTCATGGAGGACAATGGAAAGATGCCCACGGACAGATTTTATATTAACTTGAGCTGACTTTGTACCCAGCTTGTACATTACACATTGGAGCTTCTGCTGTGGTTAAAGTTTGCAGAATTTTGCACTTCAGTGGTGCCTGTCACAAGAGTGGGTGCTGGGGCCTCACCCTGTCAACTCTCTGTCACATCAAGCCTTGCACCTAACAGGTGCAGGATGAGCCTCTTTCTTTTATTCTTGATGCCAGCCTATCTTGCTCTAGTCAAACCTGTCTTGGGAAAGGAAAAACTGCCAGTGGTAAAACTGAAAAAAAAATGCAAACCTTTCATATATATATATATATATATATATTTTATTTTAAAATAATTCTGTCCATCAGTTGGAAATAAGACAAAGGAACAGTTGGGTAGTTAGCAGCCTTGNTTTAAGTATAGGTATTACCAGAGCTACGTTTGATTTGGGATGGTCTATTTGTGGTTTGTCTGGTTTTTAATGCAATTTGTATTCATTAATTGAGGATGGAATAGATCCATTTTTCCCCAAGCTGACTTTGCACAAACCAAACTCAACTCAGAGGGGTTTTTTTGTTGATTTATTTTTACCCCCATCCTTCATCTCACTTTCAGCAGGGATCAAAACAGACACTGCTTTTCTGTATTCCAGCCAGGCCTAGCAGGCTCACCAGGATACTCTTGAACATCAAAGCTGACAGTGAATTCTCATTTTATCCCTGAGAGTAATTCCAAAACTGGAGGGGAGCTAAGGGACAGTAAACATTTGATGATTCAATACAGAGGAGAGACCAACCTTCATTAAACACATGGATGACCCCCACCTGAAGGGCCTGCTGCAAGGGACAGGCCAGGGGCAGGTGCTGGAGGTGTTTATTTGGTGCTGATTTGGCCACTGTTTGAAATGATTCATTCCTGGTGTCCGGTGTTTCACCCACTGCTGTCCTCCTGCACCAGCTCCCATTCATTCTCCTCCCAGCTGAGGTGTTCATGGGGATAATTGCTGGCTGCTAATCCTTGTCAACACTGCACTGTGTCTGCAACATAAAATGACAAATTTTAGACAGCCCTGGGGGGTTTTTAATTCTGGCAGAGCCTTTTCTGTTGCAATGAGAGAAATTCCCTGGGTTACAGGCTGGGTCTCAGTTCCTGCTCCCACCTGTGCCTCTGGTGCTCCTCATCAGGAATTCCTCATTCAGCCTGGTGGGAGAGGCTGCATGAGTTTCCTGGCCATGCCTTTCAGGCCCTGCATCGAAATGATGTGCCCTGAAAAGCAACCTGAGTCCTGCTTTATTCAGGTTTATCTCCACACTCCCAAGGAATCCTTTACAAATCTGTGCAGGAAGTACAGGGCTGGGGGTGGAAATCAGCTGTTTCTGCCCACCAGAGAATGGGGCTGTGAAGTACCCAATGTCCCAAGGCTACATTTATTTAGATTTATAAACTAAAATGAATCGAGAGAAGTCATTCATACCTAGAGTAACTTGGGAGAGCAACCTCCAAGAAAAATCCACTTTTCCACAGGATTCTGCCAGGCTGCCAAAATTAATGTCAGCTAAAGCCATGTGATGTAGCTTTGGAAATTAAAAACTGGGCCTTGGCTCGTTCCTTCTCCTTTTTGTAACTCTGAATTTCTCTGTCGTTTCTGCAGTACAGAACCCTGTGACAATACAATTGGGGTGGGGGGAGGGAACAACAATCCTGTTTGGATTTAAAAACTTCCATTTAGATTTGCTACAAGCAAAAGCTGCAAAAGCCTTGTATAAAGATTTCATAAAGCTGGACTCTTCATGGGTAAATAGCTGCACAAAAGCAAAGAAACACGACAAGAATCTCATCAGTGATAGCAATCTGACAATATTTTGGATCAAAAGCCTAAAATCACAAAGCCATTTGTGAGCAAGACCAACACCTTGTGCAGTTCTATTGTGGGCTGACTTCCATCAAAAACAGGCTGATTTGGGCCTAATCAGTTTTCTACAATGGGGGAAAAAAAAAGATTTATTTGCTGCAGATAATTTTGAGTGAAGCAGCACCTGATTGTTTGGCTTCTATTTAGAAAGGCTTAACCTCTATCACTGTGGATATCTTTCCATTCAATTTGTTGCCTCACAATGGGTGAGATGCTGAATTTGGGGTTGAGGAGAGCTGCAGAAATCACTTTGCCATCTCTTGGTGTTGCCCTTCCCTTGTTCCCTGCTGTCAGTGTGAGATCTGTATTTTGTTACCTGCCTTTTATCTTCCACACCCTCTTCTAGACAGGAGTGGGTGATGATATTCCACAAAATGGGGTTTCTGCTGCAGATTTGTGCTCATTCCCCTGGAAAAGGGGGCACAAATTGTGGGTTCCTTGAGTTAATTCATCCATTCCCACCGTGGTTTAGGGACACACCCCTCTGCTAATGGGTAATGGTACCTCGAGCTTCCTAAACGTGGATTCTGTACTTGGACAGAACCTCCAACCCATCCAACTGAACTGAAACCTAGAAAACAGCAAATAAATGACAGCACCAAATGAGGAGACACCTTTGGAATGTTTAAATGGGACTTACAAGTGAGACCAAACAAAAGAAATACCAAAGAGACCAGAGGAGAACTCGAAGCATAACACCACAACTGTCATCAGTCCATCATTCTTCCAGATCAGAGCCTGAATTTGCAGCCTTCATGCAGATGTAGATGTCATCAGCAGGCCTAAATCATAATTAGTGGGAGCTGCTGGAAAAAGAATGAACTCTGAGGAGAGCTTGTGCTCAGGTCCTCTGGATGTGTTTTCGACTCTATTAAAATATTTTGTATTATTAAAGGTACTCAGTGAAGAATGTCAGAGTTTAATTCAGATTACAGATGCGCTCTGCAGGCACCTAAAGTCCTTTATCTTATCCCAAACACTCTTTCTTCCCTGTTGTAAGTTAGGGTGAGGGGTTGCTTTGTGCACTGGATGCTCCAGGTCAGTATGGGAAGATTTTTAGGATTTACAGAGTTCAAGGAATTAAATAACTCTCCCACATCTGATAGAAAAGAGAGAGCCTGACAAGAAGAAACATCTCCCCCAACCCTTAGGCAGTGGTCCAGTGCCCTTCTTTTCTACAAGCAGCCCACTAAGCCAGGCTTTGAGTTAAGCCTGGAATTTCACCAAACCAAGCTGCCTTTAGGTTGAGTCTATAGCATGGTAATTAAAGAAATAAAACTCCAGCTCACAGATGAAGCTCAATCATTCCATGCTATGAGGTGCCATGCTCAGCAGGAAAAAATGGGCCACAGAGGGAGGGGGGACAATGATGTGAGTGGTGGCATTTTTCTTCCCAAATATCCCATGGGATGAAGTCCTGCCTTCCTGGAAACGGCTGGATATGTCCCTGATGATGGGAAATGGGGAATTCATTCTTTACCAGGCTTTGCTTTCACATGCAGCTTTGCTTTAGGTTTTAAACTGCCTCCATCTCACCCCAGGAGTTTCCCACTTTCCCCCTCTGATTCTCCACCCTCCCAGTATGGGAACCTGTGCAATATTCAGGTTCAGTGAGGGGTGGCAGCAACACTGCACACTCTGCCAAGAGTTGCTTTAAAATACATTAAAATCCACAGCGAGTTTCCATTGGAAACTCAATCCCAGGTGTGAATGAAGGAAAGGTTTGGTTCTGTGGCAGACCTGAAACAAGAGAAAAAAAAAAGCTCCAAAAGACAGGTCAGCCCACAATGAAGATCATTTCTTTTTCTCATCAATGCAAAATGATAAGAAATATATATTAGCCCCTAAAATTTCAACTCAGTCACGTTTCATGTTTAACCAGAGTGCAACAGCAAGATGCTGCTCCAAAAGATAAAACCAGGCCCTGTATCCTCCCAACATTTCCTTTATTGAAGTCTTTTTGGCTGATGCTGCACATCAGTAAAGCAAAGTAATTGCCTGGAAAATATTGATCAGCTCTTGTCAAACAGCCCCTCTGCTATTGAGGATTTCATTTTGGCTCTGTCAGCATTCCAGCACTGGCACAGGAGTTTTTAAGGGGGGTGTGTGGAGTTCTCTGAAGCAGCCCCAGCACCTTCCCACAGACGCTGAGCTGCTGCAACTGCTCTGCCACACAAATTACAGATGACAACTTGGACTAACACAGCAAACAATCCTTTCCTGAGCTGTCTGCTGGCACATTGCTAATTAACAATTAATTGCCTTCAACAAGATTCCTGCAGAGCAGATGATGTGATACTGCAGATGTTTCAGCCAACTTGCATTTCCGTGCAGTGTTGCAAAGTGCCCAGAGATTTCTTTTACTCTTTTGCTTTTTTTAAGGGCATTTTCAAGCAGAAATTTATTCCTTTTTTTATTTTTTTTAAATATGTTGCAGTACTTTAATGTTGAAACTCCTCTTATAGTAATACTTTTGTTACAACTGTGAATCATCAGTTGTTAATTGCCACCCGTAGGTTTATAACCTGAAAATTGGGTCAAAAAAGGACTTAGCTGGCAGAGCAGGGAAATAAATTCTTGTGAAACCCCACCCAGTTATGCCAAGCAAAAGCAACACCTCTGCTCCAAGAGCCAAAAGAGAAAATATTCTCAAATTTTATTACATCCACTTACTAACAATGCACAGACTTGTTTGTCTTTCCCAGCTAAAAGAGGGAATATTTCACTTTAGAGTCTCATCCTCTGGGGAGGCAAATGGAGGAGATACAAGGGCACCAGATTATCCAGAATCTCACCTCTGCTGGATGATTTTTTTTCCCAATGACCTGTAAAAGAAAGAAACAACTCAGTGAGGGAAGAGCCCCCCAGCAAGAAGGCAAACATCCCATCCAGGTGCCCAAAGCTGGGCCTGGAGGAACAAAGAGCAGCAGGGAGATGCTGACTCTGCTGGCACAGATGCCAGGAGCCTGCCAGTGGGTGTGCTGGGAGGGCAGGAGGAGATGTGGGAATTGCTGCTGCACTCCTCTGGAAATGGATGAACAGCTCAGGCACAGAGAACAAAGCAGGCAGGTTCCTGTAAGTGGGAAAAGCCTTCCTGGGAGCTTTCAGACAGCCCTGAGCTGATTTTAGGTTCTTTCCCCAGAGGGTGCTGGGCACTGCCAGAGCTCCAGGAACATCTGGGGGATGCCCAGGGTGGGATTGTTGGGATGTTTGTGCAGGACCAGAGCTTGGACTGATGATCCCTGTGGGTCCTTTCCAGCTTGGTCATTCTATGATTCCCTCTCATGACTCAACACGAAATTCAGTCTGTGTCCTGCTGGGGAAAGGCAGCACCTTCGAGGGGTCAGCGTGCTGTGACCCAGCCCCAGCCCTGCAGAAAGGTCAGTGCACAAACCCCACTGTGCCTCTCAGTGTGCAGAGAATCTCCATGTGCAGAGACATTTGGTAGATAATGATTTGTGTTACAGTTCACACAACCCACATTTAATAATTGGCCGTGCAGCAAATGAGCTTAAATTGTTATTTCTTTGGGTGTACAACACCAAGCACAGGAGGAAGTTTCCAAAGCAGCTCTAGCTCTGTGTTAAACCAGTCTTGCACCTCTAAGCTCTGCCTTGGCTGGGAGCAGCTCAGCTGGAGAGGGGAACTTTGCTCTGCTTCTTGTTCAAATCTCTTGTAAAACCCAGGGCTGAACTGGAAAACCCACCACCCTCTGGGGGAAGAACCTTTCCCTGATCACCACCCTAAACCTGCCCTGGCACGGCTCCAAACCCTCCAACTCTTGGTTCATACTTTATACTCTCATGTACACATCTATTTGTATAAAAATTGTGTAGGCTCCAAACCCTGCAACTCTTGGTTCATACTTTATACTCTCAAGTACACATCTATTTGTATAAAAATTGTGCACACATAAATTTTTTAAGCACACGAGCCCTACGTGATTTCTTGAATTGTTTCAGTGCCCCTTTGCTAACAGCAGCCTGAAGCCCCGAGTCCCCCTTTTAAATGTGCAAATCAGAATCCTGGCCAGACACAGAAAACAACCCATCTAGGAGTCCACTTGATTACAACAAAATTTGGCTGCTGCCTAATGGCTCGCTCAGGAAGCGTTTGGGCTGCATTAAAATGAAGAGGCCAAAGCAAGTTCCTGAGCTGCATTCGAAATCTGGTGTTAAAAAGGTCAAAACAGCAGAGTGAATGGCACCTAAACTGTGGGGCAGCTTTCAGGAGCTCTTTTTTCCACCTTCAACATTCAGCACTCTATTCTTAGCTGAGGCAGATATAAATTGTGGTTTCCTATTGACACAAATGAGATATTCAGGAAAACTTCTTCGAGGAAACTGTGGTAGTTAAATGCAATAAACTTAAGGAACACTCCAGTTCTGTAGTTAAGGTCGTTTTTCCATAAGTAGTTTAATCTTAACGAAGGTTTTTGTTTTACAGGATATTATTTTAACATAGATGATGTTATCAGCTCTTGTCACATGCACTAAAATATCTGAAAATCTGCCCAAATCTACAATTTCCACTCTACAAACACCATCCCATTCCAATTCTTGGCTGAAATTAATTCTCACTCTGCACCCACAGCTATGAAGAATCTAAAATAATTCATAGTGCTGAGCATACATTCTCAAAATTGGAATCAACCCCAAAAAACTTAAGTTTTCCATTTCCAAGTGCTAATTTAGATCTTTTAGAAGAGGTAAATACATCTTTCAGCTGTGTTTGTATAAAAAAGGGTTACATTATAGAGTATTTTGCTTACAGTTGGTTTCTTCACATCTTCCTCTTATGTTTGCAGGCTTAAAGATTATCTTTAAATGCCTTTTCCCAAATGACTCCTCATCAGTTGTTGCTGACCCTGTGAGAGCACCCCTGCAAACCCTTTACAGCAGGGCCTTACCCTAGTGGGAAGGATTTCCACACAATTAAAGCAATTTTTATTGAAGGATTTGGGATGTGGCGTGTTTGAAAAGCAGCTCCAGGTAAAATTCCCTTTCAACAACAATAATGGGCTTTCCTTTCTCATTGGTGCCTCCCTAAAGGATGGAAAAATGAGTCCCTGCAAACTCCATCCCAGTCCTGATTACAACAATGAAAACTAAATTGCGATAGTAGAACATTTTAAAATATTCCTAAAACATTGCAGAGTATTTCAATCCCTCTTATAGAAAGGGCAGATTTTCCAGGGATTTCCTACAGCAAGACATCAAAACCCTTGCACACATAAAACTCTCCTGACAAATTAAGGCTCATTTTTCTTCTGCTTTGAATTAATTTTTCACAAAGCTTTCTGGTTTTTTTTCAAAACAACAACTTCCAAGATTTTTCAGTTCACTGTTTTGAATGAAAAGGTTTGGATGGAATAGTCCAGCTGGATTGCCCTGTCAGCTTTTTGGTTTTATTTCTCTTAATGCTTTATAATGCCTCTCTAAAACAATTTTTATTATTGGTTTGCAAAGCATAATTACCTGGATGTAATCTGTACAGCTTTTCCATTGATTGAAATATATCTCTGGGCCATAAAGAGCTCTTTATGGTTTTACAACATTATTTTAATTTATTATTTAACATCTTTAACGTTATTTAATGTATTATTTAATGCATTATTTAATACTGTGATGTATTATTTAATATCATTTAACATTTCATTTAACATGAAAATAATTTGACTTATAAGTATAATCCATAAATATTTTATGGGCCATTTTAACTCTAGAATTATGATGCTGAAATTAATTGTTCAAGTTGCACCTTGAATTTAGTTCCTGCACTTGAGATTACTTTAAAATAAATTCAAAAATACAAAAAAAAAAAATTTAAATACATATTTAGACATGATTAATTCTGTAGCTCATGGCTTAAAGTTTCCTGCCCATGGCAGGGGGTGGGAAGAAGGTAATTTTTAAGGTCCTTTCCAACCCAAACCATTCTGGAATTCTATGGAAATGGGCCTCCCTTTTACACTGTCCTTTTAATTAATACTGACTGACTTACTAAATCACGTTCCCAACCAGGCTGTGTGTGCTCCACTTTTGGATGCAACAGGTGACTGTTTATATGGAGCATTTCTAGTTTTCTACATGGTTCCACACTGCTCCTCCAGGTGCTTTCTAAAGACTGCAAAACCACCACAAACAGCAAAAAAATCCCTTGCTGAGGAACAGATTTGCTCCATTTATTTATGTCATTAACTCAGAAGCTCTTGGCACTTGGAAAAGAAACCGAGTCAGGCTCACCTGTTCTCCTGAGCAGCTCAGAGCTCTGCCCAGATGTGCTGTGACCTATTATGATCACATCCTCGTTATTATAATTGTAATATATCAGTTAATGGCACGTGTGCCAAGAAGGACAGCACAATATTGCTGTTTCTTGAAGGTTATTACATCTTATCAGCACCACTAACATAAGCATAAGCAAAAGCAGACTAGCACCTACTCTATAACTAGCTAGAAAGAGAGAAGAAAGAATGAAAGATGGCTTCTTCTTCTTCTTCTTCCCTGACATTTTATACCATCTTTTACGTGATTTGTTATTTACAGTTTTAAACCAATATGTGTTGTCCAGGTATGTTCATGTCAGTGGAACTGCTGCAAAGTTCCATCCAATAACTCCTCAGCAGAACAGGGATCATGGGTAGAAGAAAGGAAGAAAGAATTTCAGCTGCATCACTTCACCATTTTGTGTTTTATCTCTTATCAGCCCACTGTAAAAACAATCTCAAAAACCTTCATCTTTTCACCCTGTGAGAATCTATATAATATTTCTATGTTCTAACTCAGACTTCAGTAGGTTGTAACATTCCCAGAAGTGTTGGGAGCTTGTTGCAGGGCTTTGAATCATAATTAGACCTGTACAGGGGGGTGCAAATTATTTCTGAGGGTCTTACAGCTGACTCAGGGTCAGGTTTTGCAGATGGCTCAAGGCCAGGTGCAACAGGTGATTGGGGATCAGGTTGAGAGCAGCTCATTTCCTGATCTTTAATATTTGGCCTTATCTCAGGTATATCAGGCAAACAAATATTCTCTACCTTTTGTCCTCCAACAGAGACCCAACAGATGTCCCAGGGAACTGCTGCAAACAGAACCTCGGGTCACCAATGGCAGCTGGAGCCGTTTCCACATCACTGTTGGGGTGCCAGAGGGTAAACTGAGTTAAAAACCTCGCCTAGGTGGGGATCAGTGTAGATACAGAGCTCTTAATTCATCATGTGCAACAGGGGATTGGTGAGAGAAGCAGCAGCAAGAGGAATCCCACAGGAATTTTTTTGTCTGGGTGAACCGTGAGTGCCCCAACATCACACCCCGGTTACCTTTGGTAAAGAGCCTGGTTCAATCCCCCGCTGACTCTGGAAACAGCTCAGGAAATGTTTTGTGTGACTACTGCCCCAAAGGGTTGAGACCTGTGAATCTTCATGGCATAACTTATTTTTAAAAGAAAAGCCTCCTGTTGTCACCTGGGCCTGTGCTGGCAGAACAGAGAGGTTCAGGGGTTTTTTAAGTGTGTGATCTGCAGCAGCGAATTCGAGTTCACAGCTACAAAACCTGCTCCTGTCTCCCTGAAACCTCCCTGCTGCAGCTCTGACAGGTATCCCAGGCTGCTGGAGATGCACAAACTCTCCTGGCTATTCACCTATGGAATGAGAGACCTTTCCAAGGAGCAGCTTTCCTCCACCCCTTCCCACCCTCGAGTGGGCTCTCCATTATCTACAAAATGGGTTTCTCAGCAGGAGCTGCTTGACGACAAAACGGGCCCTTGGCTCAGCAACCCAATGTTGTCAGAGCTGAGTATCTGCCTGGAACAGGACTTGATAGCCCTTCAAACAAGTTCATTAACTGTTTGACCTGTTCTACTTCCTAGGAAGATAAAAGTATCGATGCAAACCCAATCGATGCAAACCCAAACGCAGCCCTGGACCACCTAGGATGCCACGGCACCTGTTTGTGAGCTGGGATGTGGGGGAAAGCAGAGCCCAGGCTGGCCCTGCCCGCTGCCCGGAGAGCACAGGGCTCCAGTGAATCCAGCTAAAAGTCATTAACATTCTCCAGCACTTTGCTGGGAGCTTCAGTGCCTCGGAAATGTGGTGGCTGCTGAGCCAGGGCACACACAGTCCCTGTGCCCAAACATTCCCCCCGTGCAGCTGACAAGCTGCCTGTGTGTTTCTCGCTTTTACAAGTGACCAAAATGACTGGAAAACAGCAATAATTCTGCTTGTGCTCCACTGCTGCTGTTCATCTTGGTAACGGGGTAAACTGAGCAACTGCAGAGCTGGGGATTCCATTGACTGCAATGGGGACTCGCCAGTGCTTTGTGTTCATAACAGCATCATCGTTCAGGGCACTTCCACTTCAGCTGCATCACTGATAGATGAAAAAAATGTATAAGAAAATTAGTTTTTTGGATTATTTTCCAAGGGCTTTTCATGCAGACCATCAGGGATTTGTCAGCTGCTTGAGCAACCAAAAGGCTGTGTGGCCTTGCTCTGCACAAATCCCATTTTTCCTTTGCCTGTTCAGGTTTCCCCAGGATATCAGCAACTGCAGCCTCAGGCCTCCAAGGCATAACCTCTGCTCAGCTTCAAACAATTAATAAATCCAAATAGCTACATCTCTAAACAACTAAAACCCAAAATTCTCTTTTTGCCCAGTGATTACCCACAGACATGACCAACTGCTCCCCCTTTAGCCTCTGGAATCACTCTGCTAAAACAAACAGAAAATGGGTTTTAACTGGGCAAAACTGTGTCATTTGGATCTCACTTCAAGTTGAAGAAGAGATTATTTTCATCCTGTACCAAGTCTAAATGATTAAACATTTACACAACTGTAGAAAGATTTCAGAATAATTTCTTCCAGCATAAGCAAAACAATTCAAGGTTTTGGGTGAGTATCAGTTCAGATGGAAGTTGAAAGGATCCTGGAGTTAAAAATGACAACTAAAACAATCCTGGAGTTAAAAACAGATAAAATTTGGATACAAATATTAGAGCTTTAATACACAGTAACTTCCCAGACTCCTGCAGGCTAAAGTCATAGATCTACCTATAGCAAGTTTGTGTTGTGCAAACACCACTGAGAAAGAAAGGAAGTACTTCTTAAAAAATCCCAAAATCTGTTGATTTCAAATGCAATTATACAGAGAGGAGTTAAGGATTGGGGTCTGGACTTTACCTTTTAAGCTGAATTTGAGAAGAGGCCATCTGGGTAAAGCTGGAGTCTCCTAAAGCACTTTTGTCATCAATGCAAGGCGAGTTGGGCAGCACAAAACACCAACTGTGGGGTGGTACAACACCAGTAGAATAAAACACCAACACAATATCAGCAAACAAAGTCATGAGAACCTGCCTGTGCTTAACTCCACTCCCAGACTGTGTATATAAAAATTCCAAAACCAACTTTAAACTAAATTGGAAAGAAGAAGAGACAGGAGTTCAGCAGCACTGTCGAAGCTGTGAGTCTTGGTCCCTGGCTTTCGTTGCAAAGGGAGTGGGCAGGGCAGGTGATCAACCCAGTCACCCTGGATTAATTCAGTGATTTAATTAGCTGTGGTGGCCTGACCCCAGCTGGAACATGTATATTTGTACATTCCCTTGATAAAGTCCATTGGCACCCAAAGCCATCATGGGTTTCTTCTCAAATATTTCCACTGCTCACAGAAAATGTCTTTTAAAGACCACATTTAAACTGACTTCATGATATTCTGGTTTATGGGTGTTTAAAAAAAAAAAAAAAAAAGAATAGAGCTGTTCTACCTCTAGAGGGTAAAATATATTCTTTCCATCAGAAGAGGAAACAGCCAGAATAAAGTTACTTCTCAACCAGAAAATTGCTAGATCAAAAATGTCAAGCAAAGCCAGTACTCCGAACATGATATGTGTATCAAGCACTGCTCACCAACATCCCCTGACGGGAGGATTGGGATTCATATCCTCTGCTAATTGTGTCTGGTTGACTTTCAGTTGAAGCATCTCATTTTCATTTACTCTGGCAAACAAAGTGATACAAAAAAATGTTAATTTCTTCTGCTATCAGCCAGGGCGAGTGGCTGCTTTGGTTGCTCCACAGAGCAGACTGAGCAGTCAGGGCTTTGCAGCCCCTTCCTGCAGCTTGGGAAAGCACATTCCTGCCCTGCTCATGGAGGGTTTGCCCTGCAAAGGGGCACAGCCAGCAGTAACTCTCAATAAAAATAAAAAAGAAAGCTGAAAATTACAATACGACAGAATCTCTTAGCTTGGTCCTTCAGAAAACATCAGCTTCTCCCTGCCAGAATGAGGAGAAAAAAAAGAATTTTGTCTGCTGTAATCTTCAGTGCTAATCCTGCTAATGCTGAGCAGGACTTGGGTGATATTTTCTCTCTAAATCCACCCATTTGCTGTTATACTCTCAGCCTGTTTATTGTGTATTTGAGTAACTTCATGGGGTTTACAAGTAATTATTCCCTGGCCCAGAACTCTATCAAGCTCAGTTCTCCATAGGAAAATAAAGTCAATTTGGTCAATAAAATAATTTTATTTGTTTAAAATTTCATTGTGTGGCTGCATTTATCAACTTACATCACAGTCAAGATGATTTGTGCCTGTTGCAATTGGTTTACTTCTTTTGGTAATAGTCCTATCCATAACTATCAATAAGTTATCAAAACTTATTTTTATGCAGCACAATCATTTGAAATACACAGGAATATAAGAATGCACAGAGATTTTTTTTTTAATATGTAACATATTTTTAGTATATATGCTATAAAAAAGCTGTGGATAAAACAGCTTAAAGAAGAGATGGAATTTGTTTTTTTTTTTTTGGCCTTTCCTAAACACCATTGAATGCAACAATTGTTCAGTGAGGATTCACTTGGTTTTGTGGCTACGAGGACACAGATTTTCCACACACTTGGTGGAGAAATTACAGCAAAAGAAACTGCTTAGAAAAGTTTAGCTGAGGTGTATTAAAAGCAGTTAAGTTTTATGGTTTGGCTGGTGAATACCTCGTGGAAGAAAAGGACCCTTGGCCATCTGTAACAGATTTCAGTCGAGATCTGCACACAAACTGCAGGAGAGACTTTTAATAATTCAGCTGTAATTTCACATCACTACAGAAATATTTCCAAATGTGTTTGCTGTCCACAAAGAAAAATGTTATAACCACCCTCAGGATGTTCTTGGCGAGTTGTGATTTTCCTTTTTCCTTGCAGCCAATAAATAATGGCTGTAAGAGGCAGCAGGTGATGGGAAGGCAGAGAGAGATCTGTTTGCATTTATTTAGAGCACTATTTAGAGAGTGGTTAGAGCAAGTTAGGAAAGGATAACTTGGTGAGGCAGCACCCTATCCCAGATAAACATTTTGGGGAGAAAGGATGTGGGAAATCATGTTCAACATCAAAAAAAAAAGCACCCACTGGATGTGGTGGCACTGCTGAACTTTGAGGAGTTTAAATATTCTGCTATTGATTGCTTTGGAAATCCATCATATTCCACTGCAGTAGCATCAGAAAATCTGTGGGTGGAGGTGCAATATCAACTGTGATGGGAAAGAATAACCACCACAAAAATCACAGGGTATTACAAACCAAAGCCTGGCCAAATGTTTGCACAACGAGGGAGCCTCATTTTGCCTCTCTTGAACACCTGTCTGTTGCTCTGAAATCCTCAGCACTTTATGATTTCACCTCCAGCTTCTGCTGGGAATCTCAAATAAAATCCCAACCTCAGGCTGGCCTTCAATGAGCAGCTTTCATGTTCTTTATTTTATTTGCCTCTAAAAAAAAAAAAAAATAGTTTTTTACCTTTTCTGACTAAAAGGAGCTTCTTCCCTCTCTGTGTTTCTTCTCTGAAGCTGCTGGTGCTCCTTTAAGAGTCCATGGTCACAATAACAACTTAGAACATTTCTCAGATTTCACTAACAGGGTTTTAGTCTGGATGTGAGCATTTTGCTCAATTATTTTTCAAGCCTGCAGCTGTTTTCCTGGAGAGTTCTCCTTGTGCCCAGGGAAGAGCAGGGATGGCTTGTAGGAATTATAATAGTCAGTGTGCAGACCAAGGTTCTCAGAATTTATCTAACATTTATTTTCCAGTTTTCTCCAGCATAAATATTTGGAAATCAGCTATGCCACTATACAGATATATTCATATTTTCCATGTGGTTCACTTGTGTCTTTGAGCACCAGCACCCCAAACCACAGGGATTCTCCAAAAGTAAAAAAAAAGCATAGAGATCATTTTGGAACTAGAAATCAACACTGTTTAAATATAGAGTGTGAAAAGAAATGCTATGTTTCACATTAAACTTCTCTGGAAGAGCAGAGCAATATTAATTCATTCAAAAACAAATTTATTTTAAGTGTACCCATGGACAGGAGAAAATTCACAACTAAAGTTACCCACATTATGGAAAAACCCACACCTGGTGGCCTTGTGGGAAAGATACCCACACTTAGCACAGAAGAGACATCTTGCAATGTTCCCTGTGCAATAATCTGATCTTTGAATGTGAAAAACATGGAAACCAAGAGTCACAGTCTTCAAAAAAAAAAAAAAAATTATGATTCGTCGGGGAAACAACACAGAAGTTTGCAAGAGGGTACATTCACTGTGAGAAGTGAATTATTGCTTAGTGAATTATTCCTTGGTATGCATGACCAGGCAATAGAAACATTCAGTCCCAGCACTTTATAAGAGCAGCATAAAGCTTTGATATTTCTCTATAAATAGAGACCAGGTATGTGGAAACTTGTGCTACCACAATATATCCAAAGACAGTGTTTGGAAAACACAAATGAAATTAATAGACACAGTTACAGACACAATTTAATGATCAAGGAAAAAAAAATTAAAATATTTGCATTGTTCATAACTCCTAGAATTTTTTGTTCCCCATCTGGTCAACAGCTGGTTTTACAGAGATGAGGCACATGAAGTTATCTTTTAATTAAAATCTAATTGAGTCACAGAGTTAAAAAATACCTGTTACAAACTGAAATACCTTGAAGGAAACAGTCCAAAGTTAAAAAAAAAATATATATATTCTTTGTCAACAAGTTAGATATATTCATCTTTATATTTTTTCTTTCCTGTATCATTCTCCCTTCTTAAAAGGAGAAATGGAGCAGCTTTACAGGGATCTGGTGCATGGTGCTACTGTGCTCTTGAGTGAGGTCTTGGCAAAGGACTGCTGGCTACCTGATGGAGCTATTTTTAGAAGCTGAATCCATCCTCCAAGTCTGTTCTGCATTCCCAGAGCCAGGCCCAGGTGTCACACGGAGACTGGATGCGCTCCTGAAGCCCTGGGCAGGGCTCCAAGGGTGACGGTGCAGATCAGCCCTGACACGGAGCAGGAGGGCTGCACTGCACGCTGAAAAATCGCCCCAGGCAAGCCAGAAAACGTGCTGGAGAAAGGAAAATGCTGGAACACAGCTTTCTCTGTGTTTGTCTCACCGGGAGAGGAAGAATGGGAATGGGCTTCTCGGAGTTTAATCTCTGGGATAAACGCAGAGAAGGTGATTGGGGGTTGTTAGAGGAACAGAAGCTCACACACGCATTTTCCTCTGAGCAGGGAGAGCAGTTCTCATCTAGAGGGCAGCCAGCATCACTGAAAGGCATTAAAATACAAAAAAAACCCAACTTGTGAGNGAGCTCCCAGAGGAGCCTGGCCAGTGCCCCACCATCCTCTAGGAGAAGAACCTTTCCCAGATATCCAACTCAGCCCTCCCCTGATGCAGCTTCAGGTCATTCCAAATCACCCCAGAAGGGGATCAGTGTCTGCTGCTCCTCTTCCCCTCACCAGGAAGCTGCAGATCCCTGAGGCCTCTCCTCAGCCTCCTCCAGCTGAACAGCCCAAGTGCCCTCACACCTGACACCATCCCCATCTTTGTGTCCCTCCTCTGGCCACTCTCCAATAGTTTAACACTCTTCCTGTATTTTGGCACCCAAAACTTCAAGTGAACAATCACATCACTCAGTTTCCTAATCCCTGGGGTCCTTGTTAAGTGGCTGTGATATTTAAATCCCAGTTAATGACCTATTGATTAAGCAACCTCGCTGGACGGGGTTATCTCCCAATTTATAACCAAGAAACAAAGGCCAAACCACTTGTCAGAGGTGCTGTGCATAAGTGAGTGATCAGAGTCTCTCTAATTCTGAAAATGCCTTGGAGAACAAAAGATGTCTCTCACTCACAGAAGGACAGGCAGCCCTTGGCAGTCCCCACTGTCATTTATNCAGCATCACTGAAAGGTATTAAAATACAAAAAAAACCCAACTTGTGAGGCCTTGCACTGACATTACAGGTCAGGCACTCTCAGTAGTGCCCAGGGAGCAAATCTGGGTTCCCAAGGAGCAGAACGACTTCAAGTGCAACACAAACTCCTTTGACTGCTGCCACCAGGACACCAGAATGTCCTGAGAGGGAAGGGACCCACAAGGATCCCAGCACTCCCACCCTGTGCATCCCTGGAGTAATAATAATAATAATAATAAT
>VXAC01007112.1:881968-908983 GCA_013399225.1 Rhipidura dahli
TTTTTTTTTTTTTTGGTTCATTTGGGTTTGAAGTTCCTACAGGATCCCATCTGTACCAGCACAGGTACAGGCTCCCTCTGGTGGCTCTTTTCCATAAATAACAGTTTTTTCACCCAAAAAATATTCCGTGCAGTCCGACCAATCGGAGTTGGCTGGATGAGGTGGAACCTGTTTGAGGGCAGGTGGGTTCAGGAAGCTCCACGGTTTTTTGTAAAGCACTGAACAATAAATTCTTTTATTTTGAGTAAAGACTCGGGGGCTATACAGGCTCCTTGTTGTTGCTATGCAGGCCGGGAAAGTACAAATAAATCTTCATTCTTTAAAAAATAAAAGCCTTTTAAAACAAGTATATTAACTGTGAAACAGTGAAATTTTATTTAGTAATGCTTAAAAATGCTGATTATTAATTCCACCCCTGCTTTATTTGAAAAATTACCATCCTTGTGATTACTTCAAAGTAGATACTTGCTACTATTTGGAGGTACAGGAATAAAATCAGGCTTAGAAAAGAAGACTGAAAAGACATTTAAAACAACAAACCAAAAGTGCAAATACTTGGAAAAGCTGATACTGGATACGCACATGCCTTTTAGCTCAAAAAGATGTCAAAATTTGTTAAAAAACCACATCCCAACCTTGAAAATAAAAACCCCAAAGGCCCTGTGATTGTGTAATCAGCATCACTGCACAGCTCCCAGCACTTGCTCTCGGCTATTCAGCCTTGATCCCAAGTGGTCCTGCCTGAGACCTACCAGATCTTGACTGGAGTAGTTAAAATTTCATCTGTGGCTAAATATAACCTGCCAGGCAGGAGATGCTGCATGGATGGAACCTTCCAGCAGGTCAGGAGCAGGCGTGGGGCTGAAACAGGGAACCCAAGAGCATCCAGGACATTTCACACCAGGCTGGAGCTCACTGGTGCTGTCTGACAGTTCCTGGGACTGTGCTGAGCCAATGGCTCCTGTTCCACCTCAGAGTTGTGTCATTGATATAAATCTCACCAGAGTTTCTCCAAAACCCAGGAGAACTTTGACAGTTCCCACTTCTGGCTGTAAATATTTGGCTGCAGCAGAACAAATTCTGGGTTTGAGCAGGCTTCAACAATTTTCTGTTGCTTCAAGTTTTCACTTCACCAAGTATTATTTTGAAGGACTGAGTCTCCATAGGGAATGATCCCCAGTTCTGAGTGAGTCCTTTGTGAAGCTTAAACCCTTATTCAGTTTAATATTCCCCAGAGTCAGAAACTGTTGGAAGTTATTCCAGGATTGTTTCTCTGCTTCTTGCCCCCTTTCCTTTGAAACATGCCAGAATTGTCAGAATGGTACTAAAGAAAATTGTGCCTTTAAGAAATTATTTTTTTGTCAGTTTGTTTTATGTTTTAGGCCAATCTCTCCAGAATCCTTACCTAACCTTTATGGGGCTGGGGAAAGGGGAGGGGGGGAAAAAAAAAAGGTTGCTAGGATACTTGCAAAAAGGCAAATTAGCTGCACTAGGAATAAAACAAAAGGATTTAAAATGTCTAACTTTTTGAGTTAAACATCCAGTTCCAGCAACTGCCAAAATTTCATGGTCCTTCTTTTTGAGACAAAGGAATGCAGAATGTTATAGAGCCCCAATTGCACAGGCATTTGGGATTTTAAAGCATTGCCTCACTGCATTAAATTTAAGATATGACAAACTCTGTGGTAAGTTTCTCCTGCTGTTTGCAGAAAAATTGATACCTATTTATAAATTCTTATATTTCTATTTCTATCCATGTTTGGGAGTGGAACTTTGGAGTTCCAGATACTCCATAATGCACCGAGCTCAGCTGAGCAAAGCTGAGTCTCTAAAACCAGGTAGAATCTCAGGCTTCAATTAAAGTCCTACTTTTGGACACAGCTGTGGAACTCTCATTTTATATCACTTTAGTTCTACTGAACTTTCCTCCATTTATAGCTTTGGCAGCAAAAACTCAACAAGAAAAGTCGAGCTGGAGACGGAGTCTCCTTCCCTCCACTAAAATATGCACCATCTCGACTGAAAAGCTGACAAGAAATCAACCCTTGCAGATTTTGCTTCCATCTCCAGTGCAGTAAAATTCCTGCTTATTTCAAGGAAACCTCTTGCTACAAATTCAAATCCACTGCAGCAGAGAGCTCTGACTGCCACTCCCGGCGGCAGCTCGGAGGCAGAGCCAGCACTCATGGAAAGCTGCTGGGGTTTGCAGAGCCCATCATTTTCAGCACTCCCTATCCCATGGAGTGGAGCAGGTTTTGATCAGATCCAGGCAAAGGATGAAGCCATCACCACTCTGGCTCCCTGTTCCACTGAGCTGAGCAGGTTTTGATCAGATCCAGGCAAAGGATGAAGCCATCCCTGCTCTGGCCCCTCCAGACTTTGGATGCAGCTGTGATTGCATCCAAAGAGCCTTGACAGCTCCTTCTTCTTCCCTTTTCCCCTAAATAATGCCTGAAGCACAACCTTTATGTGCAATGGGAGATCTCCAGGCACACAGCACAGCTGGGGCAAGTTTGGTGTTCAGGCCCAGAGAAATTCTACACAATATTTACCCTGAGATATTAAGAGCAGTGTTAGGCTTTAACAAACCAATATCCCTCAGGAAAATGGGCCAGGAATTGCTCCTTGCTCAGCCCCAGATGGGAGGATGTGCTGGCCTCAGTGCAGGTGTTTTCTCATTTATCATTAACATTTATCCTTATATTATCATTTACTTCTCATTTAATTTTTATTTATCTATTTTATTATTTATAGAGGATTTCACTTCCTCTTCTTCCTCTTATCCTGATGTGAGTCACAACAATGAGCTTGCAGGGGTTTTTTTCAGGTTGTTTGTGGGGTTTTTCTAATTAAAAACCAAAAAAAAAAAAAAGGTATAATCTTTGCATGCATAAATGGAACTGGAGTATTGACAATCTGAGATTGCAAATTGGGAAGAATCCGAATGCAGCTGCATAAAGAGAGAAAACAGCAAATTGGAATGGAAACACATTTGGATAATTACAAACATGCCAAATCAGGAAATGTAAATCTTCTTTTAAAAAAAAAAAAAAGGTGAAAAAAGTGATACTGTTGTGTTTGTGCAGTGCCTGCTGAATTAAAAATGCAGAGGCTGTAACAGCACAAAGCTCAAGACTTACAAAGGACAGTGAGTTGGGTGAATTAAGAATTGCTGAGGTCTAAGAGGTCATTCTAAAAGAGCTCCAGAAAAGCAGAGCCAGGGCATTACGTGGGCTCGCTGCTCCCTGAGGATTGGGAAGCACAACCCCCATGGAAAAGCCAGAGCCCTGTCCAGAGCAGGCAAGAACAGCCCCAGGGATGGTCCCAGGCTCAGCCAGAAGCCCAGGGCTTCAGACAAGCCATGGAATCCTGGCCTCAAAGGATTCCAGAATAAGCCATGGAGTTCTGGCCTCAAAGGATTCCAGAATAAGCCATGGAATCCTGGCCTCAAAGGATCCCAGAAACGTTGAGGGTGGAAAAGAGCTCCAAGGTTGGCGAGTCCAGGCTGTGCCCCATCCCCACCTCGTCCCCAGCCCAGAGCTCTGAGTGCCACCTCCAGGAATCCCTTGGGCACCTCCAGGGATGGGCACTCCAAACCTCCCTGGGCAGTTCCAATCCCTGAGCTCCCTTTCCATGGGGAAATTCCTGCTGCTGTCCACCCTGAGCCTGCCCTGGCCCATCCTGAGGCTGTTCCCTCTCCTCCTGTCCCTGTTCCCCCCCTGAGCCCCCTCCTGTCAGGGAGCTGTGCAGAGCCACAAGGTCCCCCCTGAGCCCCCTTTGCTCCAGGCTGAGCCCCTTTCCCAGCCCCCTCAGCCCCTCAGGACTGACACCCCAGCCTCTTCCCCTGGGTCACCTTTCTCAGGAACTCAACAATCTTAGGAAAAATACCAAGGCAATTTAGGAGCCATTATGTATAAAGCAAAACTAAATTCATTTTTCTATTCCAAAATCCATAAAATGCCTTTTCTTTGTTAAGTTTTAAAGATGTTGCAAGATGCTGATTCCTGGAATGCCTTGACAGTTTAATATTTCTTCTGTCCTGATCCTCATTTCCTTGACCATGCTTTTGAGAGGACATGAAATAGAATATAAATTCTTTACAGAATAAGCAGATTTTAATATGCCAGACGTATTTTGGGGGAGTTAATATTAATAATTCAAGCCATCTCAGTACTTGATTAAGCCTCTAGGAAATTCAAATTATTTGTTAGGTAGCTGGAGATCTCCTTCAGAATAACTATTTCTGTTTAAGAATCATCAGATTCAAATGAGTGGTGTCTCTCTTGTTCACTTAAAAAGACTGAAAGAGGAACTTGAATTAATTTGCTTTTATTCACTCATATAGGACCCTGCTGGAGAAAAGAAAAAAATGTGAAAATAGAGTAGGCATGGCTGTAGATAAACTTTTAGCAATAATTTGTGTTCGGTAGAAAAAAATTCAAGATTAGACATGTATTGAGGTAAAAAATAAAAACAAAAAAACCCCAAACATTTCTGGTGTGAATGTCTTGTCCAGAGCTCTATGATGATTACAGTGAAATGCAGGAGTGTGTTGCTCTGTGTGCAAAAGTGAAACGAGATCTGGGAGGACCCAGCAGTTTGGATTTCAGTGTAAATGAGAAAATCAGAAACCTAATAAGAAACATAATTTGGGAACCTGTTTGCTGGTTTTATTGGGTTGTTTTTTTGGTTTTTTTTTCCCTGTTGAAATCCCTCCAGGTTTTAATCACACTCTAAATCTTCCCCAAGCAGGGTAATTGGTGAGTCCCACATCCCCAGAGGGATGATCGATCCCATTGATTATTTTCTGTGCCATCCTTGATTTCCACGCTGCCCCGTTGCTTTCATCCACATTTAACTTTAATAGGAAACAACAAATTAAACTCATTTGCACCCAAATAGCTTTTTAGGAAGCCACTGCTTTTTAATTCCCACAAAGAGGCAGCACAGGTATCAAGGCTCACTTAAATTGCAAAATTTGAGTGTAACCCAAGAGTTGTAAACACCTTTCTGGGGAAGCTCTGACAGGTTCATGATGTGAGCACATCCTCCCACAGGAGAGGCATTTGCTCAAAGTCTGGTGGTTCACACTTCAGTTTAACAAAGTAAAACCTGGCTTCCTCTGAGGAGCTGATGTTTGGGACAGCCTGGGCAGAAATAATGCATTAAAAACATGGGGCAGTGATCCCACAACTCTGCACTGTAAAGAGCTTTTCTGCTGTAATCGGGAACTGTTTGGTGACATTTTTAAAGGTTTCAGTGATTATTGGCTGAAATTATTCAAGAGGTGCAGATAAAACATTTTTGCTACTCCCAGTCTTTGCACACAGGGGGAAGGGGGAATCCTGCTGGGATTTTTAGTTTTTAAATTTATTTAAAATTTAAATTAATTTTAGAATTTAAAATTACAGAAATTCTCTGAAAGAGACAAATCTGGTTTTGCTACTAAGCTGATACCTTCCCATTCCCCAGAGCACAGCTCAATTATTAAATATAGCTTAAGTATATAAATAAATACATTTTTTAACATCTCTAGAAACAGGGAAAATAATAACCCTAATCCAGCCTCAGAGTTTCATGCCCCCAGCAGGAATTAGCTCCATTTTTATTCTCTTTAGAAGCTGGCATTAGAACTTTGCAAAGGCCTGAACAAGCCCTGTAACACTGAGGTGTTTTCAGGGGCTTCTTCTCAAGGGATGGAAAGTTTCTTTTTTCCCTTCCGTGGCCAAAACAGGAGTTTTCTGTCCTTTTTCCCCCCCGAAACAGGAGGGCTGCAATATTCAAATGCCACCAAGCTGTCACCTCACTCCCTGCTCCATCTGCATTGCACATCCTGTCCACTTCCAGCAGGGATGAAATGTGCACACTGAGGAGTCTGTTCAGCCCTTCCTCGGCTGCCTGTGACCCCCAGCACCTGCCAAGGTTTGGTTCCCCCTGCTCCCAATCCCTCTCCTGAATTCCCCCAGGAGGTTCATCACAGGACAGGCTGCCCTGCTAAATCCCTCCTTGCTAAAATGTCAACTTCTTTTCTTTTTTTTTGTGTTTCTTATCTCTAACCACACAACAGAGCCAGAATAAATGTATTAATACCTCGACGACTCTCTTGTTTGGGAGGTGGAGCTAGGCAAGCAAAAGCTAAAATAAATATTTCAGAGGGGCAGTTAAGAGGCAGGGGGTGTAAGACATGAAACTTCCGTTGAGCTCCTTCCAGAGACTTTTAAAAACATCCTTCTTCCTCTAACAGCGTACTTAACTTGTTCCTCCCCTCCGTGTTTGTTGGGGACTTTGCATAATGCAGTGTCACTAGAAACCTTCTGTCTAGCTGAATTAAGAACCACCAAAAGTCTCTCTAGAATGGAGTTCCTGAGTGAAACTGAAAGGACTAAGTGGCTGAATAACTTTATTTAAAAAACAAAAAAAAAAAAGAAAGAGGATATGGCCAGTTGCTGTGGAAGAAAAGGCCATTCAGTTGCCAGAGGACTTGGAGATCTTCAGACCACCCAGAAGGGAGGTACCCTGCCAAATCAAAACCCCAAGGACATCATGCAGAAAGGGCTGCCCTTGGCTCGCAGGACTCTTGGGATTTTACCTTTTGTACTTCAGCCTTTAGAGCCATGAAGGAGACCTTGCAGCTGAAAGTTTGCATTTTATCATTAATAAATCCCACCTGCCTGAGGAAAAAAAAAAATGGGTGAGAGCAGAAGCAGAGGTGAGGTGATCACGGGGGGCACCGAGGGTCTGCAGCCGAGCGGGGCTGGGAACGTTGGCAAGGCTGAGTTCTCCTGCCCTGCACAGCTCTCAGGGGAAGCTGCAGCAGGTGGAAGAAGAGGCCCCAGGAGGAACAGAAATGTTTGTACCAAACAGGGGCATCCCTGGTGCCACTCAGTGAATTTTGGGAGCTGACACACGAAGTCACCCGGAGCTGAGGCTTCTGCTCAGGGTTTGGGTCATCCCCAAATTCCCAGCTGTGCCCTTACTCTGCCTCTAATTCCCCTGGACTCAAATAAATTGAAGCGTCAATAAATTGAATTCATCATCAAGCAGATGATGAATATTTGCCTTTAGAGCCATTTGTTGTGAAACCAGTGTGAATAAATGGGAGAGCAGCACTGTCAGGGATGTTGCAGGGTAAGGAGTGGGGGCAGTGGCTGTTCTGGGAATGCCTGCAGAGCTCCCATTCCATTAAAATCGATATCAAATTGGGGAATATTAGAGCACAGCTCACACTTGCTCGTTAAGGTGGGATAATCAGATCAAAAGCTCTCTAACATTTATAAAGGAGCACTCATTGAAGAAATGCCTCTCAGTTTCCAGGGCTGGGCAATGCAGCTCCCACTGATGCGCTGGGAAAACTGGGAAGCAGAGCCTGGAATTCCCGAGCTGGGACTGTGCAGCAGCAGCTGCTCAGCAGCACAGACCTGCCAAATTCCAGGGACCATTCCTGCCTTGTGCCTGAATCTTCCTTATTTCAGTTTGGGTTGGAATGAGAGCAGCAACTGCTGACGAGAGCACCACCAAAAATGCAATTGGCAGCGATTTGTAGGGTGCTGGTGACAGCTCAGAGCTACAAATCCTTTTATTTTATTTTAAAAACGTGGCTGCACCTTAACTTGAGGCACAACAAGGTCATGGCAGGGGAAGACACTGCTCTGAGGGGTGACTGTGGCCTCCACCATCTGCACAGCACCTCAGTCAGTCATGTTAGGAGCAAACCCAGGCATCCACCGAGATAAAATTATAATTCCTCCCAAAAATACAGCTGGAAGTTTTCCAAGAGTGTGAACATTCCTCCCTCAGGTTTGCTGTTTGAACACTCTATTTATATTGGGAAGTGTTAAAATAATTAAGTTTTTTGGCCAGACTGTGATCATCTCTTTTGACAACCTAAGTGGGTAGCACAGTCGTACATTTTATTTTCCTGGCAATTACTTGAGTTCTAGACCAACTCTTGGAGAAAAATCCTGTTTCAGTTAAGACATAAAGGTGTAACAGAGACAGAAATTCAGGAATTTGTCACAGTTGGGGTAATGTCACTGGCAAGTTGTGCTTATATTTGGCTGTGGGGGTTTGCAGCCATAAATTCAGTCTTTCATTAATAATAATTAATTAGGTTTTCATAATAATAGTTTTTCATGTATATTTTTAATTAATAGTTCCAATAACAGTTTTTCATTAATGATTAATTATTTTCATTTCTTTTTCTCAGTAGTAAGTTTCACTGTAATGCTCCTGAATGCAGAGAAAACCTGACCACCCCACAAAAAACCAGAAGGATGGAAAATTAAAACTTCATGTGAAGTAGATAAGAAATAATTTTAAAAATATTTTAAAAACCATATTTTGGGGGAGAGGTCATATTTTTTCAGGCAAACACACAAATCTTTATCATTTTATTTTATTTACAGTATTTGATGACCTCACCTGTCAAGGTTATTTTTTGCTAGTCCTGATCCCAAATTCTTAACTTTAGCCACAGTAGAATCATCACTGATTAAAACAGAGCCATGTTTTCCCATTCCTCAGGTGTTTTTGTCAGGCATAGGGAGAGCAAAAGGAAAGTGGTGAGCACTAAAGAAGATATTCCTAAACTGAGGAGGCAGAATTGTGCCATTTCCAGAGCAGGTCCCAAGTGTGGGGCCTGAATTTCTCACAGTGGTGCCCTGCAGGGTTTGGAGGTGACTGAGCAGCCCAATAAACGACAAAAGAATTGTAAATTTTTGTGAAATAATTGGTTTTTCTGAAATAGAGACACCGAGGTGTTAAAGAGAGGGTCCCAAGAATTCCTACAGCACACAGGGACTTGTGCTTTTTGGTTGGGATAATACTTCCAGAAAATAAAATGTCATCCTTAAAGAAATCTGGGTTATCTTGTTGTGCACATGAGGTTTTCAGCTGGAAAATGCAAATATTTGGGCGTCATTTTCCTCTATTACAGCCACAAATTCAATTTTTGTCACAGCAACATTGACTGTGCCTCTTGTGTCTGTTTTTTTCACAGGCTTTTTCTTATTTTTCCTTACTCTATTCCAAGGTGATTTGCAAGGAAAAGCACCTCTCTCCTTCACTTTGAAAAGGCAGTAAAACTTATTTGGATATTCAGTGTGCTCAGGTGGAAAAGCCCATCAGAAATTAGGAAAGGTTGTCTACATAGCATCAGGGGGTTAGAACAGTGTAGAGAAAAAATTATATTGCAAAAGTGACTTGCACAAAGCATGCTTTACTTTAAAATATAACTTGCTTATAAATGCAAATGTCATTTAGTGATAAAGCAAGTACTTTGGGTAGGACTAGGAAAAAAAAGTCACTTAGCTCTAATTGCTGAATAGACTTCTCAAACACTTGATTTAAAAAGCCCAAAACACCAAACTATTATTTGAAAAGGGAAATCATTTGATTATTCAACTGGATAAATGATCTTCCACGGAGACAAGGCTGGAATTAACTGCAGCCATTGCTTAAACTGGCCGAGAGAAGGCTGTGACCATTCCATCAGCTCAAGTGTTGTGCTTCTAATTCCCAACGAGCCAATTAATTCCCCTTTCCTTTCAGGCTGACAGAGTGGGGATCACAGCCCTCCAATGAGAGCAATTCAAGTCTTCATTGAGGGTGACAAGTCGAAATTGGAGGTCGTTTTGTGAAATTACGGGCGCCCGTAGGAGAGGAGAACAACGCAATCACCTGCAGAGCAAACCATCAGAGGGAGAGAAGAAACGAAACTGCAAATCAGACTCGGAGCTCTTGGCATCACAAATTGCCAATTCATTATCAGTGTTGCTGTTATCAGCCCTCTGAGATCTTTGGCATCCCCTGAGTTTGGAAATGGAGCTGGAGAAACTCTGGGCAACGCCAAGGCTGCCCCGTTCCTTTTTGCTTGGTTGGAACGGGGTTTGCAGATCTGGTTTCACACTGAAGCACAGCAGCTGTGCCCTTCAGAACATCAGATTTGTGGGATCACTGCAGGAAATCGCAGAAGGCCACTACAGAAAGCCATAAATATGGTAGGGAAGGGTTTTGAGCCATCACAGGCAGAAATTTTTTTAACCAGAATTTGTAATTGCTTTGAAAGTTATGGGTTTCTACAGCTGGAGGAGTAATTTTTTTTTTTTTCTTTATGGAAATGAACAGACAGAAAACAAACAAAACCGAACCATTTGGCTCCTTATGGAAGTAGAGAAATTTAAAAAATATCTGTGTTTGACCGATAGTTCCTGTCAATAAAATGCTTCTGAAGGACAAGAAATGAGGAATTATGGGCTCATTCCAGTGTTTGCAGAATTTGCCAAGGCCAGTTGCAAACCCCCCTACCTAGGGAGATAAAAGTGGGCTGGAATTCATTCACTGCCAGAACTGCACTCTGTACAAACAAACCCCACATTTAGGGCCAGAAATCAGACAAAATTCACCTCCCAGGAGAAAGCCCAGCCAGAAAGGCTGCGAGGACTTTCTGCATTTGCTGTGTCCAAGACACTGATAAATGTTTGTACAGAGTGAGACCACGCCAGCAGAGAGTTCCAGAGCCTCCTCCACGGCCAGAAAAAGTGGGAATTACAGCACCTGCAAGAGCAGCTCGTGGTGGTGGAACTGCAGCATCCACAATTTCCTTTATTTTCTGTCTCCTCTCCTAATCAGGAATTCAGGGGTTTTGTTTTGAGGTGGATTGGTACAGCCTGCTCGTGTAGCTGAAATTTATTAGGAAATTTTATTCTGGGAAGAGTATTAGGATAAATCTCATTTTCTTACAAACATTCCTGTTGCCTCTATTGGTTACTGGGGATGGAAGAAAGACACTCCTTGATTACTTTAATTCTGGTGTCTGTTTTATCTATAAAACTGCCCTTTCCATGCATCTGGAGAGCAAATATTATAAAGCCCAAGGAAGACCTGAATGAAGAAAAAAATTAAGAAAGAGGATCATTATTTTTGAAGTAAAACAAAGCTTTTTCAGGAGTGCCTTCCTAATGTCTTTATTATGATCCAAGCAGATGAAATGGCAATTTTAAGAGTTAGGAAAGAGTAACAACAACAGCAGCACCACCATGAACCAGGGGCAAAGAAACTCTGACCTCAATCTTAAGTTGTTTTTTATTTTTTTAAATGTATTTTTTTAACCTGTGTGTTTACATAAAAGCATACCTATATTTATATTATTTATATTTATAGTCCCTGTTTGGGCTATTTGTAAAAGCCCATCTACCTCTGCTCAGCAACAAAAAACAAGTGTGATTCAAGAGAGCTCCAAAAGAGGTCTTATTCTTCAGGGAAATCAGCTTGAGCATGGGCTTGAATAAATTCAGGCTGAAGCTCCAGCAGCCCGTGGGTGTCTGTGAATGGCTCATCTGGTATTCAAGACACACGGTGAGGTACAAATGCCAACCACCAGAGCTGCACTACCGAGATCAGACTCTTTCTCCATCTTAAAGCAACGAGTTCCTCTCTGAAAACACACTAAAAAATAAAAAAAAAAATCCTCTGAGGACACCTTTATTTTGGGATTTTTTTCCCCTCATCTAATGTCAGGGTTTTTTTCTGATTTCCACACAAATGCTGTTTGAACAGCGAGGCTGTGAGCAGGGAAAAGCAGCAGCTCACGAGCAGAATTGAAATGGGGGAGGAAAACTGGAGTTTATCTGTTTTGGCAGATAAGAGCTTGCTGCTGTGATCTGTCATTTGGGTAATTTTCCCCCCTTCTAACTGGGAACTGAAATTCATTTCGCTGAGATTTCCTCTGAAACTCCACCTGCAGGGAGGCCACGGGGTTTTCCCCCAGCACAAAGCCTGAGTTATCCCACCCCACGTTAACCAAGGCTCCAGCACCCGTGGTCCCCAGCTCTGCCAAGCACCTGGACTCTTCCAGACGAGGCAAACTGAGGCACTTTTCCCAGCAGCAAACCTGGGCTGGCTTTCAGCACAAAAGCAGCAAAACGAAGCTGATTTATGAATGCTCTGAGCATGCTCCTGCAGCACTGGGCATCATGTGGCTCCTTGTTTCCAAGGCAACGACTGGGATGCTGAGCACATCATCCTCTCCAACCACCAACTGCAGGAGGGCTTGGGGAGTTTTTAATTTGTTTTGGTTTTTCCTTATTCTCCAGGAGAATTTTTTTTGAAGACATCAATCTGAAATAATTTGCTGCACTTGATTGGCTTTGATTTCTATTTACAAATATGGGATTCTGAGCCCGAGTGGAGGAGATTGTACAAATCTACAAATCTTGTGAGCTGCACAAACTCGTGGCACAGGCAAATTAATTTAATTGTATTTGGGATGGGATTGCTGCAGTTTACAAGGGAATGAAGATGTTACACAATTGCTGTCCCTAGGTGGGGCCTTTACATTGATTCTTTGGAGGCATCATTTGCATTATGGCTGATTTGGCATTTTAAAAAGAAATCAGAGAGTGACAGAGCAGCTGCTTCCAGGAAAACACTGAGCAAAACGAGGGGGAAATGGGGAAAAAATGGGAACAGCCCTGAAAGTGTGGCACACATGAGGGGAATGGTGCTCCTGCCTGTCAGTGTGCACGGCTAAAATATAGAAAAAAGGATTTCCAGATTTCCAGGAGCTACAGAAAACCCTTCAGCACAATGATAAGGGATCCTTGAAGGATGCTCTTCACCCTCTTGTTAGAAGCCTGGACTTTAACAACCCAGGATGGTTTTTATGGCATCAAAACTTGTTAAATATCTCTGTAGAGTTGCAGTAATGAGGTTTCTAACTTTAATCCACATTCTAAGCTATGGACTGAAGGTTTTCATTTCTTTGTTTCTTTGTGTGAACAACACTAGCACAATAAATGACATTATTAAATCCCCCACAGAGTATCAAATTAAATTCTAATTAAGGTGAAGAAATCCTCTGAAACAGAAATAGGGAGTGCAAACAAGCCTTATGAAATCTATAAATCTGAAATGATACAAATTTTGGTAATTTCTGATGTCTATTATTAGGAACATTCGGAGGAGGGCTCTGAGGTGTGCAGGCATTAATTCTTTTTAATGAAAACAAATATTCAGGAGATCACCAAGACAGAAAGGAGCCAAGCAGCCAGGAATTTTTCTGTGCCAAGGCAGGCAAAAATTCCAGGGATTTTAAGAGGCTAAGCTGGTTTGTTTTTTTGGGGATTTTTTTGAGGAAAAGGAACATAATTTCCTCTGCCACGTTAAAAATCAAGCAAGATCTGCACAGCTTGCAGGTCTCAGAGGGAATTCCCAGGTTATTGGATCTCACATTTGGCTGTGAGTGCTTCCTGCCTTATCTCCAGTGGGAAAGCTGATAACGTGCTCAATGTCCCCTAATGCCAGGCAGGGAAAATGAGAATTGGGCTTGGCCTTTAGGAAGGGCCATGGAAGGGACAGGCCTTGAGCAGGTAATTTCACCTAAACACACTCAATTTGTTGTGCTGATTCATTCAAAGAGGAAATTGGTTTAAATCTTCCCATCCTGACAAAGGAGCCCCTCAACGAGGCCATTGCCTGTTCTGAGCTGTAAAACCTCTCCCAGAAAAACCTCTTGCTTTGTTGTCTTCTGTCCAAAAGCACAGGAATCTTCACAGAAGGAAAATATCCCTGAATTATCCCTGAATATCCCTGACAGAAATATCACTCCAGCTTTCAAACAGCTGCTTTTATTGGAGGTTGGAGGTGAGCCCCAAAAAAGAACCTTTGCAGTAGAGACTCCCTGAAACTCAATTTAGCTGCCAAATACTTGAAAATTTTCTCAGGAGTGGAAAGGAAAATGAAGAGCATTTTTTCAAGTTGGAGCTGTCACCAGATTGTTTGGTCAGACTCCATATTAGAAAGCAAACAGGGGGCATTTCTGTGGTTTTTTCCCCAGGAATAAAGAACATTTGAAGGCCAAACCTAAGGCCATGGTGAGTCCCAGACTCTTCATTGATTACTCTGTTAGAAAGATCAGTTGATGAGCTTCTGCTCTGAATTCTTTCCTATAAAATTCCCCATTAAAACAGAATAAAAAGGGGCCAGCATTTCTATTTAAATTTATATGACACACATAAAAAATTAATTTAAAGAGGAAAATTCTTTTATGCCGCAGCATGAAAATCTGAAATCTCTCCAAAGTTTGAAACTCTTTTCCAGCTTTTTTTTTTCTGCTTAAAAATTCAAAACCTGATAGTTGCAAGTTGAAACCTCCACAGAAAACCTCAGGGGGTTTAGGATAAAGAGTTTCAAAATTGATTTTGGGGGAAAACTTTAAACATTTCTTTATAAGTCCCTGCACAGTGTGATATTAAAAAATAATTATTTCCTTTAGAAGATCTCGTGCATGGATGTAGCACAGTAAAAAGAAAAACTTAAAATTCTCTTCCTCCTGGGATGTGTATTTTGTTTGACTTCCACTTTCTGCTGTCCAGCTGTACTGAAATTTAGAAGGAATGAAATGCTATCCTGAGTACTGTAATCAAAGATTTCCCTTATTAACCCACGTGCAAAAAGAAACATTTCAAAACAGAGCATCTGACCTTAGAAGCTCTGATTGAATTTATTGATTACTGAATAATTCATTTTTCAGTATTGAAGGCAACAGAAGTAGCCCAGCTTTGCAATAGCACCATCAGGAAATTAATCTCACTTTGGTTTTGAAGAAACCTCTGTCAAAAATATTCTCCTCTTGAGCATTATCCTGAGTGGGGCCCAGAATACCCAGTTCTGGGAAACACACTGAACCTGGGTCAATTTTAAAGCACAGATTATGGACAAACTGGCAAGAAAACCATGCTCATAAGTCATTTTCCTTTTAAAATTTACATTTTTTGTGCATTGGTCTTGCCTGAAAGTTGCCAATCCACTTTCTATGGGTGTTCAATTCTATTTTCTTGAACATGAATGCGTTAAAAATAATTCACTTTTGGTCCTCCTTACAATATTTTCCTCTTTGCAAACACTTCAAACTTTTTTTTTAAATGTTTTTTTCTGTTCTACTTGTACCTTTCAAAGCTCAAAAAGCCAAACCCCCGATTTTCCAGACTTCAAAATGATCACTCTTCCAAGAGTTTTGTATTTTCTAGGTCTAAATGTGGACATGGCCAATTTCTTTTTAAATGCAAGCTCTGTGGGGAAAGCCCGGGAATGTAAATCAATAATAACCCAAATAACTTCAGAAACCAAGGACAAGAAGCCAAACGGGAGGTTTTGCTTTGGGATCTCTTTCCAAGCATCCCTGGAGTAATTTATTGGAGTAAACCTGAAGGCTTTGTGCTTTTTCTGAACTAAATGCATGCCTGCAAAAGCTGAATTCTATTTTAAAGGTGGGAAAACTCTGCTTTTGACACGAAATCCCCAGGAATCACAAACAGCACAGTGAGCACGTTCTCTTCTTGAAATCTGAAGAGTGCAGAGGCCAAGACCTCAGGGAGAAGGGAACTTGGCACAGAGCATTGCAGGTGGCTCCTGTCCAAAATTTCAGCACCACCTGGGCATCAAGGGTGGCTTTGGATGTGTTACCCAGGATGAAAAGGATTCACCTGGGAACCTTTCACACTGATTTAGAAGCAGAAACCTTTCCCCAGCCTATTCCCAGCACAAGTTTGCAAAGCTGGGGATTCAGCAGTGCCTCTTGTTAGACTTTGTGATGGTCTAGGGTGACACTTGGTGGCTAAGCTGGGCACTGAAATATCAATTGCAAGCCAGCTCTTGGAACAATTTGGGAAGAAACCGATCTCACCTCCTAATTAGAATGCTAAAGCAGGCGAGTTTGGAGCTTCTCAGGTTTTTGGAGGGGTGAGCATGTCTGAAGTTTTGCTCTCAGCTAAAACCTGCACAGAGAATGGCTTGGCACAAATCCCTGCACCGAGGGAATGGCCACACTGGAAGTGCCTTGATCTGCCCTAGAAAGGACAGAGGAGCTCAGCTGGGGGCTGCAAAGGGACCAGTGGCTCATGGAATTTCTCTGTCACTGTCCTGTCCTCTTCAGCTGACACCAGCTGCCTTTTCCTAAGGGTTTTAGGGAACAAACAGCAGGCAGTGCTCCCAGCCCAACACCTTGATCCCTCTCCTGTTGGCTTCAACTTCATTTTTTAATTTTGTGGCTGCCCACCCCTCACTTACCCTGTCACTGCTTGTGTCCCACCCACCCACACGGATGTGCACACTCAGTTTGTTGTGCAAATGGCACCAGACCTCCCCATTTCCATGGATATCCCCACAGTTCATGGCTGGCCTCACACACATTTGGGTGAGGGTTGGTTTCAGCTCATGGGTCTCGAAGGAAGTGTCGCTCAGAATTCCACAGATTTCAACACAGCTTCACCAGCTCCACCCTTAACAATCCAAAGTCAACTTATCCAAGGAAAAATCCCTTCATAGGAGCCAGTGGTGGATGCAGCCATAGCTTTTATTTCTGCAAACACACCAGTTCCTGTTTAATTTTTCCAGCAGGTCAGCTGGGAAAAGCATTCCCGGTGTGACACGTTGGGCAGCACCCTCCAGGAGAGAGGCTCAGCCTGACAGAAACCACCCCTCTGAATTGCCTCATCATGCTCTGGGAGCACCTTGGGCTGTCCTTGAGCTGCAGCTCCTTTTCCAGGCACCCACTTGTAAGATTTAGGGCAGAAAGGAGTTTGGGGCTGTTGCAGTGTTCGAGCCTCATTTACTGCAGCAAGGAGCAAAGACTTCCATAATTAATTCAAACACTTTTGTACAGTTCCTAACAATTAGATCCTGCTCTTCTCTTGACTTAAGCTCTGAGTGAGGCTGTTTTAGCAGTGCTCACACTGCAGTTTCTCCAAGAGCCTGCCCTTCCCTCTCCCCATTTTGCAGCAGTGCTTCTGGTTGGATTTAGGGACCGTCCTAAAACCGATTTTCTCCTCGGCTGCTGTGCTCGTGCCACACCGAAACCCCCAGCAGGAACAAGTCCAGTTGTGCCTCTGGGAAAGGTCCTCCTTTGGTGTCCCTGCCCAGCTGGTTTGTATCCCAGCCTTTGGTGAGGTTTGGGATCACAATTCCACATTTCCCAAGTCCATCCATCCCTCCTGCAGGGCCATGGAGGCTTTGCTGGCTGAGGATCAGCTGAGATTTCAATGCTCACAGCAGATTTCAGCCCTTCCTGAGCTGCCACTGCTGCTCTTGGAGTTTGTATCCCAAGACATCCCTGTTAGGGCAGAATAGGCTTTTTCCAAACAATCTCTTTGTCCAAAGGGGATTTTTTAGTGCTGGACACTTTTCCATTTTTCACATTTATAGCACAGTAAAAACCAACCTGACAATTTTGGTTTTCTGGAATTCTCGCTTGAATTTTTACACTAACCCCCATTTAATTTTCCTAAACTCCTTCTTGGATTACTGCTATTGAGACAAACAAGTATCCCAGTGGGTTTTCCACTGGCAGGATGCTGCAGTGTTCCTGTTTCCTTGTCACAATGGTTCCAGCAAACAGAGCAGCCTGATTGCCTCTTTAAAGGTGTGAAATCACCAGTGTGGCTGTTAAACAAAGCTGTGATGAGCTGCATAAATTGTGGGTAAATTTAAAAGCCCGCATTTAAAACCACAACAAGAAAATACAATTAAAAGATCAGAGGAGATTTAATCTGTTAAAATGATTAGAAATGAATGCAGACCTGCTGGAAGGTGCTGTTCCCCTGCTTGAAAAGGGATCAGAAGAGCTCCCAGTCTGGGTTTAACATCTATAAAACATGTGAAGCATTGAGTTCTTGTAGCTGGGGCACAGAGCTCTGGTTATAAAACCCAATCTGCACTTTGAATTGCTGCACACCCTGTGAGCCAATAAAGAAATCTCCACTTGCAGCTCCCCAAACTCCCCTTGTCACACCTCTGAGTGTCCCTGTGCCCTTTGCCCTGTTAATTCACCAGGGGAGCGACAGAATTCCCCCTCTGGAAGGGGTTTGTGAGGTGTGGGATGTTTATCTGTGCTTCCAGAAGATCCAACGTTCCTGCACAGCACTGGGAATCTCCCACAGGAACTGCTGGATCTGGAAAAGCCTCCTCTTTCAGCTCAGTGGAAAAAGAGAAATGATTGGATGGACCTTCTTCATCTTTCCTATGAATGATTTAATTAAACTTTGTGTGGAAAAGTTTTAAGCATTATTTCTCAAATATTTAATATTATTGCTCAGTCATTAGACCATCACCAGCCTTTTCTGCAGCCATGCTGAAGCCAAGTGGGAAAGAAGAACTCCAAGAAGGAAACAAAATCAAAGAAATTTGGATCACCAGGTCCATTGCTACTGAGCGTGGTTGGGTCGGGGTTTTCATGAAAAAACCTCCTGAATGGGAGCATAATCTACTGATATGATTTTTGGTTGTCCTACTTTGATAAATCAAAATCAAATATTCCACCCACAGCAGTTATATAAAAAAATAAAACTAAAATAAAAATCACCCCAACAAAAAGAGGCAAAAGGAAAAGAAAAGAAAAAAAAAAAAACAGATCAGAAAGCA
Organism: Rhipidura dahli; assembly: GCA_013399225.1. NCBI lineage: Eukaryota > Metazoa > Chordata > Aves > Passeriformes > Rhipiduridae > Rhipidura > Rhipidura dahli. Next base: position 900,383 of record VXAC01007112.1, read on the forward strand.
AAAGCAAGTCTTAGAAACAGTTCTTCCTTTTGATCAGAATAACTTCTCACGGGAGGGATGCTGCATAGAAGGGAAACTGCTTCAAAGCTCAGCAGTTTTCTGGGAATTACTGAACCTTGAAGAGAGAGTGTTTCAAGTGATGATCTGCTCTCCTCGTGGTGTGGACTGCACAAAATGGCCCTAACGAGATGCAGTTCTAATGTCCCAGGTCTTTTATAGCTGCATTTTAACCTCTGCTGAGGGCACCCAGGACGGGGGAACCAACACCATTCCCATTCTAGAGAGATAAAAATTCCATTTGAGAACAAGGTTTGGATAATTGGAGCGTTTCTTCTCCACACAGAAGTTCTGATGGGGGGGAAGGAGTGGGGATGGAATGTCAGGGTGCTCATTACCCCCTCAGAGGGACAGGCAATGGTGGCACTTTGGTGACACTGTGCAAGATGGGCTGGGGACTGGGGAGCTGCAACCCCACTGATTTCACACTTCTGCCCTCTCTCGTTATGCAGAACATTTTCTTCCAACCTGGGATGGCTCAGCTCCATTTGAAGGAGAATTTCTCCCAGCCTGGACCACGGGCAGGGTGACAAATGCCCCGTCCCCTCCGTGGTGAGGCCATCAGAGGCTGCACCTGCAGCACAAAGTGAGCCTGGGGAGCCACCCCAGAGCTCATCACACACACACCCTGCACACTCAGCCTCCACTGGGCTGGGCAGTGTAGGAAACCCAGAAAAAGGTAAAGGGATTTCTAAGAGGGAGAAACAAAGAGCAGGCTTTAAGAATCAAGCAGAAAGATTTTAGGGAACAGCTTCACCTGAGAAAATATTAAAGAAGATACAACTAGAACAGAAGAACAAAGAGCCATGGTTTTAGGCTTAGCTGAGAGAACTTCTAGAAGTTGCAAAATTTATGTTTAGCAAGAGATGATAAAGTTAAGCTTAATAATGGAATATTATGCACTGTTGTATAAGGTATAAAACCAGCAAGTATTGTTTTAACAAAGTACGTGCAATATAGAGGATTGGTGGAAACAGCTGTCTGTAACATTTAGAGCAATTGCTATTGGCTGAGCAGCTTTTAAGAATATTCTGTAACCAGGAAATCTGGGGGTTTTGGCTGCACTGTGAGCTTGTATTATCTCTGAGGTCTCAAGACAGTTTATGAGGCAAATAAAATAATGTAAGTTCATGGAGCATCTTCCTTGGCTCCCCTGTCCCGTTTCATTGCAGTGTCAGGCAGGAGAAAACAAAAGCAGCTTCTGATGGGAAAAACCCCACCACTCTGGCCCTGCAGCAGGATGGTTCCCCCTGTGACTCAGACCCAAGCACAGCCTCTCTGTGAAGCTGGAAACCACAGCAGCCCAAACCTGGGCAGACCGAGTGTCTGAAGGATGCTGCTCTGGCTCCCATCCCACCCAGTGCCCCTCCTGGCAGCCCTCTGCAGCAAATGTTTCCCTGCAAAGATGTGCCATGAAGGTCAATGGCTGTGCCACAGAGCTGACAGCTTTACAAGCCTCTGTGTCACCCTGTTCATGTACAAGATCAGGTTTTCCCATCCGGAGCCTCTGAGGGTTTGTCAGAGACTGTTGGGACAAGAACAGATCACCATCACTTCTGGAAATGTGACATTGCTATTTATTTTCTGCTCAGCTCTCCATATCAAACAGCACATCTGTGCACTCTGGCTGCAAATCAGATATTTTTCATGCAGAAAGCTGTTCCTGGCATTTCCCTGTGTCTGAATCAAAAACATATAAACCTTGTGGCAACAGTTTGTTGCATTTCTATGGCATCACCTCAGCCTTTAATGCCACAACAAGCACATGAAAATGAGTTGCATGCTTGCTTTCTTTCAGCATTATAATCTGAGGAACACATCGTAAAACCCAACACAGAAGTTACCCCAAGAAATAATAAGACGACAGATTGTAATTAAAAATTATCACTCCAATGAGAAATCCACTATGGGGAGGTTCTAAAACAAAAAAAAAAAATCAGGAGGCTTTACAGGAGTTTAATACAAGGAAAAAAGTCAGGAGGAATATTTCACTATGGCCACTTTCATCACCTCAGGCTTACAGAAAACAGCACAGAAAATGTAACAGAGAAATACTGAAACCACCCAAATCCCTCACAAGCACAAACAATGGGATTATAAAACCAACTAGAAGGGACTTTAATCCTGATGGCAGATTAAACCCCTCCAAAAAGGGTCTCTGTGGCACCAGAAGCAGCTTCCCAAGGTCCAGCCTTGCTCGTCCTGCCAGCAAGGACGTCCCTTCCTGGGCAGTGTGGTGGGTTTGTCACACGGGAGCATCCGCCTGGCAGGAACCCTCCTGCTCTGCAGCAGCCACCCAGCAGATGTTTGTGACTCTGCAGCTTTGCCTCTGAAGCCAAAATTCTCTCTGATAGGTGGCCAGACACAAAGACAGTGAAGAGCACTGAATGTTCTGCTGGGGAGCTCCAGAGGCATCTGTTCAATTCCCTTTTTCTTTTTTTTTTTTTGTAAGCTTGGTAAAACAGTCGTTTTACTCTCAATTAATTTTGGCTTCATTCCCTGATCAGCTGCCCAGGCACCACTCCCCACCAAAGCACGAGGTGGGACAGGCCTGGAGCTGGAGAGAAAGTGACTGAAACCCCCCAGCAACATCCCAAACAAACCAACCAGTGGGGAACCAGTGTGGCCCAGCCCAGGAGCTGCAGGGTTTTCCCAGCCACGATGCTTTCTGGTGGAACAGCAAGCTTGTCCCAGGGCCATGCAGTAGTGCCAGGAATTCAGCAGGTTCATTTGGGACAGAACTGATTCCCTTCCTTCCCACAGAGCACTATTCCTGTGCACAGTGACACCTCCTACAGCTCCTGTAATCTTTGTCTTCTGGAAAATAATTCCAAATGTGTATCTGGTTAACTACCCATCTGCAAAGGAGCACAAGACAGCTTTCCCAGCTGATGTGCTACGGTGAGAAAACATTAGTAACTCATTCCTGTGACTTATCATCCCATAATATTTATTATAATTTCTGTAATGATTTTAGCTAATTATTTTAAATGCCTCTTTTGAAACTCGAAGCTGGAATAATTTTAAATAACCAGCTCAGGAGACATTCCAACCCCACCTGGCTGTGTTCCTGTGTCACCTGCTCCAGGTGACCCTGCCTTGCTGGGGGGTTGGACTGGGTGATCTCCAGAGGTCCCTTCCAACCCTGGCTGCTCTGGGATTTTGGGATAAAGGGCCTTTTTTAACAGGTGCCACAAATGCTCTGTGAAACTTTCCAAGAAAGCTGCATAACTCACTTTTCCAATTTTCATAATCTCATAGAAGCTGTTTGCTCTGCCCCAGCAGCGCTGATTTTACACCAGCTTAACTCCTAGAGATTCTAAAATGCCCACACTCAAGGGGTAGAGGGAGGTGCTTTGTAATTTGCTGGAAAAGCAACCAAACCCATCAGAGAGAGAAGTGCATTCCCTTACTCGAAATTGAGCACCTCACTTCTTACCAGGCACACACGGGCTCCCAGACACACAGAAAATCACATTGTTTGAACATATGGGAGGAAATGGGCTTGTAAACACCTCCTTGGGTTTGTGTTTTTCAGCAGTCTGCCCTGTTCAAAGACTCAGCTGTTTTATCACACTTCTCTTCAGTTCCCTTCAGGTTAGCTCACAATGTGCCTGTTAAAACCTGCTTGCAGGAAGAAAAACAGAATCAGACACCTCCCTATTTTTCCCAGTACCTCCTATAGCAGTGTGCTGGTGATCAAACCCGAGCATTCCCCCTATGGATTTCATAAAATGGGAAATAAGGATTTGTAGTTGATAGCCCAGGGCGAGGCACACACGGACCCTTGTCTGAATCTGAGCCAGGAATACATTTTATTATGTACTTTATTATTATTATTATTAATTATCATTATGTTTCATTCTGCCAAGGTCTCACACTGCTGCAGGAGCACAAACACAAATGGGAAAGATCCAGTGCTTACCTTTAGTGGTTCCTCAAAAGCAACTCTAAAAATGCTGGAATGCCAGGAGGAAGTGGGAAGAGTGGGGCCCTGGTCCTTCTTTCCCCTGAGCACACATTCTCTGCTACAGGGAGCAGCCAGCAGCACAGAGGAGTAACAGCAAATAATCAGTGGCACAGGGATGCTGGAGGTCACCTACTCCTGGCTGGATTGGGAATCTCAGCCTGTTCACGAACGTGGAAAAAACCTTCAGACAGGGGACACTCTTTGAGCACCCTTGGGTTGGAACTCAGTGCCAGATCAAGCCAGTAACAAGAAATTACGACTGCATTTCATGGCATTATATAGAAAATTATAGATGCACCTGCATTTTCTTCCTCTTTCTCCCTTGTTTCCCATTTTTGCCTCTCCTCATCCACTATTTTTGCACCATTTTCCCCCCCTCTGTACCAGTACAGCACCTCAGAGAAAATCTGCACCTGGTTTTCCTACAGAGCTCGCAATGTTGACCCTCGTGGTCTTAACATAAAACAGCTCAAACCTTCTGGCATTCCCACTTTGAGTCGGGGTATCTGCCCTGGGTCTCCCTCATGGATTAATACCTCCAAACCTGTGGTTTTCCAAAGCCTCAGCTGGGTGCACAGGACGGGAATTCAGTGCTGGGGGGGAATTTCATTCCCGCTGTTCTTCCCAACTTGCACCTGCGACTCACACCCGTCCCGTGCTGCAAAAACACTCCACAAACTCTCCTGGGAAGTGCAGCTCCTAAAATCCATCTCTGAGGCTCCAACATTCCCAGAGTGCTTAAAACACACGGAACAAAGCCAGGGATTTTTCTTACAAACACTTCCTCACAGACACTTCCCTGCAGAGAGGAAGAGTCCTGCTAAAAGCACTGGGACACCAAGGCTGCAAATGAGCTGAGGTGTGTAAGGAGGAGGTAAATGAGTGACAGAGAACTAAAAGAGAAACACTTTCTGACTGTCACCTACACTGAGCTCCCAAAATCAAAGCAGGAAACAGTTTCTTTCCAAAGTAGCTGTAAAACTCCATTAATCCATGAAATCTGTTGTCTAAATAATTGTTTTCTGTGGGGATTTTGTTGAGTTCACTGCGCTGAGTACATTTTTATTTATTGGTAACTTTCCTCACAGTGTAGCACTATTTCATTTTGGCCTCCATCAAATCTTGCTTGTCATAGAGAATTGGTGAGTAAAAGTTTGAAATCTAGGGGAGAAGACGGGAAAATCTGTGATTGGAAGCCTTTTACCTTTACAAATAAGATAATCTGACAGCCACTCACCTCATACCTGGCCTGCTTGGCTAAGTCCTAAAGCACCGATATGGTGTGAGCACAGCTGCACTGCAGTTTATGAACAGCTGTGTCAATCTGAGCTGGGAAAAAAAAAAAAAAAAAAAAAAAAAGGAAGGAACTTCTGGGCTCAGGGCCAGAGTGCTGGAATGAGAATTCCCTCCTTCTTCCCAATGGCAGGATGAGTCCTGGACTGAAGCCCCAAATTCTAGGAAGATTCAAAGATCATTTTTCTGATTGTGACAGAGGGAGAAAGAGCTTAAAAAAGTCAATGTAAGAGCAGAGCTGGCATCAATGACAGGAAAAGCCTCAGAGAGTTGTTGGTCTCAGGGCCAAGATTAAATTCATCGTTTCCTAAGCAAATTCACCTCATCCTTTGCCTCTGCTGCACACTCACTCTGGCTGATTTCCCTGCAGCATTCCCAGGAGCCGTTCCCACCTCCACGTTTCCTGGCCCGGCAGGAATTCAATTTAAAGCCCCGGGGGCTGCCTCAGCCCCTGGGGCAAGGAAAGCAATTCTGCCTGGGGAGCAGGGTCCTCACTGCCAATCCAGAAGATTTACATCCACCTGCACATCAAAATATCCCCGTGGGAATCCAGAGCTGCCTCTAGTGACTTCAGGTGAAAATAAAGAAAGCTGTTACATTCAGACCATTATTGTTCATGCTGCTTTGTGAATTTATTTCTTTAAATTTTCCACTTGTGCTCCTGCCAAGAGAGATCTATTAGACAGAAAGCAGCAAGAGTAAAACTTTATCATTTTGTTTCAAACTATAAAATAATTTACATCACATATTTTACTTACTTTTGTCTTTTTGTTTGTTTTTTTTTGAAACCACAAACATTCCAGCATCACACTGTAGGAATAAGAATAACAATAGAAAGCATAACCTTTTGCATAGTATTAAATGAACAGACAGAGTAAGTTCTTTATTTACAATTATTGTCTAGATAAAAAAATTCATAAAAACAGATGAATGAACATATATTAATAACCCCTAGTGGGATGGATTGCCAATGTACCACTGTATTGTTGTCCACAAATCTCATGCTGCTAAGTACAGTACGTAGAGAGCGAGCATTTATATATTGCAGGGAATTTTAACAAACTGATCATTTTGGTTTTTGATCCATTGTTCCCATCACAGAGAGGTCAAGCAATAAAAGAAAAGGAATTGTGATGCACGACTTGTAGTTGAAAGGTCATAGCTATTCTGCTTTTAAAAAAAAAAAAGAAAAAAAAGAAAAAAAAAAGTCTATCATTTATCATATACATAAAGCACAGTCTCTGCTCACAAAAGCCCAAGGTTTCTATGCATCTCAGTTTATATATGTTTTACTATATACACACAGAATGCAGTGTTCATTTTCTTAACAGTTTTCAAGTCTGCGAATGGTACCTTAGGGAGGGGTACTCCTACAGGAAAAAAATTCAAAAAAACAACAACAAAAAAAATGAAAACAAGAAAAAAAAATATGAAGAGTGTTTGGAAACGAAAAGGCAAACAGTCAGTGTGTTAAGATGCTGAAAGGAAACTGTTCCAGTATTAACAGCTTCTGAAGATGTTCGAGTCCAAAGCTAGAGGCTTCCCTGTAAATAGACACCACTTTTGTCTTCCGACCAGAGATCCCGAGCAGCCCCAGGGAGCCCGTCCGCGGTGCTCAGAGGGGAAGGAGCGCGTTCACAGAGCCCTCGATCCCGCCTGGCTCCCATCCCCGGGCTGCTGGGAGCCGGCTAACGCAGCTCCGGGCTCCCGCCAGGTCACGGTGCCCACGGCGGGCACAGGATGCCCACGGGCACCCGGGCACCCCGCGGGCTCAGCCCGCGCCACGCGCGGCTACGGACGAGCCAAAACCACTGGAGCTCCTAGCCCAGAGTCCGCGAGCCGGCAAGGGAAGCTGCTGAGAGCTTTACCTGGCTGATAGTCCTGATGCACCCTGAAAACATCTGGGTTCAGTCTGCAGTTTGGCCATGAGTCTAAGCTTGGTTTGGAGAGTTCTGGCTTGGTTGAGCTGCTGTGACTGCAGAGATGCACCACTTTATGGAGCCGACTTTTAAGACAACCAGAAAACACCTTAACAACTCAATTGATCGAGATGGTTGGAGGGCGTTGGGTTCCGACACGCCTGGCATAATCGATTGTGGAATTCAAAATGTCTTTTGCACTGTACAGTTATGGAAAAAAATCATATGCTGAAAAGTCTCCAAGCAAACTTTATATTAAATACAAAAATTATTTATGAAAAATCTGTGATCCACAAAGTGCTTAGCATTCAAGTGGTTGACATAGCAATTGTATAAGCTCATAATTTTTAATTTTTTAGGGCTGTTACCATCTTGAAAAATGTTTTTTCACCTTCCATACTGCACGTTTTCAAAGCAGCTTTCTTGGTAGAAAGCTCAAGGTAAAATAATGTATTTCTGTGTTACTACAGGAACACAAGCTTGGTTAGGAAAAAAAAATCACACAAAGCACATCTCAGTACACGATTAATAAAGATTCGTTTAGTCCTAATAGTGCAGAAATTATATTTTTCTTCAAAAAAAAAAAAATCAAAGCAACAACCTAGAGTGATTTCCATCCAAAATGCTAACAGCCCATACTTTGCAAATAAGAAGGAAATAAATGCCTAAAGTACTAATTGAAAAGGATTAACACAGTATATCACAAGGTTTTAACATTTGCTTTATCTCCATATAGACAAACCAAATATAACTTGTTTTAAATTATAAACTCATTTAATGTCTCTCTAAAAATACTTTTAGAAGCCGTTGCTGCATGTCTAAAGAATGAAGTAGCCTCCATTATTGTATGTTGCACCAAAACGAGTTCAAGCAGATTATCAGAGGGAAGGAAAAAAAAAAAAAGGAGAGAACCTGATCATTTTGATTTTTATTTGAAACAAAGGAAGCCTGGTTTACCTCCCTGTATATAGGATCACAATGCTACATCCAATGTGTTATATTTTGGCTTCTTTTGTTATTTACTAGCAGTATCTACATTATTAACAAAAAAATAACAAACAAACAAACAAAAAAAAAAATCAGGCAGAAATCAGAGCACGGTTGTAATAAAATATCCAGGGTGCGAGAGTACAGACATTTTCAATGAGCTGAGCTGAGCCATTTTTATACTACTTCGGCAGGAAGTGCTTTCTTAACCCTACAAATAGTTAAGGATATTATCTACAGGTTTGTAAACAAATTACATTCTTTTTTTAGGACATAAATAAGTTAAAATAGTCAGAGCAATTTGAGCAGAAACAAGGCAACATGCCAACAAAGAAACTTTATATATATATAACTATATATATATAGATAGATATA
>VXAC01007112.1:909709-923328 GCA_013399225.1 Rhipidura dahli
CTTTTCAGCTAAAGTGATGTCTCCAGGCTATGTATTGGGCTTCCTGGACTAGAAGAGGTAGCTGATTTACTTGTATCAGTTGTAAGATTAATTCCACTGTCGATAGCACTGTTGTTCTTGTTCAGCGAGGACGGTGGACTCGAGTTTTTCTTGAGAGCGGGGTCTTCTTCTAGGTCTGTGTCATCAATGAGTGGGATGTGGGGCTGGGAATCTTCTATCCTAAATTCAGGATGAGTCATAAAGTTGTGAATAGAGGTTCTAGATTCTGGTTTTTCTAAACCTTCATAGAGAGAGCTACGGAATGCCTTCACGACGCGGATCTGGGGGGAGAAAAGGAAAGGGCTGTCAGAGGGCACCTCCCCAGGGCAGCACCGGGGCAGAGAACACTTGGTGAAAAATGTAGCACATGGTTAGGGCAGTGCAGGCAGCTGGAGTCCAAAGTCTCTGGATGTTATATGCATAAACGAGTGGCTCAGTTATGTGCATTTTGAATGTCTGTGCCAACTGCAATATTAAAATAAATCGAGGTTTAAAGCCATCAAAGAACTGATGGGGAGGAGTGGTTAAAGAAAGCCAAGGTCCACTCGTGTGGTACATCCCTAGTAAAAGACAAGCCATGTTAATTGGAATGCAAATGTCAAACCATGCATGTTGATAGGTTTTTTTGCAGTGAGTAAGTAAGAAAGGCTTTTTTTTTTTTTTTTGATTAAAAAAGTCTCTTTTATATTGTTGTTAAAAAAAAAAAAACCATTACACATAACATATCACACTTCACAAACAGAAAAGCACGGAACACGGACACGGTTGGATGGGTACGTATGAGACACACACAGGAGCCAAGTGTAAAAAACTAGAATATCAATGTTTTTAAAGCAAAATCTAAATGGATGCAGCCAAGAGCACAAAAAGCCAAGCAGACAAAGTACTAAGCGTAATCATGCTACCACAGGGGAAAAAAAAAAAAAATCACAGTTACCACATGAACAGAGATAACTTGCACACAACAACTACACTTGGAAGCCTGGATAATGTGAACATAGTATCGTTGAACCAACTTTTATTTGTCCTTCATGCAGATGTGAGGTAAACACTCGAGTATAGACCCACTGTTCTAGCCATTTAGCTTGTTAATAAATAGAAGAACGTGTAATAAAATAATGTCTTGGTTGTTGGGTTGAATTGAGTCCCATCGTTAACAGCGAGCTGGTTTTGTTTGGTGTCTCAGTCGTGAGGTTCAATGCTGAAAGCCACACTATTTATGCCATATATGCAGTCTTTAAAGCAGGTCAGTGACCTGTGCCAGGGGCCATCTAATGCCAGCAACCACCTGGCAGTAAGAACAGAGGCGAAAATCAACTCAAGACTCAGCCCAGCGATTCTCAGGGATGGTGCCCACGGCTTTCCCAGTAGGAAACGGGAGGAGCAGAGTGAGGAGCGGGGACGCTACGTCCTCTGTGGGTGGGCAAAGGGAGGGATGCTCTCTATGTCCCAGGGACCTACCAGTTCTCAAAAGAAGTGAAGGGTTGTGCTGGGTTACTGCTGAAAAAAACAGAACTTTCTGGAAGGGGGTGGAGGGGCAGAGAGGAAAAAACAGAATGGCAAAACGTGATCTGTTGGCAAATGTTTCATGACTAAGTATGAGTTCTATCCCTCTACTTCCATGTAGTCCATGAGCCACCCTTGAGCATTTCTCAGGGGGGAGACTAAAACACAGGCAGAGGCAGAAAAGGTGCAAGCAGGTACTGTGAAAGCTTCTCCACACACATTTGAAATGGTTTGGTGGTTGGCATGTGGACCTTTTTACATGTAAATATGCTGCACATTGTTGGTCGGCCTGATAACACCACTGCTTTGTAAAGCTTCAGTTCCTCTTTTCCTTGGCAGGCTGCACTTTTGGTAATGGCATGGGGCCACGGGGTTCCAGCTGTGGAGTCCAGCTGATCCCGTGCTTGGAGCTGGCCAAGTTGGACAGAATTTCAGCACGTTTCAGGAAGAGGCTGACTTGGGCTTTTTTCCTCTTTGAACTTGGTCCTTGTTTATGTTCTCTAAATTTGGATATTCATCACCTTTGAAAAATCTCAACAGCTGAAGTCCTGCCATCTTCAGACCTTTGGGTCAGCCCAAATACTCTCCCTTCCCTTCACACATACATTTGGTAACAGCAGGGCACAGTACAAAAAGTAGTTCATGGGACTGCTTGTGCTCCAGGTAAGAGGATTGGAGTGGCACAGAACAGCTCAGCCAGATCTTGGGGTGCGAGAACATTTTAGGTTGGCAGAGGTGCAAGAGGGCAGATTGTCTTGCACAATAAACCCAACAAATAAATTTTGAGTCAATTTTACCCACTACAGTCACACAGTGTAGCTAAGAGAGCTCCTGGAGTTATAAACCAGGGGTTTGTGAGAGCTGAATCTGAGTTGTGCTGAGCTGTGTGAGGGCTCTGGAGAGTCAGCAGAGTGGGGTAAGAGATTCATCTGCATTGCTAGAGACAGAAACGTGACAAACTAATTCCTTCCCTTTCTATGCCCTTCTAGCACGTCTTTTAAAGTGCAGAGTAATTAGTCTAAATGATGAAAAAAGCCTGCATGATTGTTGAGGCAGCCTTAAAACCACATTCCCATATTGTTCTATTTTAAATGGTGAAACTTTTTGTGCCGTGGGTACTTTATAGGATGGGCTGAGGACAGGACATTTCTGCAAACCTCCCCATTATTTCTGCTTTCTAAACACTAATACCAGTCCCCTCTTCAGCTGCAGCTGAATGCTAGAGCTTATCAATCAGCAAGATAATCAAGATAATTCCATGATCTTGAAAGCAGCCACTTCTTGTGGCACAGACTCAGGTTCTATTTGCCAGCTGGATTCTTTTTAGTGAAGGCAGAATTTGGTTTGAAAAAAAGGGTTTGATATTATCAAACAGATCCAGCAGAACCCAGTGAAAGGGAAGCTTTTCTTCATCCCACAAACTGTATTTAAGTCTCCATGGTTTAGCAAGGGAGGAACTGCTCTCAGTTTGTGAGCCCCACGTCCCAGAGTAGGGAACGCACCTGCGCTGCTTTGATACCAACATTTGGCACCTCATTTGGATTTAATTCCATGCCTCCAGTCAATTCAGGGAAAGCCACAGATCCCATTCGTGTTGGGCAGGCAGCTCTGCAAACGTGCCTGCCGTGACCCAGATTTGGGGCTCTGCAGGGGCTCCTGAATCAATTAATTAATGAGCCATTGCAGGGAAGCACTGCAATAATGACTTTTGGCTTCCTGGTCTGAAGACAGAGCTGCTGCCGCTCGCTTTGGGTGAAGCTGTGTGGCAAAATATTTGGCCTGGACTGTTTGGGTCCTGCAGGAAGGTTTAGATGTTTCTAGAATGGCTTCTACTTGTTCAAACTGTTTGTATTTAGAACTGCTTCAGCTCTGCTGGCACCTAAGGTAGCTCATCTTCTGAAGGAAATAGTAAGGTAAGGGCCAAACTGGGCAAGTCCCCAAAGCTGACAATAAATAAAATTAGATTTCTAAAGAGTTTTCTTCACAAGGGAGCTGTGGAAACCCACCTTCTTTACTTAAAATTTCTCTACAGAGGTATATATTCATTTTCCATTAATTTCTCACTTTGGAGGAAACTCCCTCCTCAACTTAAAGTTTTGCATATTTAGCTTGGCATCCAGAAGAAAATGCTTTTTTTTTTAGTGTCACACCTCATTTGGGGACAGAATTTCAACATTACAATAAAATTCAAAATCTCATTCAAAGTCTGTCCCCCAATGGATCAAATTATTTCTTACAGGGACAAAACTTAGCAGAAACAAAGCAGAGGGTTTGTTGCACATAAAGGTGGCATTTCACCCTCTCTACCACAATACTGCAATATTTAATCTACTTATTATAGCTGATCCCAGACTTAAAAACATTATTTACCCAGAGTTACATGGCCCAACAGCAACAAATTCTTTTAATACATGCTTAAATTCAACATTTAAAGGTAATATCTGATGTAAAAATGTTTAGGGGCTCTGCTGAAACGAAGCCCACCCAGTTTGTTTAGGTTTCTTTTTTTTTTTTTTTGAAGATAAAAGAAAGCAGATGAACTTGGGATGTTGTTATGGCTGTAAAAGCATGGAAAAGCAGGGACATCCATGATGGATAGAACCTGGGAAGTGTTGGTTTAGTATGAACTATGTAGAGTTCATGTAATGGTGTTTCTTTATGAGACTGACAATGCCAAGGGAAGACAAACAGTGAGATACAGCTCCCTTTTCTCACAGTAATGGAGACAACAGAAAAAAAATGAACTGCTTTTAACAAAAGACTGCGGGGACAACACTTCAGGACATTTTTGACACTGCTATAAGTTTCCACTTCTTTCTTCTCTGGAGCTGTAACAGAAAAAAACTCTTCAGCTTCATCCCACCTTGAAAGTCAGATTTATTATACTGCATCAGGCAAGAAAAAAAAAAAAGCAGCAAAAACAAACAAAAAAAAAAGAAATAGAATTTTAGATACTACAATTTTTTTTTTCCCATCAGAAGAAAAAGGTGATATTCAGAATGTCAGTCCTAAGTACAACCATCTAGGCAAAATATCCAAAGCCTGGTAAGCACCAAGAGCTGTTTATGGTTGGTAGTGTGTGGGCTTATACTCGAATGTTTACCTGGCTTCATCTAAGCCAAGTATCTGGAGTTTGGTTCACATTCATTTCAGGCTCAAGGTTAAAGACTCACAACCTCTTTTTATTTCACTCTCTCCTGCTGAACCCTTTTGTCCAATGTTCTCTAGCCCTCTGGGAAAACAAACACATTTAATATTCAGACAGTAGAGAGTAGGGCACTGCAACAGCAAATAAATTCAATACTGAAAGGTCAGTAAGGTGATTAGTATAAAATTGTAAACAAGAGGTCAATTTAGCAAAGAGATGCCAACTCTTAGGTGTAACTGAGACTATTCTAGGTCAAGACTAAAGCTGTACAAAGGTAAAGGAGTTTGGTTAAGGACTATTGTGTGGGGAAAGCTTTGAAATAGAAAACCTCTTCTGTATATTGGTATTTATTTAGTTTTGAAGCCTCCCAGTTTTAGGTAAATCAGTAAAAAATTAAAATTGGATTAGGTCTCCACAGGAGATGCTGCATGAATTGGAGTCACCTGTAAATTTTGTGCCTCGTATGTTCTGGAGAGTAGGATGCAGAAGTTGAGCAAATTCAAATATAAAGTAAAAAATATATATATATAAATCAGAATACTACTTTTCTGCTTTAATGAGAGAAACAGATGCACAACATTATCTGTGCTGTACTCTTCCCACATAAAGATGCAGCAAATCCTGCAAGTGCCGCTGAAAATTCAAACCACAGGCAGCAGGGAAAGCAGAGCACCCACACAGGCCTGACTCTCACTCCACAAAAGGCTCCCAGGGCTGAATTCCACTGTGCTTTAGAGTATAAAAGCAGGGCCATGTGCAGGGCTGCCACTTCCCACAGCAGGATGGCTGCAAAGTTATGGAGTTTGGCGTTTTTGTACAGATTTAAATAAATTGCACAAGGCTTTAAAAGATGGGGTTTGTGCTTTAGGATCTGACCCTTCTTGCCATGGCACATCTCCACTTGAGGGCTTGGGTTGGTATTTAGGCTCTAAATGTGCTTAATTAACCTTCAGGGAGGAGATACAGGAGTTGATTTTGATTTTTTTGCAGGGTTTTGTCAAACCCTGGTTACAGTCAGGGGGAAGTCCTAGGCTTTAGTATGGAACCCTCATTCAACGGTGCAACTTTTATAAACATATTTTTAGCTGTGGGTTTGATTTAAGTTCTACTTGTTCCATTTCCTCCTGTGATGGTTACACCTTTCTGTACAGAAAATGCCTACTGGGCTTGATCTGGGATCTGAATGTAGATCAATATTGGGCAGCAATCTTTGCCTGAACATTTATTAAAATAGGTGATTTCTTTAAAAGAAAACTGTTCCCATTTTTCTTCATGAAACTATTCCATCCAAACAAGATTTTACCTCGAGTTTTAGGCAAAAACTAAAAAATTTTCTAAAACGTTCTAAGTTCTCAACAATTCCATTTATAGAAAATTAAATATGTCAGAATTTTAAAAGCTCTTCACGCACAGCAGATTACAAACAGTTAAATGAAATCTTTAAGATGATCTCTTGGGAAATGGGCTGTGAGAGCCACAGGAACTCAGCTTGCTGAGTGCCTCCCGTGGGAGTGACACAATTTGCAGATGCTCATGGCCTTGTGCCAGTCCAAAGCCAACCCTTGGGTGACACCTGAACCTGTAAATGACAATTCCTGCCCTCGTGCCACCCCAGCAAATGCTGAACGTTCAACCTACACACGACACCTTCTTGGCACGTCTCAGAAATGGCAGCTGTTCTTTAATTAAAAGGGGAATGGGAAAGGTTCCCTTGCCATGCAAATGAAGCCCCAGTTCCAAAGGCAGAGCACAAATCCAGCCTTAAGGGTGCTGAGCTCTGCTCTTGCATGAAGACACTTCTTAAAAGCCAACCAACCAATCAACCAGGCATAAAAATAAGCCAAAAAATCCTTCTGAGCTCTGTTTGATGGACAAATACCTCTGAGACAATTTTGTGATTGTTTGGTGAGATTTTAACTGCTGCTATAAAATTTGGAGTCATGACTCTGTGTTTTCTCCTGTCTCACCACATAAGTGGGTCACTTGAGGTCACTGTTGCTGGGGTTAATGTAGTAAAAACTTTCAAGTGATTCCATTAAATATTCACTTCTAACAACCTCTGACAAAACTGGCAGTTCTCAAGAGAACGAAGAAAAAAGGAACTCTGGGAGGTCTCCTTTTGGTGGGGTTTGGTTTGGTTTGTTTGTTGTTTGCCCAGTGCTTTCTAAACTGAACAGTGACAACCTTTTCTGAGAGAAGGGAGGGGTGTTTTTTCAGGGACCTGCAGTTCCTGACTGCTTCCACTTGGGAAGAGTAGGAGCTCCGTATGAGAGTGAGGGGAAGAGCAACTACGAAGGAATATTAAATGTGTGTCTTTCTTGGAAAACCTGACTCCGTGCTCTTTGGCAGGGGTTACCTATTGCTAACACAAACATCTGAGAACCAGGTACAAACAGAGTGGGATCAAGACTTGTTTACTTTGTGTACAGTTAGATATTCTCACCCTCGGCCTTATTAAAAAAATCTGGTGCTAAAAGCCTTAATCACAGAATTTTAAGCCCAAGATAATTTTGGGGGTTACCAATTCTGAGCTTCAAAAGGAAAAAAGATGCTCCACTGCCCCAAGGTTCTGGGGTTTCTTTCCCCCAAAATAAAACATAGAAAGAAATGCAAATAAAATAGATATCCACCAAAAGTTGTACCTGAACCCACCCCTAAGTCTGCAGTGTCAGAGCTTTCAAAGGATAGAAGTTTGTGTGTAAATCTGAGTGTTCATGCAAGCAACAAAACCTAAGACAACTTCCATAGAGAGCCTTAACTTCCCCATACTTTCATTTTCTGTAGCTTAAATATTTGCATATTAAACAGGTGTGCATGTTTAGTGGGCATTTAAATGAATGTCCTGATTTTATCAGAATATAGAAAATGCCACTTTTAATTTGCAGGAACTCTTGCTCTGTTTATTTAAAGCTGCAACATCTTTCAAAAGAGACAAGGTGCTCATGGACCTCACTTTATCAGTTCATGGTGACATCCAGGAATTTGCAATTCATGATTGGCAAAAACACCCTGAGGGCTAAACTAGGGAAACTTTTGTATTGGATTAAATATTCCCTTGTGCAAACTGCTTTTAATTAAGGGATTCCACAACTCTAAATGGGCCAAATTTGTGAGTGGCTCCTAATTGCATGTAATAACTTGCTAACCTGCTTCACGAACCGCTGCAGGAGTGGATGCCTTTCACAGGCAGATTTCTCTTTAGGCAGGCACTAAGCTTTGAGTCAAACATTAATTTGCCCAAAAATACTAGAAAAAAATCCATGAGAAAAAAATTCCATAAGAAAAAAATATTATTATAAACCTGCAGAAGAAAGCTCACAGATTGCTGAGGTGTCACAATTAACTTTATATGAAAAAGAAATATAATTAGTAAAGAAGTGTGTAAATGCTCTGTTAAATTAGACTGACATATCAAGACAGCATCATGTGATTCCTATAATTTTTTTTAAGTATTTATTGATATGAGATCCTCTCCGTTTTGGGTACCCAAAATGAATCCCCAAAATACCCCAACTGCTGTAACAGCCGGAACCGGTTTTGAGAACCAGACCTTGTCTTCTTCCCTATACTCTCCCTTGATGCTCCCTGTGATATATTTAAATATATTTTTAACAATCCTGAAGAGTGGGAAAGGCTTCCAAATCAGATGTACAGTTATCCCATTATTCCCTTCCACCCCACAGGAAGAGGGGAATGATCTGGGGATTGAGCCCCTCTGAGCAGCTCTGAGGAAGGCAGCCAGTCCTGTGTGACCACACACATTTTAAGCACAGAGCTTAAAAGCAGACCTAGGGGAGCATTTTGCAACTGGAATTTCCTCCAAAAATGCCAATTCATAAAAAACATACCCCATTTGTATGAAATTTAGATTAGGAAAGGTTTTGCAGGTTCTGGCACATGAACAACCCACTGCAAACACCCCATTTAAAAATAAAAACCGTGGGGGTTTTATATGTTGTTTTTTCACTGCCATCCATAAGTTTGTGTCTTTGCACGAAGAAATCAAAACTTTCCCTAAGTGTTATAATTCTGATTTAACACCAGCAGCCATTCTGCTGCGGTGATAGAACACCAGCAGTCCAGAAAAAACACTTTAAAATCCCAATTTCTAATTGCCCTCTGCCGTGGAGATCCTTATCTCTGGGCAGCTTGACAAATCAATCATGTGGCTTTTATTGCACCGAACAAACGCGGCTGGAACCACGAGGAGCTCTGGAGAGCTGTTTTATTTCTCCAAATGAAAGGTGACAAAGGCTGGAGCAGATTCTGCTTTCTCCTATTAATTAACTCCAGCCCATAAAGGAGCGAGGCCCTTGTCAAGACACAAGAACATCCAACTCTTGTTGCTTTGCTGCAGTGGAGAGGGAAGATAAATTGTCTATTTAAATGTTATTAAATCTTTGCTCCCGGAGCGCTGGCTGCAGCACGTCAGTGAAACATTTCCCACAGCACAAGGAGCTGCTCCCAGTTTCCTGCTCAAATGGAGAATTCCATCCCATTCCAGGGCAGTCGTTCCCTGGATGAAAAGCTGCTTTGGGATTTTGGTGTTCTGTGCCCTAACGTGTGGAAATGAGGGAACCTGGGCTCAGGAACCTGGCACAGCTCCATGTCTTCGCTTCTCCCAATCCTGCTGCTGCCTTGGAGTAGGTGGGGTGAAAGTTCTCAGGCCAAACTTCCCAAGAAAAAAAAAATAGGAAAATATAGAAAAATCTCCAAGGAGCAATTGACAAAGTTGGAGCTGAAATAGCTTTAGCAAAAATGAAGTTTCTCCTTTAAATCTGACAAAAGTTCTGGTGCTGTGCTCTGCTCTTGCATGAAAACACTTTAAAAACCAACCAACCAGAGATGAAAAAAAAAGCAAAAGACCCCTTCAGAGATCTGTCTGATGGACAAATACTTCAAAGACTATTTTGTGACTGCTTGATAAGATTTAATTGCTGCTGTAAAAGTCATGTCTGAATGCTTGGTGTGCAAATACTGAGGGGGTTTGCACTCAAACTGAATGGAAAGGTCAAGCTTCCTTTTTCCTGCAGGAGATCTGGAATTTTATGTCTTTCTTTTGTCTGCCTTATCTGTGCCTGCCTTCCCTCTCTCTGTTGGCCAGAGAGAAAAGAGCAGTTTCTTCTCTGTCTGGCCAACTTCTCTCTAAAACTCGTATGAGGAACGTGCCCCGTTATCTTCTGCAGTGTGTGACAAGCTTGTAAACAGAATTCTACCCATTTAAATACTCTTCTAATGCTGTGATACGAAATAGCCACTCACAGTCCTGCATAAATAAAAATCTAGAGCTAAAGTCTTCCTGAGCAACTGGAATTTTTTCTGCTACTGAAGCAGTCCTTCCTTATCAGCTGCCTCAAAGATTTTCATTCCCTTCAGTACCTCTCCAGTTGATAATTTGCATCTAAACCCAAGGATTTTAGCATTCAGAAACCTGCTTCTTCTAAGAAATTTGTAATCACACCAGTTTTGCTGTTTCTGTTCTTTGATTTGTCTAGGTCCCTCCTGCTTCAATGTTTACCTACCAGTGAACTTGGAGATAATAAATCTACTCCTAAATAAGACAGGGAGAATAAATCTAAATAAGGTAGAGAGGTAATAAGTCTAAATCAGGTAGAGAAAATAAATCTAAATCAGATAGAGAGAATAAATCTAAATAAGTCTTTCCCCTTTCATGTAAAGTTTAATCCCTTAGCCTGGCATCATTAACTAGATTCCCTATTTTCTTGCTCCTTCCTTTCCATGTCTTTCCTGGACATATTACAGAGAGGCTTCCTGGTGGAATGATCTGGTATCTGAAAAGCTTTGGAATCCTTTAAAATCTATATTTTATAAGCAGTAGAAAATACACCAATGAGACTGAGAAAACCTGACAGAACCCTCAAATAAAATTGAAATCTCCTCACCATAGGTTAAAAAAAAAAACAACAAAAATTCCTGTCCTCACTGTGAGTTAGCAAAGAGAGAAAGAGAGGGCAACTCCTGGGGAGCATCTACTGTACACAAAGTAATCATGTCACGGGTTTTGAGCTAATTAAAGTAGGAGCAGAGCCCGGGGAGGGGCAGAGGAGCTGAGTCTCAAGCGACTCTGGCTAAGTTGGCATCTCTGAGGGTCGGGTGCAGTAAGAATTCACACTCACGCCCAGCCGCAGCAGCAGAGGTGCTGGTAGGAGAGGAAAGAGCATTGGATAACGATACGTGACTAGGGCTAGAAATATTGGTTACATCCTGGGTCTGGCTTGTGACGGAGGACTGTCTCCTGAGAGCCCCCTGAAAGGAAGTGCCACTCTTGAAAGTATTGACTACTTCGATCTGTAACGGAGGAAAGAACGAGACAAGTTGCTTAAAGTATGGACACAGTTGCATAACTGACAGGAATCATCATGAAAAAACAACAAATCAACCGTGCACACGCTTTTCCACTTCAGGTGGAATCGGTATTTTTTAAGGGTCCCCTTTTTTCAACTTTTTTTTAGAAATGATTCAAATGTTCTGTCTGGATAAAATGAGGCAGCTCCGGAGGAGGCAGTGGAGCTGCATCACTTTAAACAAGTAGAAGATTTGAAATATCAGTCTTTTAAAGTTTAAACCATTTTATTTAGAGGTAAGTAAAATCAACTGGAATATTTGGTATCGCTAATCTCCACTCTTTTTTTTTTTTTTTTCCCTACTTAGATTAAAATTTACTTTGTTATTTATCTCCAGGAGGAATAAAAATGAATTACTCAGCTGGAAGCTGGGAGAGGGGCAGGGGGATGACACTCAACCAAAAAAACTTTAATAAATTTAACTTTAAAAAGAAAAACTTTAATGCTCAAAATACGACTCCATTTTGCCTACAAACCCAGCGTTGTCAGTACACGAGTTCAATAAAATAACTCTTCCAATATTTTATGTGACTTTTTCTGTAGTGAAAGTTTGCATAAATTTAGCACAGTTGTGGAGAATGTTGGGGGTTTATAAATGGAGGTTTAACTATATTAAAACTTTATACAGAGCACTTAAAATCACCCAGAAAATGACATGGAGCTGGATTGACTATTGCAGCAAATAACACGACAATTTTCTACTTGTGTTCCCTGTTTGACAGATCCATCCTGAGCGCTTTTATTCCTCACCACAGAGGATGAGTTCAAAACAAAGCTGAGTATTTCAAGGAATCCTTTGGCACCAGTATAAAGTCATAAAAAGCAGGTTCTGGGTACAGAGGGAAAGCCAGGGATTGGCAGGAGGAAATCCCACAAATCCCTACACCCCAAAATGTCCTCTCTGTTGCATCAGTGCAACCACAACAGACAAAGCAGCAGGGGGAATGAATTCCCATGGGGGGAATCCAACCAACTACTTGTTTGAAGTAACCCACTGTTACCAGATCATGCAACCTACATTTGTGGAGATACCCAGCCTAGGAAAAGCTAAATTGGTGGTATTTTTATCTATTTAAACAGCACAAACCTCGGTGCAAACCCTCCTACGTTTTCCAAGTGGGGAGCACTGGAATGAATTTGTGATTTTCTGCTGTGGTCAATCTTAGGAATAAACCAATTTGTAGGGCTGCATCTTCATTAATATGGATGTTTCCCCTCTCTTAATCTTATATTTGGCCACCATTGTTTATTTTCCTGTGCGTTTTTATGGGGATCATCAACCACAGCCAGCTGGAAAAGGGATCCCAGGTTACTGCTGTGCAATTGGCACAGTGAATTTTCCTACACAAAGCCCAACTGACTGGTTCTGTGTGAGCCCTGGTGCCACCTCACTGTGCACACACAGGGCTGGACAGTGTTCAGCAGTGCCCACAACCTCAGAGAGCTTTGTTTTTGGCAGCAGACTTACATGTCCAGTGCACATCTCACAGTAAATCCACGTGAGGTGAGCTGGCACGTGGGGTAGGGCACGAGGGGGTCGTTAGCTGAGGTTCATGGAAAAACCACATGGCTCAAACCATTGCTTCTTTGGCAAATTCAGTACTCACCTGAAACGCTCTACAAAAGTAGAATTAAATACAGATCTTGGGTTCTCGGGGTCTAACCCAGAGCACTCTTCAAAAGAGACCATTCAAAAAAGACTTTTGAGACTCCCACTGAGGGCATGGAATGTGTTGGTGAACCCCGAGCCAAAGGGCATTTCTGGATGGGCAAATGCCTTCCTAACAAGCTGAAAGCCTTCGACACAAGAGTGAAAAGATGAGGGGAGATCTGTATTTAATGGTTTCTTCAGAGAAGAAGAATTACAGCCATGTAATTTGCTTTTCTCCTGAAGAAAGGGACTCCAGCTCCTCATGGATATAATTCCTGGTGGGAGGATGACAACCCCCCCAGAATCCTAAAAGCTGAACATACAGGGCTGTGCTCTGCCTGAAGCCAAGAAAGAAGAGAATAACTTGGCCCAAAGGTTTATCTTCTCCAAGCAGAAAATAACAAAGAAGAAAAGAGATCATGGAAATAAATCATGCACTTTGAATTCAGATGTAACCTTTTAATGACAAGGGAAAGCATTTATTTAAAACCTTCAAGCTGCTAAAGAGAAGAAAGGAAACAAAAACTCTTAAGTTTAAAAAAATTCCAACACAATATAGGATGCAGTCGTGTTTTGATTGTGAACCTGCAAGTAGAGAAAAAATACTGTCCTACATCTGAAGCTTATCCACCACGTTGAAATTTTCACACCTGTCTCATTTTTCTCTATGTTCTATACTCTAGAAGATCCAATTTTTTAAGATCTGCACAGCTAATAAAAATATCAGTGATTAGCAATTTAAAAAAATTTAAAATCTGATAGTAGCAGAATACTCCTGGCAGAAGAGATTTTTTTCTCCTGATTTTTAACACAAAACAGATTTTCAGAATAATTTCTTTTTTTCATTAATGTGAGTAGGACCCAGGTCTCATTCTCCTAATCTCCAAGCAGGATATTAATCTAAAATTTA
>VXAC01007112.1:923683-967148 GCA_013399225.1 Rhipidura dahli
TTTTTTGGCTTTTCCTTTTATTCTCAGAACATTCCAGGCAGTTGTTTCCCACCTGATCAGATAAAGCAAACTGAATTTCAGGATGAATAAAGCTGAAGAGGAAAGAATCAGACCGGGGCTGTAAAATTCTGAGCAACTGAGAAGTTTTTGCATCTCCTCACTTCAGAATGTTTCCATTCTCAAATGTGAGTGAACTAGAGAAACTTTCAATGTGCAATTAAAAGAGTTGAGATGCATTTTTTTTTCCTGTTTCTGACTCAGGTGATGCAGTTTGGCCTGGAGGTGAACTTGGTGAACTTCCCAAAGGCTGTTAGACCCACCAAGAGGCTGTGATCAGTCTTGCCTTCCTTCAGAATGAAAAATTCCTGAGAAATGCAACAAAGACTTGGAAAAAACCTGCAGAAAACTGTTGCAAAGTCCTGTCCTTATGCGATTTCAGATCTCTTTTAGATCCTCCTCAAACTTGCATAACTTAAATGAGCCATTGGTGAAGCTCCACGCCTCAGGGGTCACCTGAGAGAGGTTTCCAGTAAGGGAACCCTTCCATTCAGAGCAGGAGAACACACATCCATCCAGAGATTGCCTACTGCATATTTATAAAACAACAAAATATCTAAAATAGCAAAAGGAGGCCAAAAAAGAACAAATCTGAAGTCAATAGCCAGTCTCTGGCTTAGTTATGTGCATTTTTTCATACACCTTTCAAGTAAATTTATGCAAGTCTTCACAGAAACAGCAAAAATCCCAGTGGAAATCCCTTCTCTGGTGTCTTGGGGTGAACCCTCTGCTTGAGAGGGGATGTGGAATAAAAAATCTCTTTAGCACTGCAAAGTTTTGTCAGTTTGGATGGGTTTAAATGGGAGCACTGCAAGGGAGATGTGTTGGTCACCTGAAAACAACTCCCAGCCTGTTGAAGGTTTTTGTTTCAGAAGTGAAGGCTTTGCTGGGAGCTGTGGCCATCTATCCAATGGTGACTGAAGAGAAAATAAAGGCAAATAATCCAATTTACAGCAACAAGTGTGAAAACTGGCCTTGTTAGGATTGAATGATAAACCTGATTCTGAGCCCAGCATTTATTCCTAGTCTGCCATCCTCGGAGAGATACAAAATGAGGGGATGCTCTGCCTTCTTCTGCCTCTCCAGGAGTGCAGAGGATTCCTGCAAACCCTCCCAGGGATGCTACAGAGATGCCATCCCAATCTTCTTCCAGCAGTTCTCCTTTTGCTGGCCTCCTGAGAAACTCAGAACGAGGAAATAAATCCACCTGGATGGACCCCACACACAGCCCAGGGGCCCTGCAGCAGGGATCAAATTTAGATCAGATTTGACCTAAATCCATCCCTCTCCACTGCACACCTGGGCACTGCTTGAGAATCTGCTGGCCCATTTCCTTTCCTTTCTTTCACTGTCATTGCACAGACGTGAAATGGGTGCAAAAAAAAGAATATCAAAGTCACGGAGTAAATAAAATGAGAAGAAAAATCACAGAGGCCTCTTGGCAGAAAGGAGGGAGACATCCTACCAGAGGTGCTTCTACAGCTAAGAGCAGAAAGGAAACTGAGATGGATGTTAGCAAAGAGAGATCATTAATGTTCATTGGGGTTTAAGGAGTGCCAAGGAATCATTTCTCTGTGAATTAAGTGGACAAAGAGATGCAGAACTAAAAGCTGCCTCTCAGACTAGAAAGAGAACTGAAAGGATGTCATTTGCTTTGTTTTGCTTGAAGCTGTTTACACTCACCCCAACCAGAAAGACATCCTGACAGAAATGCCAACAGGCAACACTCCTCCTACAGCCATCAGGGAGAAAAGAATGCACATTTAGAGGTCATCTTTCCCTGCAGATCACCATTACCTGGGTACCTGCTTGTCCCAATTGAAATTTGAATTTTCTCTAGTGATGAGTGCTCCTGGCTCAATGGAGTCAAGACACACAGCTTCAAAGCTGAAGATCCGTATTTAATCACTTACCACAGAGCCCTGGGAATTCCCCAGCTCTTAATCTCTCTACCAGCAGCTTCCACCCTCTTTATTTTATGCTCTGCAGATGCAGCCAAGAGATTTCACTGCTCTAATTTGACTTCTTTCCATCATTTTTTTTTTCTAAATTTGTGGCTGCATCTTCTCCCCCCTCAAAAAAAAAAAAAAAGGAACAATTTGTAGATGTGGAAAAGCAGAACGTGGTATTTCTCTTGGATGGAGACAAAACTGCCAAATCTTCTGAGGCAAAAATGTTCTTTAGAAGATTCTTTCAAGACACAATGATCTTTTTCTCAATTATTCACCTCTTTTTCTTGTCGGGCTCATGTAAAACACGCACATCTGATGTGGTGATATCTGTTCTCTGCTGCAAGCTGGCAGAAACTCTCGATCTCAGAAAGATCAAGCAGAGCACACCTGAGTGCAGTGAAACACTTCACTGCAATGGAAAAGCAAAATACTTCACATGATTTTCTTCAGCACTCCAGGAAAAAATCTGACAGCTCCTTAATTTAGCTACATCTAGCACCATGGCTCAGTGCAAATATCTGGTGGAGTAAAAAATGCCGCAGATTTTTGTGTTTAGCAAAACTTGGGCGTGGATATTTCTAAGGAATCGTTCCTAGCACCCAACTCTTAGACCTCAACATTTAATGCCTGCTTAGGCCCTTCCTACTAAATTCCAGAACCACATTTCTCATTATCTAATAGGAAAGAAAACCAATCCCTCTTAATCGTGATTGATGTGCGGCAGTGCCAGAACTGAACAGATTTATTTTTTTAATCAAATTGTACATCATACTTCAGCCTCCACAGTTTCAATTATTCTGTTAGTGCAGCAATGGCAGCAACAATATATATATTTTTTGAGCAAATCAAACAATATGTTTTAGAAAGCTTTCATAACGTTCTGCGAGCTGATGTTGGCCAAGCAGCACAATTTTATGAGCTGTCATCACTCAAGGAGAAAAAGAACATCCAGTCACGCTATTCTCGAACCACAGATTCCTGCTTTGGCATTTTATCATTTTATATCTTTTCAGTTTATCTCTTCTGCTGCACACACCCCCTTTGCTCAGCTGCCCTGTTTTGTTTTGCATGTTTTTCCTTTGGAAACAACTAACCAGTCCCATCCTCCACACACACAAACACTCTGTGGCCCCCTGTTAACGTTATCTTGCCTTGAGCTCATATCAAACATTTCTTTGGGTGTTTTTAGACCCAAATGTGGGCATTTATTTTTAGCATACCTGGGTTTGGATTCTGTTGAGCCCTCGGAACCAGAGGATTTGTCCACGTCGGAGTTCTCTCTCTGCATGATCTATTTCTTCAACATCTTCATTGAGCTCTTCCTCAGGGACCTCCTCCTTCTCAGTGAGCCTCCCTGCCTCCTTTAAAAACTTTAGCCTACTTGTTGGGATGGTTGCAATGACCTAAAATTACAAAAAAGTACTGAAAACATAAGCCTCTGTCGAGAGCAGCAGTATAACAATCTGCTAATTACAAAAGAGCAATCATATTTTAATAAGATCTATAAAAGCTGAGCTAAGCCTGTTCCCAACAGCACTTTGCACTTGGACAACTCCATTTTAGTCCCAAAATATTTTGTTTATTGTGTAAACAATTAGCATGATTTGCACCACTAAACCACAGTGTGGAGCAAGTTTGAGGCTGGGAAAATTCTCACCAATAAAACAAACAGAAAATAAAACAAGATGGAAATATTTTAATGCAATTATGGAAAGAAAAGTTAACTCGACTGATAGCTCTGCATTAGAGTTTGGGTATTTGTAATGACTCATGGTAGTGGGAGCTTAAAATTCATTGCATCTCATAAATCTCACACTCCCTTGGTTCATGGCTTCAGCTTCCCTTTGCTCCAGCAAGTTGGAATTTTTTCCTGGCATTTATCAAAACTGAGTTTTCTGAAAGGTGTGGGTCTGGCTGTTGGAATTCTCACAGGGCTCTCTCTTACTCTGTGTCCTTATCACCAATAAATTCTGATTAACTTAACCCCTCTTATTCTGTTTTCCCACCAAAGTGGTCCTTGTAAATAAATAAGACAGGAGAATAAACTTTTAAAATCGCAGATACTGTAGCTGGAAAATGATTTTAAATCCATTTCAGTGTTACCCTCCTGGGCAGTCCCTTTCTCTTTGTTCTGATTCTTTGAATAAAACCAGGAGCAGATCATGGCAATTTAAACATTACCTGGAACACAGTGAATGCTTAAAATAAACCTACAAAGTCATCAGACCCACTTAGCAAAAAACTGCTGACAATTTTCTTTTTTTGTCTTCATTTCAGCAGTGAGCAACCACAACTGTGATGCCCAGATGTGTGAAAAACGAAGAGAGAACCAAGACAGCTTTGGGAAACTGGTGAGGAGAGCTTTGGAGAACTGGAATGGATGCAGTGAAGACACACGGGAAGGTTTTGAATATTTTCAGGGTGAAAGCAGCAAACCTTTGGGCAAACCTTTGAGTTTGCTGAGGGTCTCCTTGAGCTTCCCGATCCACAAGGCCACTTTTGTTATCATGTTTTCAAAGACAGATTAGAAAAATAAAAATAACCAAACCGTTTCTACACTACTGTAACACCTTTCTAAAAGTGAGTTGAAAAACAAGATGCAAACCTGGAGAATGAATGAATTGGTGTGACACGAGCAAAAACAGAAGAGCAGGGAAAAAGGAGGGGTAAATCTCAGCAATTAAATACTTACTGAAAGTCCTTCAGCCTCCCAGCTTTCAAAACTACAGTGCCAGCACTCTACAGAGACAAACTACTGGAGACTGTGGGATCTGATGAAAGTGATGGTGATAAAGGATTTTTAAGCCAATATTCATAAAAATAACTGTGTTGGGTCAGGATTCTATGTGATAGAGCATTCCTCTCCTGCAGCACCTCAGCCAGGCTGATAAGACTCTGCTCTAATTCTTTTCTTCAGGTGTTTGCATGGCTTTTTTCATGATTCATTCATTTTCTCTATCTGCCAACACCCACCCAGTTCAGGGCACAGACTCAATGGACTGGGTGCAGATTAAAGGACTAAATATTATTCCCAGAAAAATGAACACAGCTTTAAAAAGTGATCAATAATTCTGGGAATGGGACATGAAATATTTTAGAAAGCCTTGGCTGTCAGAAGCGATGGGAGCTGTTAGAAACCTGCCCCTCAAAGCATCTCAAATTGACTTCCTAGAAACTACTCCTTGAATTCCTTTTAGAAATGCCTGCTCTGACACTGAAACTTGGAAACTTTGATTGCTTTTAGTGGTTCACAAGAACAGCGGGTTCAGGAGGTGGATTAAAAATAAGAGTAACAAATTTGTTTTGTGCTGAATTGGAATGAGTCACAGCAGCAGAGAAAAGGCTGAGAAGGAAGAGAAGCATCACAAAGGAAAAGAATTCTCTCACTGAAGAGCTCCACGAAGAAAGGCCTTGCCACAGACTTTAAATCCTGGAAACATGGACATAATTAATTGGTTTTAGCTTCTGTTTTTCTTTTCTGGTCACTAAATACTGGCCACAAGATGGAATTTTTTTTTTATTTCCCCTCTATATTTGCTTTCCTTTCAGTGATAGAATTGTGGAGGTGTTCCAATACCAGTTTTAAATTAATGTCTAAGGCCTCACAATAAGCCTTGGGCAATTAATTGGAAAAAAAAAAAAAAAAAAAAAGCTGATATTAAATATTAGTATCAGTTCTCAGTGGTTATGTAATAGCCACAGATAGCAAAATTTAGAAGCCAAAAAATTGATCAAAGGCACTGGGAATTTCTTCACAGCTGAATGAAGCAGATTGGATTCTTCTCCCTCTCCCTGCTTTCCTTCCCCCTTCTCCTAAAGTTGGTATTTTCCAAACAGTTGGAAAAGAAATAAAAAAGCCTTCCTTCCTTTCTGAGGTTATCAAACTGATTTTAGGTCTTCCTCCTGCAAGGCCATAAGTCAAATCCCAGCCTCAGGTAATAATTAGCAGAACCCTCGAACAGTGGTGGTTTTCAGCCAGATATGCATTAAAAGCTGTTCTGAGTCTGAGCTTATTTCTAAGGAAAAATGAGGCCAAACTGTCCAAAATTTGATTTTTTTTTTCCAGAAGAGAACAAAAAATCAGATTTGAAAGCAAGCATTTATTCACTGCAGTTCCAGCAGAACCACAGCAGTTTTCAACTGCAGCTGGAAATTTCTTGCCTCTTCACAGAGGCAAAACTGTGGATCTACAAATCTCTTTACATCTGAGAGAAAAAAATGTAACTTCACAGGTTTTTTTACTGCACCAGGTGGCAACAAATTAAATACCTTATTAATGCATTCAGAGGTGAAAAATTATTATTATTATTATTATTGTTGTTGTTGTTGTTATTATTATTTACTATTATTATTACTATATTTTTAATCTGTGTTTGAACATAAAAGAATAATACTGATTTTGTCTGTATATCACTTCCAGAGAGTTAATCCCAATTTATTTAATATCACCTCACTGACATTTATTTCTTCATCCATATACAATTATATATTAGCCAATGATGACAGAGGATAAAGCAGAAATTTAAAAGGACACACTAATTTAACTGAACTTTTCTGCAGCTATTAAAAGCGAAATAATCTCTTTTTCTTTTTTTTTTTTTTTTTGCACTTCCATCATTCACACACAGAATTAGGTGGATGGAGAATCACTGCAGGAGTATTTTCAACACACTGGAACTCTTCCTATGCAGTTCCAGCAAGGGAATGAGTTGCTTGACCTAGAACTGGAACTTTATTTCAGCTCCAAAACTCTGCCACATCCAACGGGAGGAATTCTGTTCCAGGGAAGGAACAGAATCGCCTTTACTGCTTTTTTCCTTTTTTTTTTTCTTTTTGTGACTAAAAGATTTAAGTTTTGCCTCAAGCATCTCTCACAAAAATGCCTGACTGAATATGGCCCTGGTGACAGTACACCCTGCTAGGAAGGAAAGGTGTGAAAATTAACAAAAAACCCCAGATTACCTCTGATAATTAACAGAGGGATAAATTATCCTCACTAATGTTTCTCTCCTCAAAGATCTCAGAGAGCACCCTGGGTTTCAGTGAGGGCTGCACTGGACACTGAGAGCAAGGAAATAATGGGAATATCAACAGTGTCACACCTGGGGATGGGCAGGCTCCTGAATGCTTACCTGACCCCACACCAGCTCTCCTAATCCAATAAATACACACCACATCCACTGGTCAAGCTGCAGGGGAGAACAGCTGAAGGGTTTTCCTCCAAACTGCACAATTACTATCTGCAAAGAGAAGCACACAGGAAAAGGGGTCGATTCTTCAGGGGGGGAAAAGGCAACAAAACCAAACCAAAAACAACCAACCAAAAAAAGCTGCAGAATTTTGGTCCCCCAAAAAACCCCATCAAACCCCGCAAACTTCTGCAACCCCAACTAAAGGTCAGGAAAAGCCACAACAGTTCAGAATAAACTTCCTCAGCCTCACATTTAATAATGGTCAGGTATGAATGGTCAGGAAGAAAGAGAACAGGACAGTCCCCATGTGCTCTCCAACCTCCTGAGCATTCTCAGATGGGGATTCATTGACCCTGGTGTGGTTTATTTTGGAATGTCCATTGCAAGAGGGATTTTTCCCCCTCTGATAAACATTTTATTGCGCATTTATAGATGTGCCATCATAAAGAGACAGATGATATAGAAAAATCTAGATCTGTTGGAGGAAGAGTATGGGAAAACCCCACACCTTCAGCAGGATAACAACACACAGAGCCTGGGGAGATCATCAGGCTGAGAAGGTTTTGCTAACAGAAGATGAGATATTATTGATATTTCTTGTTAATATTTCTGCTGCAAAACCAGGGACCTCAAATCACAAGCCAGAGATTTAAATTGTCCAGGCTTTAAAGCCATGATTTCGAACTAGTTTTGTTAAAGACCACCACTGTGAAGTTCTGCTCCTACCACCGCTGCCCTTTCTCCAATATTCAGTTTATTGAGGAGTTTCCTTTTTCAAAACACTGTGGCCCAGGTTCAAATTGGCTCTTTCCTCCTCCTTCCTCCTGCCAGGAGAAAGCTCCCAATACTGAGCTGCCATGGCAGAGCTGAGCAATAATGTCAAGACAGAAACAGATTTACAAATGATAACATCAAATAATATCAGGTGCAGGATGGATGGAGGAGCAGAAGGAGGAATCCTTACAGAAGGAAAAATTGGGGAAAACGTGTATTACTGTGATCGTGTTCACTTGTGACTGGGACAGCAAACTCAGGAGAGGAACATGAGGAATCACAATCCAGGAGCGTTACTGCTGGGAATACTGAGCAGCACTGGGCAGTGGCATTGAACAGAAGAACAGTTCAGCATCAGCAATCTGAAGGTAAATTTGTCTTTTCATGGAGTAATAAATAACTGTGAAATGCTTTGTTGATATACTTTAAACAGCTTCTTCTTTAAAAACCAGCTACAATATCAACCATGGCTGTTATTATTGTGCATGCTAAGATTAATTTAAGAATTAACCCAGTTACAAGGATCAAAATTGACGCTGTTTTAACACAACTACGTAACATTTCCCATTGTTAACGCTTGTATTGGTGGAGAAAACACATGAAACCAGGTGGTTTACAATTAAATGGGCCTCCTGCAGCACCTAGATTTAAAATTAAAGAGGAAAACAACAAAGGAAAAAAAAAAACCCAAACAACTTAGGGTGGATTTCAAAAAACCCAAACAACTTAAGGTAGATTTCTGGTGGGTGGTTACTACTTCTTGCCCCAAACATTACCTGAATAGCAAATGTCCCCAGGACAATAGTGCAAAAAATGGGATTTCTGAAGATGCCGTCGAAGACGTTCCTCTCGCCGTGGATCTTGCGGGCGTTGATCTCGTTGAAGAGCTGCATCATGACAAAGGTGTTGAAGATGATGGTGTAGTGCTCCGAAGGAGGAGAGTGAAGGGGGGCGTTCCTCCCACTGTCGATCTTAAACATTTTCTCACCTAGGTGCGAGACAAAAATAAAAGTTCCCACTAGAAGGAACCAAACCAATCCCTAGTCCCCTGTTTTCTTCAGCCTGTTGCCTTCTCTGCTCTGCCTCACCGCCTTTCTAGGTAAAAACTTTTCTTGCACCAGTGAGCAAGACCCATCTCAAATTTCTGAGCAAGATTTTCGAATGCTGACTCCTATCTAACAGCTCTCTACCTCCACAACCGTGTCAGCCTCACTCTTATCTACCCCACAGGAATTATTCTGAGCACTCGATTCTTTCAGGTGTAACAAACCCTTAGGGTCGTTCCCAGTGGGTTTGCCATTTTCTGCAGTGGTTAGAAGCCACCCCTCTCCAGCAGGTTTTACCCATTCACTAACCCAGCAACTTCTGCCAAACATTGAAGGATATGGGTGGTAAAACCCACAGACATTCGTGGTTTTAAATAGAGCTGGGTTTGATCAGCAGCAGGCACTGCTGTTTGCTTTCATGATTTGGCTTTCACTCATAGATCTGACCGATAAAAAGCAAGATACAACCCGTGATGAGTAACTAAAACATGTGGTGAGTTTTGGAAAGATAAGGTTAAGGGTTTTTGAATACCACAGCCTGACAGGAGCAGACAGTGAATTTTGGATTTCTGATGTGCCTGATGTCTCAAAGATATTTACTGTATGTTCAAATGCAGTGAATTTAAAGAAAAAAAAAAAAAAAAGAAGATAAAAACTCGATGTACTGGTCTCTGCAGAAACCTACTACAAAGGAAAGGAAGTGTTGTTTGATCAAAATAGAAATAATTCTCATTAATTTGAAATTTAACTATAGAAGCGCCGAGTTTAGAACATCCTGTGACTGCAAAGCTGAGCCTCGTGGAGTTTAGAAAGGAAAAGACTATTTCCAAGGCTTATCAGAAGATTGTCTGGGCTGTGTCCTTCCTAGTATGCAGGAGTTTTCCAGAGACACACAGGAATAATTAGAATAGGGGGGAAAACCTGGTTTACTTTTCATCTGGCTTAGTATAAAGTATCTGAAACCATAAAACTCATCAAAAAGCCATTATAAACTCCCCATAAATTTCACAGAAGTTCTTGTTCCAAGATTTTTATCACATGAATTACCAAGACTTTCTTCACTTATTTTAGAGAATCTGAGATTCCAATTTCCTAACACAGACATTCACAAAATTCCCTGTAAATCTAATTTTAGAGACCACCTCTCTTCAGAAACTTGGCAATTCTTTTGCTTTAAGTAACTCCACTGTGAGCAGATTGTCACCTCCTCTGAGCATCCCAAATAAGCTGCCAGAGGGCCATAAAGTGGACAAGACTTTCCCAATGGAGCTCAAAAATCATAAATTTACATTTGCAGCTTATCTGGAAGTCTGTATTTGCAGAAGAAAAAAATCTGAAACACAACACATGCGATTTAACAGTGACTACAAAGTGACAAGAAGACAATGCCCAACTGAAAAAGTCATCAGTCCTCTGAGAGGGTTCAGTCATTATTGTGGAGCAACAGAATCTATTATTAGCTCCTACCATTCCCTGAAGCAAGAAACATTTCTCCTCCTTCCCTCCCCTCTCCAAAATACAACCTATAAAAAGCATCCATTGCCAGCAAGGCCTGAAGAAGAATCCTGTAATCCAATAAATTAGACTTTTTGCCCCCTTTTAATATCCATTCCAGAAATTAAATGTCAAAGCAGGGTGTTATTTGTATCACTTAATACTGATGACTTGCTTTCCATGCTACTTTAGATCAGCATTATTTCTGGACTGTGGGCAACACTTAGCTCTCGCCCCTCCAGCTCTTGGTAAAATGGATCTTGATTTTTATTGTGGTTTGTTTTGTGGGGTTTTTTTAATTTGCTTTTACCTCCTTGCTCATGATGACAGGTCTCACAATGAAATTTCAGTGTAGAAGCAGCAGTGTGGATACTCTGGTTACAACATAATATAACCTTCTGTGCTGGGTTTTGACATAAACTTTTGCCAAAGCCCAAACCTGCATTTTGTGAGGGGAAAAAAGCTCGATGGAGCCATTCCCAAGGTGACAATATGTGGAGGGTGACTACAGCACGACATCTGCTGGGTTTCCCATCCCATTAACCAACTGAATAAAGAAGGCAGACAACAAATGTGAATTAATTTTGATGCCTTAGGTTTTATATTTTTCAAATCCTGTACTGCCTGGTATGTAACTCTGAAGTTTCTTGCAGCCTGTCCATTTCTGGCCTCTCGTGCTGGGCAGTCATAACAAAACCTCTCCGGGGCTGCTCTTCAAGGACACCCAGACCATCCTAGGCCCCAAAATTATAAACTAAAAGCCTCTGAGAGGGGGGCAAGCTGAGGGGAATTCCATCATTCAACTGAAGCTATAATTAAAAGTTACATTTAAAGCGCATTTTTGACACTTTGGCTGCACAACCCCGCTCCTTGTGAGCTGAGCACCGAGCCTGGCCAGGCTTCTCACCAACAAAGAGCAGGGTGAAGATGAGGGTGAGCTGGTAGACGGCGTGGCCCAGGATGTTCTTCATCATGGTGCGGGAGATGAGCGGCTTGTTGCGGCCGTAGGGTTTGCGCAGCAGCAGCGCCTCGGTCGGCGGCTCCGTGGCCAGCGCCAGCGAGGCGAACGTGTCCATGATCAGGTTGACCCACAGCATCTGCACGGCCTTCAGAGGAGAGTCCTGTGGGGGAAAAATTGGGAAGTTTTGTATTTCTCTGGAAAAACCTCGCTGGGGGTTCATTTCTCCCGCGGGGGCTGAGCTACTGGGACTGTTGCTGTCACAACGCGGACGCGTAGAAAAACCACACCAAGTCAAGGATCAGGTACCAGTGGTGGCAAGGCCCATTTAATGGCTTTTTTCCTGAGTTTTTTATGTGTTAGTTCGCAAAAAGTGAGTTAAATTGTTAAAAGTAATTGGTCCTCTGGCCATCCTCGCCTCGAGGGGGTTGGCCCAACTCTAAGATGTCCATTCCCAAGTGTTTATCTAGTTGAAGCCACAACAATTTGGCAAAACAATTTGCAGGTGTGAATATTTGGTAAACTACTGATTTTGTTTTGGTTAGCTTGCATGGGAAAGACAGAGCTCTCACAAAATGCTCGAGAGCTAAAGAAATCCACTGCCAAAGCCCTGCCAGCATCTACATGGGACCCTCCTTCCATTCCTTCTGCAGGACCAGGAGCACAATGACCTGAGCAAAGAGAAAGGATCTCCCTGCAGTTGTTTAAATCAGGACCATCTGCAACCACAAAACTCAGGTAAAACTTAACAGTGACCCTTTATAACACTCCGTTGCCTTCGCGCATCACACCTCCCAGCTGAATTTAGATAACCAGATAATCCAAATTTCTTTCTTGGAAGAAAAATTCTATTAGAACAATTTAAAAAGTAACATTTCCTGTTCACTAAAACCTACCTATCTTTTTTATTTTTTTTTTCCAGAGACAGCTTGAAGTTATTAAAAATCTATGGAACAATTACGGAGATATCTTGACACATTATACTTAAATAAGACCTTTAACAGTAGTGACATAATTAAAAAGCCTGCTATTTTGACTAAAAAGTACTCTGAAATTTATCAAACTATATCAAATGTGCAAAAGCAAGACAATCTATTATTTTACTAGTAAAAGGAAAGCAGATTTGGAACTGTGGAAATGGAATGAAAAACCCCAAATACTGGCATTTGATGCAGGCTGTAGTGTCTGAAGCGGCTCTCCAGTCACTAGAAGGAGCTCTTTCCTCACACAATCCCATAAAGTCAGTGGTCATAATACCAAGGACTTTAGGTCATGTTTAAAAACCCCCAAATTAACTAAATAACACAGATCTCAGGAGAACGCTGGCCAACTCTCCGAAAGTTTTGACGTGTAACTCATGGGGGCATCTGAAAGGGGACAGAGATGCTTCGAGGAGCCAGGGGAGGAAAAACAAACAGGAACCTTTTCTGGAACAACCTCCTGTGCCTTTAGACTCTGTGTAAAACAGGAGGCATTAGCAAGGTCTGCTTCCTGCTCCAAACAGACCGTTTTTATGAGGGGAAAAAAGAATCACCAAAGTAACAAGGCATCAACATGACAAATCTCATCGTGAAATTGAGTTACTCGGCGGCGTGAGAGCTGGAAGAGGGAGCACAATTTTTATGTATTTCATTGCCACGGTGCTGCGCAGCGTGGTGCCAGCAGCGACGCAAAAAAAATGTAAGAGACAGGATACAAACCAAAGCAAAGCCAACAAAAGTCCCTGAGAGCTCTGCCCTTTTCTTCAAAGGGTTAAATGTTCATTTTTTAATGAAATACCGTAAAAGAACATGGGTCAACACACATTCAGTATCCCAAGGAAAACAAGAGTAAGTGCTTTAGTCTCTTGTGCATCTGGTTTAGATTCCAAATCTCCCCTTAGATAAAATAATATTGCCTCTTAAAACCACATTTTTAATGCATTTACACAGATTTTGATGCATTTCATTTATTAACAAACAAACAAACAAACCCCACAACTTTTGGCTTATTCAAAGGGATGGAGAAAAGCAGCCTCCTGTTTCTCAGTCTGACAGGTTGGGTTCCTCCTGGCCAGGAGGACAATAAGCATTAATAGATTCTTGACCTCTTGGTTATGGGTTGCATTAACTGGGCTTATCTGGAGAGCTCATCTCACTCATTTGAAATGCAGCTGCAGAAACAGGAAATGTCTTTGTCCTTAGAGGTGGTTAAAAAACTAAAAGTGATCAGGACAAACCTCCTCCCAAATAGAGACTAATTTATTTTTATTAATAATAATGTCTCCAACAAAGAGAGCACCTGCAGTAAAAGCAGTTTGTGGCTGGGGCTCACAGACCCTCAATGGGACACAGGGAGAAAGGAAAACATCTTTTCTGCAGCAGAATTTTCCTTGTCATGTTTTCGCCTGTCTCATTAATAAGTTTGAGAAGCACTCTCTGCTTTGATCAGTTACAATACCTCAATTTCCACCTGACACACTGAATTCTTCATCAACAAAACCTAATTTCCCTGCTACATTTCACCGACAGAGTCAGAGATTCAGGTGTCTGTCGGGGCCTGCCATATTCCCAGCAGAAGGGGAGGGCAGATTATTTCAGTCCCTAAATCACACAACTGTAATTGGCACTCATCAGTTTTGGCAACAGCATGTTCTCACCATTTCCCACTGCCAATCACCTTGGGTGGCTGTGGTGGCCCTAATAATTATCTATTATTGGCAGTGCTACCCTGCTCAGTCAAGTGTGAGAGCTCGTTGGAGGCTGAAGCCAAAACATTAAATACACATTAGTCTGGGCAGGCAGTGGAATGAAATTTCCACTGCAACTCTATCTGATGTCTGATTAGTTGGTGGAAACTGAGGAAAACATGTATCAGCTGAGGAGCTTATGCTTCCTCTGCAGATTTGAGTCAGTTGTGCAAGTGGGATGCAAACCAACCTTCTTTTCTCGGTGTTTTAGCCGCTAACGGACCAGCCAATAATTCCTAATTCCCTCTCTGAAAACTTTGGGGATGTAAACCGCCCAAAATCACCACTTATTCATCAAATTCCTTTCCACTTGACCTTGAAATAGGTTAGCCTTGGCCTAGAGGTAAAAGGAAAATGTCCCTTAAATCAAGTGATGTTGCACTTCATCTTGGAAACACTTAAAAGTACAAATGGCCAAAGGCTGGAAATAAACTACAAATCTTTTGTGACATGCAGAGCCTCACAAATTTTAGAGCTTGTTACTTTTGATTTAGATGACAAGCTGCAAGGGAACAAAAAGGTATTTCCACCCTTACCTCTTTACTGCCGTTTGCCACAGAACACATGCAGGGACTCACAAAAATGAGCTTTTCTGGGAGGTTACCTTTCTATACACTAATGCAAAAAAAAGTCAGCCCTCAGTGTGCTGCCAGATCTGCTAATTGTATGGAAGTGGCATCCTCCATTCCATTTCCATGGTGCCTCTGAGCCTTGCCAAAACAAAGCTAAACAGTGCAGACTTTGATTTTATATTACGCTTTTTTCAAGTTTGCCAGTGCTATTATTTTAGAATTTGCCAAGTACAGTTCTGCAGTAAAACATTATAACCACGTAAATTACTGCCTTATACATGTAAGTATAGATCATCCTCATTTTTTTGAACAAGATCTGTAAAAACAATCAGTGATTCATGCAGCAGTTCATTGCTACAGTGCCTTTTAATTAACATTTAATTTTCCAAACATAATGTCCTGTGGAGTCACTGTTTTCAGTTCCTAATGTCTGCTAAAACATTAAGTCTCTCTCAAAGTGCAAGAATAATAATTTGAATGTAAAATGTTAAAACACAGCCTTTGTCTTCCCTTTCCTCAGTGGAACCTTTTTGAAGAGTTACAATTGCCTCAACGCTTGGAGCCACAGGCTGAATCTGGCACGGACAGAAACCCGCTTGCTTTATGGCTCCAGTGAAAAACTGTTCCCATTTGACTGAGCTGCATTTTAAAATCTTCATTTTGTCCATACCCAGATCACTTTGAGCAGCTCCAAACATAATGAGCTGATGTCCTCTGGGTGCTGTGGGCTTGTTGGGGACAGGAAGAGGGATGAGCCCATCCAGACCTCCACAGGGCACCCAGAGATGCAGAGCAGTGACTCACTGCAGGCACAAAACTCACAAGAATCGTAGGCAGAGCTCCAAAGAACCACCCTCACTGAATCAATCTGCAAAACTGTTATTCAGAGAATGAAGTCAGAATATAAAAGTTTGCAACTCATAAATCCACTGGAAAAACAAACGATGGGTTTCAGAGGAGGCAGGGGCTGCAGAAGAGAAAGGACAATTCCACACGGACTGGTCAAGGCCACCACACCCTGATCACACTAAAAGTGTGCACTGGACCCCACAGGGGAGGCAGCAAGATGGAACTGAATTGGATTAATTCAAAATGAGGTGAATGAGCCCAGCTCAGCTGCCCCGAGCCACACAAACCTCTCTGGGACTATGCAGAGGTGTGAACTCCTCCAGGGTCTGTGCACACACAGACACAGAACTAAAACACCCCTGCACCCCAGACTGAGGGCTCCTGAGTCAGCCTCCCACCAGAGACTCCTTCCAGCTCTGTTTTCCTGGATGACCCAGATCTCAGAGCGCCTTACATAATTCCAGACTCACAACACAGAAGTTCATCGCTGGCTGAAAATTCAGATCTTGTGGCTCATAGATTGAGCTGCTGTGAACTGAAACAGGGCCCTGTGTAAGTGAGATCCCTTGGAGGGGCTCTGGCAGCAGCTGTGCTGAGCTTGCCAGCAGGTGACACTGGATCTGTAATTCTTATGCTGCTTAGAATATGATTGCTGTCACCTTAACAGGGCTTCGTGCTGGGAGCCAGGGGAGACGAGACAAACAACCATTTGCACTGGTCCTGTGCATCACAACTTCTCTGACAGCCCACTGCTTGTCCTTTATAAGTTTTATCTGACACAGGAGCAGTGCAGAGGGTCGCAGACACTTTGTACACATAAGAGAGGACAAAGCAGAAGTAGTGGATATGGCAGATATCCCCTAACTGCAGCATCTTCTTGAAGCAGCATCTGTCTTGAGGCAGATAAAAAATGAAATGGTATTTGCTTACAGTGAACAGAATTAAACTAAACAGCAGTTCCCTGAAGTGGAATTGGCACTTTATTAATCTATTTGAGGAAAAAAGCAGCAGATTGTTAAAACGACCACTTTATGCTCCCAGGTTCTGCCTAATGTTTTTCTTAAGCCTCTCCACAGGCCTCCTAAGGTACACTGGACCAAACAAATCATCTCCTGCGTGGGCAAGGCATTCTCTGGGTGCCCCTTGTAAGTCTGGCTTCACTCCCAACACTGCTCACAGAGTCATTAATTAGTTCATTAATACAGAATTGCTGTGGTTTCACTTAGAGTCCTGCAGGAAGATGATCACAGCCTCATATTTACATGTACAACAGAGCAATTCCAGGACCAAGGCTGAATAAAATTAAGCCCATTAAGTTGCAAAGCACAAGCCAAGTGTTAAAAAAGATTAGTCCAAGCAAAGATTTTATTATCTTTGTGCTTTCTTTAAGCATAAACCAAAAAGAGTAGAGGAGTGTAAAGGCAGCTTCATCCTGAAGCATCCCAGTGTTTCAAGCTGGTTCCAGACTGCAGAACAGAATATTTGAGAGGTGGCATGAGGGAGAACAGAACAAATGTTATTACCTACAATTTTTCTCATTCTGTGTTGAAATGTCACCAAAAGGACAGCCTGTGTAATGTCCATTAACCTGAATGTTAATGATGGATTGAAATTATATTGTGGGTGTCAGGGAAAGCCAAACCAAAGGAAAATGCAGTGCAGTGTGGACTTTCTTCATGTTCATTTTGAAGGTCACAGGAACCTTGCTGCCTTTTGGAAACAACAGACTTGAGCTCTGTTTGTTTGGTAAGGAATAAAACATTTTAGTCAAAATCTTTCAGTCAGGCCTGTGCACAGCTCTGCAGATGTGGATGTTCATGTGTGCACCTAGCCTGTTGTGGGCAAGATTTTTTTTTTTTTTTTTTTTTTTTTTTTTTTGTTTGTTTTTTTTTGGGTTTTTTTCCTCTGGTAGAGTCCTGCATTTTGTGCTGGAGCTATTTTCATAGCAACCAGAGGGTACAGCATGTTCCCAAGTGCAATTTTTAGCAGAGCTTTCGAGCCAAACAGAATGTCCTTTGGCTGGCTGGAGTCAAAGCCTCACATAATAATGTGCATTTGTGAGGCAAAATCCTTCCTGAATGAGACAGAACCGGGGGCAGCTCGAGATCAGCCGCAGCCAGGCTGGGTGTAAACAGTGGCAGAAGGACAGAGCTGCTGCCTTTCTGCTTCCATTTCCACTTCAGCTCCTTCCACACCTCTCCTTTGGGTTTGCCCCTTTACTGCCAAATTCAGGAACTGCACAGGAATCTGCTTGCAAAGCAGCACAGGAGCTCCAGGAGGTGTCCTCTAAAACCTGTGAGCAGGGACAACAGACCCAGGGATGGTCTCACAGACCTCTGGGCCTGATCCAAATCCTAGAATCCAAAGGAATGATTCAAGGGATGAAAAAAGCTTCAGGATTAAAAAAGGAAATATATTCACACTGATTATGCACTTCACATGCACTTAGGCTTGATTTAAAATAGTCCTTGCACTGATCCAGCAATTTTTAACCTCTTCAGGAATGGAAAATTCTTTGATTAACAGATGGAATGAGTTTCACAAAACAACTGAAGAAATTCTGGGCATTGACCAAAAAGATTCCACCTGAAAT
The DNA here is from genome assembly GCA_013399225.1 of Rhipidura dahli. Taxonomy (NCBI): domain Eukaryota; kingdom Metazoa; phylum Chordata; class Aves; order Passeriformes; family Rhipiduridae; genus Rhipidura; species Rhipidura dahli. The sequence goes on from VXAC01007112.1 coordinate 941,899, forward strand.
AAAAGTTGATATCCCAGGGACAAAATGTCAGTAAAAGAGGGTCTTAAAGGAAGCACTGGCCTCAGCTGCAGTGATGGTGCTGTCACCACCCTGCTGCCAGCACCTTGTCCTGGGTGGTTTTGTACCACTTGTGAAAACCTCTCAGAGTTTTAGTCCTCGTTCTTGTGTTACCAGCAACAATCACTTCACAGCTGGACATTTTCTCAATATGCTTGGAAACATTTCCAAAGGGAAATTTACCCAACTTTGCAGCAACACCACGGATTTTGTGGACACTCCAAGGCCCCTGAATGTCAGCCAGGGCACAGGAGGAGTTTGACCTCGTGGGTTTGTTAAGGTACCCGGGTTTCTGGTTGCAAGGATCAGTTCCATGATTCCAGTGTAAGTTTAGCCTGGAGCAGAGCTGATGACTTATTCATTGCTTTGCTCAGGTGTGCCTGGGCTGAAATGGGCCTGCTGAAACAGGGATGGGCAGCTGGGTGATGCACCGTGAGGGAAGCATCAGCTTTCCCACAGCTCGTCCCAATCCAGGGATGCGTTTTGTGACAGCACCTGTCTGCAGCATCTAAAATACACATTATTTTAGGGAGTGACAGCACTAAAAACAACTTTTTGTTATTTTCTCATTAAAGACAAAAACCTTATGCTGTACTGTATATGTCCTGTTTGGTCTCTAGTGGAAAAAAAAAAAATTATTGCCCAAAAAAATTATATTTTGAAACAAGAAAACATGGTTTGCTTTGAGGCATGCTTCTTGCAAATGACCTGGACATGTTGCATGTGCACCAGGATTGCAATGAGGGATCAATGGAGTGGGAGAAAGACAAGTCTAAGTCCAAGTCTATGTGTCATTTAATTGGTTTGTCATCTGCATCTGGAATTACAAAGAACTGCCCAGAAAGCAATGAAATCATTTCATCAGTCAAAAAGATTGGGATTACTGAAAAGATATATTTATTAGGGGGTATATTCTGAGAGGAAAAGGCAATTTCACACAACCTGCTCCTTCTCCCAATCCATGGCATTTTCTGTCTGACCACCACAGGCTCAGGGATGGCAACGCTGAGGGAGGCAAAGTTCCTTTGGGAAAAAGTTGGGTGACGCCAGCACCTCTTTAACCCTCAGCAGCCTGAACCTCAGAACGCTCAGGAGAATTCCCAAAAGTCTGCTTGCCGTGTGCCAAGCAGGAATCCAACTGGGAGCCATCGGAGCGCGGCGGATCCCGGCGGGATCCATCAGGAATCGCTCACCTGGGTGATGCAGGCTCCGGTGAAGGCCACGATGACGGCCACGATGTTGACAGTGAGCTGGAACTGCAGGAACTTGGAGATGCTGTCGTAGACGTTGCGGCCCCACATGACGGCCTTGACGATGCTGCTGAAGTTGTCGTCCGTCAGGATGATGTCCGAGGCCTCCTTGGCCACGTCCGTGCCGGCGATGCCCTGGGGAAAGGGATTGGGGATGAGGTTCCCTGCTGGACAGAGCAGATCTTTATGCTCAAAGACCAGAGAGCATATTCTGCTTTTTATATTTCCTGGAATTTTGCTAATTCGGCCTGGTTTTGAGGTGAGTTAAGCCACAAAATGGAATTTACAGAGAGCAGAGGAATTCTTGTGGTGATGGCTCTGAGTGTTTGAAGTGATCAGCTTAATGACTGCTGATCATCTGAGTTATTTATGTCATTTATGATTCTTTTTTTTTTAATATCCATGAATAGAATTGGCAAGAAAAATTAGAATTATGTGTGTTAATATATAGTCAGAACACACCTTTGGAAGACACCTTTGCAATTAGTGGGGGATTTTACCACAGCAAAAGAGAACTCCAGTGTTGTGAAGAAATAGTTAATTTTTTTCTGTATGTGCCCAGGATTCTGCATAAAGCCAATAATTAATTAGGCAAAATCCTGAAGAAGCATCAAAACGAGCCATGCCAGTGAATCCAAGTGAATTAAAGGATTCTGACACAACACAACTCGCTCCCTCCAATCCATTCCTTCACTGACAAGCAATAACTAAGCAACTTCACATTTAATAAATGGAAAACCCCTCACAGCAAATTCATAATGGCACAAACATCGAGATTATACCATTGCAAAGCCAACATCAGCTTTTTTAAGTGCTGGTCCATCGTTGGTTCCATCCCCAGTCACAGCTACCACCTGCCTCTGTTCCACCTGTGTGCTGTCAATAATACCTGCAAAAAAAATGGATCCATGGGTGAGTTTAGAGGCATTTGTGGGCAATAATTAGCAAGATAAAATGTCCCTGTAAAAAAGCAGGGTGGGTATGAAATAGATTGGATAGCACCACACAGTTTTACAGAGATGAAAAAGGCAGATCTTTAAGGAAAATAGTGATGAAAGCTGTGGCATCACCACCATTCACTACTAAACATCACCACGAGGATTTACGTGGAAAGTTCTGATCCTGCACCATCAGCACATCAACAAAACCTGCACAGGCTTCAAAGGGAATGAGAGCAGCTCAGGATGTTCTTTTGGCAGACTCCTGCTAATTGAAGTTTTGTGTCACAGCCCAGCACTGATCAAACATCAGTGGAAAGGATTTGCCAAAAACTGAAGTTCATGCTTAGGACTCTGTTAAGCTGGGACCCAGCTGTAATATCAGTCTTACTAAGAGGCTTTCTTAACCCAAAGATAACAAAAATCATTGATGAATTTTGTTTAGCTGGAGCATTTTAACAGCCATGTTCAATTCTGCCAAACAGGGATTAAGGAGATATAAAATAATTCTTTAAATTCTGGAATCAAGCATTTTAATAAATTAAAACAATGAAATAAGAAAATAATTTCTACTTTGAGATCATTTGAGAGGAAAAAATAAAGCACTTCTCACATGGTGAATCAAGTTTCACACCACAAGCAGGGAATTATTTCCCACTTATGCAGACAGGGAAAGTCAGGAAGAATGAAGAATTTTTCTAAGGATACAGAAGCAGCCCAGACTTTTAGTAGGATGCAGATCCTTCACCACTCATGTTTGTGTTTATATGTCAGGGCCTGCTGAGTGTGAGTCCAGAACACAGAATTGCTGTGTAGGATACAAGAACACCTTTCCACGCTGATAACTTAGGAGAGGGCAACAACAAAATTCCTTTTGCTAACACATTTTGCACAAAGTCATAACCTCCAAAAACAATTATCCAAACCTACCCAGTATGAAAAGCTTCCACTCTGCTCTGAAAAAAAAATCCCTCCCCTATCAGATAGGCAAGCAGAAATAGGAAATTGCAGATTACAGAGCAATAGCTGCCTCTTGGCAAGGTTCAGGCTTATCAGGCACCAGAAGATTGCAGTGCCCTGTGCAAGCAGTTAGTGCCCTGTACTTTTCAGACTTATGAAAATGAGAAAAAAGCCCTGTTCACTTTGCACTGGCAGGGGGATCTCAGATAAATGGCACATTGCTCTGATAAGATCTTACAATTAGAGCTTCCAGTTTGCTGGGGTGATTTGCCTTTGGTACTACTAAATAAACAGGAACATCATCTGTCACTGCTGTTAAAAGCATTTACTTGGTCTTCCCTTCTTGTTATTAAGACACCCTTTGATGTTAAATTAATAGTTTAACCTTCTGAAAAAAAAAAGTCATTAAAATCTCTGGCTCATTAAGGTATTAACTGCTCCAAAGAGGTTGATAGTATCGCTCCCAACTGGGTTCCAAGTGGGAGCACAACCCAAATCAAGTTGAAGAGCCTCAAACAAATGATCTCCTAATAGAGATAAATAGATATAAATAGTGGCTGTGTTGATGATTGTGCCACCAACTGCCCTCCATCAGCCAATTCCTGCATGCTGTGAAGTCATTCACGAGGTTTAGCAGTCATTCACAAGGTTCAGGAGACACTTGCATCCCAAAAAACACAAACTGTGCAGCCAGGATGAGCCCAGCACCACCCAGAGCACAGACCTGCACCAACAGCATCCAGGGAGCACCAGGAACTGAAAGGTCTCAGGCATCATCAGCATCTGAGCCCCAGACCTCCCCTGCAGTGCCCACTGGGAGTGCCACTGGAAGTACCTGGGATTGTGGGGATGGATTTCAGTGCTACCCCTGGGAAGAGGGAAGGACTTTGCAAAACTCCCGTCTGTACATCATGGAGCAGCACACGAATGGAGCAGCAGCCGTTGCTTGGGATTCAGAGGATTTGTCACAGCTCTGCTGACACTCCCTGGCTTCTTCCTGCCCTTTTTAATCTGCTCCTCCTCCCTGCGTCCTCACACTCTTGAATGTTTGCCTTCTTTCCAGCACGTGCCTCCTTCCAAACACATTTAGGGCTTGTTTTCAATATTCTGTTAATGGCTGGGGTAAGGCTTCACCTCGAGGGTTTTCTTCAATATTGAGAAGTGTGCCTAGATAAAATTCACAGTGTGAGGAGACCAAAGAGAAGAAGGCTGCCCAGGGAGGGCTCTCCTCTCCCTCTCCTGAGCTGTGGGGATCAACCTCTGATGTGATCAGGGAAAAATGGGACTGGGGGCATGAGCCAACAGGCTGGCAGCAAAGAGAACATTCCCTGGCCTTTGCACTCAGTCCAAGTGGCTCAAAAGATGCTTCAACGTTGATTAGTCATGTCTAACAACCAGGAAATTTCTTCAAACTATACAGCTTTACTCCAGTTGAATGCTTACATGCAGAATTTTAATAAGAACAGGTTTTGGTGGGGAATTCTTCAACTCTCAGCAAAGCTTCCTGCCAAAACAGCTTTTGCTCTTTCACTGGCCTCTTCCCTCATCTGGAGCTGTTTGGCCATGACTTCCTTCTGTCAGAAAGAGTTTCATTCAAGAGCCCCCGGAGCACACCTAGAGCAGCACACGACAGTGTTCTCCACACAGGGATCCCGCTGATGTGGCAGGAATTTGGGAAGGAAACCTGGGCAGGAATTTGTCCTGCAGCTTGCATAATACACAAGTTTCTCAGAGCAAGCAGCCTGTGTCAGATGAGGGCAAAGATCATATTTAAAACGACCCTGCAGAGCTGTCAAGAGGGGCCCTAAATGCGTAAGCCGGCTCTAAAAAGCACAAAACACAAGGTAGAAAACTGAACTACATCCTACATCTCCCACCTGCCTCCCATCTAACACCCAGCAAGCACTAAATCAAACCCACTCAGGGTAATAACCCAGGGAATATCAACCAAGGAGGTCCCTTCTGCAGCCGTGGCTCGGCTCAAGCCCATCACACGCAGCCCCAGGTTCTCCCTTTGCCACAGGACAGATGCTGCTCCATTGAACCAGCCCTCGCTGGCACTGCCACACTTAGAGCTGCACCACTAAGAAACTCCTGGGAGAAAAAAATAAGAAATCCTGGTTTGGAGATTTCTTTCTGTCTCGATTGGTTAAAACAGGCAGGAAAAACTCAGCTCCAGCTGAGCACTTCAGAGCTGAAGCCCAGTTCAGGTGTTGGGAGAGACAGGAGAGCTGATCCTCCCACAGGCTCACCCACATTTGGGTTTCTTTAATAAGCTAAACATAGGCACAGCCACGTATTTTCATAACACACGTCCTCTGCAGGCTATTTTTAATACTTCAGGCCAGTTTTTAATACTTCCAAACTTCTGGAAGCTCCCTGTTAATGTGACAAGAATTTGCGAAATCTGTCTGAAGGAAAAAGCTCAAATTTATTTCAGTTACATGCTTGGGTACATGCCTGGATAGAGATTTAAAGGTTAATATAAATACAAAAATAAAATATGAAAAAAAAATAAAACTGTTCTCTATGACATTACAGACAGCCATGGGAATTAGGTGAATAGTCCTCCCTGAATTTCAGGATATCAATTAATAAAATTTTCTGTATTTTTTATTATTCTACGCAGTCTCATGGCTTTCCACATAAATTAGGTTATGAACATACTACCACCCCATGCAATAATAATTGAAATATTTTAGTAATTAAGGGTAATTATTAAAAAATCTGTTCTTCTTTAAAGTTCCCTTTCTGCCTGATAACAAATTAGCCCTACATGAAAATAGTTGGTTTTAATATAACAACAACAAAAAAAATCCACTCTAATTTAAATATATTGGAAGGCACAGCTTCTTTAATTGGTTAAGTAAGTATTTCTTTGATCTTTTCTATACCTTCTGATGATAATTCCCATCAGCGCTGAACAGTTGTTTCCCACAGTGTTCTTAAAAGATAAACTGACAATTTTGAATTATTTCAGCAATAGCAGTGTAACCTCACATCAGTGTAAATGATATGTGTTGGTGTATTTTGAAACAGAGTAAAAATAAGAAATTACACCAACAGGTGTCTTAAAATCCATCCCAAATTTTATTTCAGCAGGACTGAGATTTTTGTACTAAAGCAGTTTGTGATGATAAAATGCTCTGATGGGTGTTTTTCCAATCTACCTCTACTTCAAAGCCATAAATATTTGAAAGCAAGTGTCTGCCCAGGCTGAAATGCTGAACCATGCCTTTCTCTGGTCCCTGAGCAGTAGTCAAAACAAAAGTGAAAAATAAAAATGATCCTTTTGCTGGGTGGGATTGGGATATGTTAAGGAGAAAAAAATATTCCCTCCAGCATCTGCATGTCATTAAAAATTAAATATAAAAAAAAGTTTATTTTCTGATGTGTGTTTTTAGCCTAGAGTAGAGAGAATACATCAAAGGGGAGAAAATCCTCTCAATCCCTCAAGTGTCTGAGAAAAACATAACATTTTAACAAGAGGCCCAAAACTAGTGAACATTTAAATAGTTTCTTGTAACTTTTAATGGTCCGTAGAGTATCACCAGCCAAAAAATTCCATCATGACTTCCACAGCCTTGTCCTTGAACTTTGTTAAGATACTTAATTGCTCTCTCAACCTTGCCACATCTTTAAAACATTAATTGTGGTGCTTGCAAGTGGCACCCAGCAGGAGTAAATATCTTTTGGGCTGTCAAAGTGCGTATGCTACAACCCACCAACAATTTGCTGTTCCTTTTTTCTCCAGCTCTCTATTGATTTCAATTTCCCTGGCAAAGGTTTCCTTCTCCTCTTGAGGGAAAATCCTGACTGATTCAGCCCAGTGCTCCCGAGGGGCTCGGTTAATCCACTTAATGAAGCACAAATTGTTGTGTTTCTGAAGCAAATCAGCTGTGGGGCTGTACGAGGGCAGTTCTGAGAGATGGAACAGGATTTGGGATGCACTGGGGAGGGAAGGAGACTTCAGCTGACCTTGTGCAGGTCTAACACTGACCCACTGGAGATAAAAACACCCTCTAAACCTTTCCAGTCCTGAGCAAACCCCTGCTGGAAAAGTATTTTGGAGCACACCTCACCCAGATTTGCATGTTATTTGTAAATTACATATAGGTAGTACCACAATAATAAACTGTGTACATTATAAGACATTTATGGGAAATGGTGGGGTGGAGATGATGCCCCACCCAGCACCATGCCAGAGTTCCCTGGAATGATCCGTGCTTCCACCTGGTCTCAAGCCCAAAGGACCCAAATGACCCAATCTTCGAATTCACAATGGAACTTCTGCTCTATGGTCATTTAGGCATTTTTAAAAATTGCACGATGCTCAAAAGCCTTTGGAATCAGTCATGGATGGAATCACAGCAATGGAACTGAAAGGATTTCCTACCTAAATGTGGATGATTGTTATTGCAGTAGCCAACCAGCTGAAAATATGTAAGTGATCAGCTGGATCTTAGCCTGAACTTCAGCTGCTCCAGTTGCTAAAAGGGGCTCTCCAGACTTTCTAGAGCCTTAGTAAAATATTCCAGCTCTTTCTTTATCAGGAAGCCAGGAGCCAGCCATCTGCTGGATGGGGCTTCCACCTGAGCACGGCTAAAAATAAGGTTATTCCTGCTCAGAACCTGCCTGATTCCATCAGCCTTTAAGCGTGAGCCTCAAAGTCAACAGAATAAGATGGCAAGTCATCAAAAGACAAAGGAAACTGCAAACCAATCCCTCTTTTATGGGAGCATTCCCTCTGCAGACAGTGGGGTGAGAGAATGTTGTTTGTAGGGCGCAGTTTCTACAGGACAGACCCCAAAAACACAGAATTCCAAAGGAAGCCAATGCAAATCATACAATTAGATGAGCCTATGGGAAGAAAATGGAATTGGCTGAAAATCCCCATCTCCACTGGGCAGCTCCCACTTCCACCACCCCAATAACTGCTATTGGGACAGGAAAAGGTTTTCTTTTCTTGGAATACTCTTTAAAATAATCGTGGGAGAACAGATGCACTGGAGTGGCTGGATTCACTCTTAATGAGACTGCTCTTGTTTTCACCATAAACAGATGTAAGGCAGAGATAACAAAATCTGTGACCTCTCTTGTTTACATGTTATGTTTCTCAACAGTATTTTCTTGCTGCCCACTAAATGCACATTTTCCCTTCCCATTTCCAGCCTCATTCCAATTAAAAGCCACAAGGCAAATATGACATTGCCTACATCCACTTGCCAGACATCTTATTGGTATTTCTCTTATTCCTGCCAAGGGGTTTCCTATTATTCTCCATCTCAAGGCTGGGGTCGAACACAAACACAAGAATGCGGGAAAACTTCCTTGTGCGGTGTAGAGATGCACAGCTAAAAATGACAGCTCTGGATTTGTAACAGTGAAATCAAGGCAGATGATGCTTCAACACCTTTGGCATTGATTTCCACCCCCACAAAGGCAGTTTGCACCCACCTTTCACCAGAGTGTGTTTGTCCGTGGGGGAAGAACGAGCCAGCACCCGGAGCTTTGGCCAGATTTTGTCAATCCGCTCCTGCTCGATCTGCAGCGGGGGGAACACAAAAAAAGAACCCAAACGGTAAAACCACCGGCCTGTGATGAGCAAAATTTATGTCTTTGTGTCAGACAATTCCCCTTGCCACTCAAATATGCTTTTGTCCAAAAGCACAGGAAAATTACAGCAGCCATCAACGCTGCAAGTGGAGACAAAGCCATCACTAGCAGGGTTCATCTGCTGCCTAAATCAGGTAAGTTTTTCCACAGTACCTAACCCCAGCCAGCCTTTCCTACCATCTTTATGGATAATTCCACCCGGAATCACCACTCCAGATATAGGATAGTGGAGTTTTTCAAAGCTGATCAAACCTGTTTACAAGTTGGTTGTTCTACTCCACATGAGAACCCAAATCCTTCATTTAGCACCAATAATGGCAAGATTTTCTTGTGTAGCAACAGGAACAAAGCCAAACCTGTTGCATTTATTGACAATCTCAGGATTCCATCCATCAATGCAAGGAGCAAACAACTGCGTCCACTCAATTATGACAAAGAGCCAGCATAGATTTTACTTTGTTGGAGCTGTGTGTCAGCTCCATCTTTGATGAGGAGTTAAAAATCTTCCAAAGGGTAGATTTTCTTATGCAAATCATTGATGCGAGTACATTAGATTAAGTGGAATAAATTAAAGAAGTGAGAGGAGCTGGTTCCCAGTACAGATTGCATTTTTAGGAGCAAAATTGCCGTTGAGTTCCTTCTCCTCCTTCCCATAATCCTGCTTTAATGGGCTTGGTTTTGATTTCTTGTGCAGCAGTGCAGTGGTTCTAAAAGCTGCAGAATCAGTGCTAAACTGATCCTGGAAAAGCAAAGACTGCAATTTCACTGCTGTTTTGAATTGCAAAAAAATTCAGTGGGAGAAAAGAGCAGGGATTTTTCCAAGCCGTCTTTACTGATGTGAGACACACACCAGTGCAGGAGAATATTGCAGCGCTTTCGCTGGGTTCTCTTTACCTCTCCCTTCTCATTTCGGATCCTCCTGTTGAACTCCTTCCCCTCGAGGCACAGGAAGTCCTCTCCTGGATGGATGATGCCACACTTGATGGCGATGGCACGCGCAGTGTTGATGTTGTCCCCGGTGACCATGCGCACGGTGATCCCGGCTCGCTGGCACTTCCGGATGGCTTCTGGCACCTGCGAGGGCAAGGCAAGGGCACAGAGAACTCCTGGGTCAGAGCTAAAACACCACGCAGACCTTCCCATCCGGGAAAATCTCAGGCTAAGAAATTCCTGAAGTAGAGGGAGGAATCAGACGTGTTTTGTTGTTCTTTGACGGTTGGGGAGCTGGGGTTACACCACAGGGAAAGCAAATCTCGTATCGAGAAGCACAAAAACCATCTTTTAGATCAGGTCCCTAAATTTTCTCCCAGCTTGAATGAAAATGAGTGATCTGCAGCTTTTTTAACTTTTAACAAGTCAAACGACTTGTTAAAAGTCAAAAAACTCGTCAAAAATTTCAAAAAGTTGAACATAACACGTTTGACTTGTTGAAAGTCAAAAGACTTGTCAAAAAGTTCAAAAAGTTTAACATAATGACTCAAAACATGTAAATAGGAATGGAGAATGCAAGAAATTACTGAACTTCTGATCCAAATCTCCCTTTCAGCAGGATTTTTTAAAAATATCTTGTGATTTAGCACTACTTAATTCATCCTTATCAACAGGTGGAATTCCTAAATACAGGAGCTTAAAATTAGTATTTTATGTATATCAAAATCATAAAAATGAAGCCTGACTTTAGTTATGCCTTTTTCTGCATGAGACAAACTTCTGCTGTATCAGGAAGAGAGAATTCAGGGCGTAACAGTGAGATTAATGTAGGGGCTCTATTATGGCTTGGCATCATACACAGATTATTAAAAAGAAAAAACAAGAAAGATTTGTGGAATTAAAAGAAAAGATTGATTCCTAATAATTAAATAAAACTTTTCATGCAGTTACTTGGGTGAATGAAGCCTATAGAAAGGTTCCATGTCTACAGCTCAGTGTCAGATGGGGAATAATTCTGTTCACTTAAACTACATCCTAATGAATGATAATTTCTAAGTAAATATCTCTAACCAATTAATTCAGTTTCATCACATTTTTGCATTATTTTGCATTATTATTATTTTTAAGAAAGCACTGTTCCTACAAAAGAAAATGAACAATATTATTTGGTGTGGAAGAATGAGGAATGTCTTTTACATGTCCGGAATGGGCTGGATGTCGTTTTTCAGCACAGCACCACTTCTCTAAATTTCATTTTTACCTACAAAAGTCTAAGAGCAGCCCAGGATTCATCATGATGACAGAAGCCCTTCACAGAGCTACAGGGAAGTGAGCTGCCTTACCCAGAAGATGACAATACACAATTATTCAAAAATATTTTAAAAACCCACAGATATTTAAGAAAAGGTATCGAAATGGATATGACCACCTATATTTGATGCTCTTTGCTGATCAAAACCTCCAGCTCAGATAGAAATGTGTTGTGGAACTCAATGCCAATTTGAGTGGATTCACCTCATCCATTAGTGCAGAAAATATTAAGAAAAGGAGACACCATCTCCAACATCACACTGCTAATTTTATATATTTCTGGATATTTTCATTTCCTCTGTAGCTACAAGTAGGGGACACCGCTGAGGGCATTTATGTGACAACAAAAATCTGGCAAATCTTGGGTTTTGATGGATTTCCTGGGGCCAGGAAGGCTCTGGGTCTACACTGAAAACCCTAAACTCCCACACCACACCACGGATAATGGTTCTCCCACTCTAGGAATAATTTCACATCGTGTTTGTTCATATTTATTAAAGGCAGTTTGTGGAGTTCCTGTTTTCCAAAATGCCTCCCTAAACCAGCACCTCAGTGAGGACCAGAGCAGCACTTTTCCCAGGATTCCCAGGAAAATCTCTCCACCCTGAGAGTGTGTTTGTAGGACGTGCTCTTTGCAGAAGGACTCTGCCAGTACAGATCACAAAATCGAGGGCAGAATTCAGGGACAGAGCTTTATCTTCCCATTTCCTCACCTCCATCTGGGAATATGGAATATGGAATATCCCCACAAATTGTACACCCTGAAAAAATTATTTAGACCTGAAGCCTTTTATATGAAATAGGTTTCTAGAGGGGAATGTGTGATCAGGTTAAACCTGCTCCTTAAGCAAACAGCCCCTGATCTCCCCAGTTTCCACATTAATAATCCTGCCTAGATCCCATCTGGATTTTCCCAGTTGGAAATGCCTTTGGTGCCCACTGGAGCTGCGGTGTGATTTAGATGGAGATCTGGAAATATTCCAATGGATGAACCAGGAAAGAGAAAAAGGAATTACAGTGCAAGCAGCAAAAAAGGGTTATTGCCATGAAGTGCCAGTCCCATTAAACAAGGTCAGGGGAGGACAGCCCCAGTTGAAAACACATCTCCAGCTCACATCTCACTGGAAATATCATCCTGTTTTCCTCTCCTGTCATTTTCTGGACAGCTGGTGGGTGGTATCTGATTTAATGCTGTGTACAGTAATTACAGTTAAAATATTGTTCATATTTTTTTATTGCTGTGAGGGAGAAAGAGTGTTGGCAGACGGAGTGGGCAGAGGAAGCAGATATTTTCCATCAGTTTTGCAGAGCTTAAGTACACATTTCACAATTTTTTGGTTTATTTTCCCTCTGCAAAGCAAAACTTCCAATGCAAGCACGCATGCACAAAGTCTCCAATGCAGGAATATCTTTCCCAATCAGGTGACAAATAAATAGGAGATATTTGGAAGGGATTTACGTTCATCTCCCAGAAATAACAGACTGGAGGCGTTTTTTGGCAAATCAGTGTGAGCCAGTTCAAACTCATTAAAATCAAGCCAGAAAGAGTGTCAGGATCAACAGAGAATCTCTGCAGGAGAAGGGCATCACTCTGTTTGTTCTCTTCCTGTGTATTTATCAAAGAAAAATAAAAAACACGCCCACAAAATAATTGGAGATGAAAAACCATTCAGTGCTTGCTAAATCCAGCAGCTGCTGATGACTCAGCTGGTGTCTGAATTAACCTGGGAATATGGAAAAGCCATGGGTGTCCATGGTTGGCACTCCAGAGAAAACTGGACAGTTGCTGGACATCAGTGTTAAATAATTGATGCACGTTGGGTTTTTTTGGTAGATGGGGGGAGATGTGAGTGCCAGAAAGCTCCCAGAATATCCCAAGGATATCCCAGAAACAGGGCAGCAGGACCCCTCCACTCCTGGTATTCCCAAGGGGAATCACTCCATGGATGCACACGAGCCACGTGCCACAGGAGCTCCCTGCCCAGCATCCATGGGACAGCTCCAACAACATCTCAGGGAAAAGGAAAATCCTGAGCCTTCCCCAGGAAACACGGGAATGTCACTGAAGGGAAGCTGAAGGCTGCCAGGATGGGGGCCCTGTTTTATTGGAATTACCCGATCGATCGCCTCTATCAGAATAAATCCTGACATCCATGAATACTGAGAGTTTTGATAAAACAGCACTTCTACTCATAGTTCTAATTCTTGTGTTCCTTTTTTTTTTTTTTCCTACATAAAGGACTTCAAAAGTTCATAAACTCCAGTGGGGAGTCTGTTTAATAAGCAGATTTTATTTTGACAAAATATTCCCTTTAACTGCTCAACATCTCTCTCCTTGCATCAAAAATGGGGATTTCACATATGCATATTATGATATTCCAACCAAGCCAGATATTCCATACCTAGAGAGTTTTCTGATCTTTACGTTTTCCTCCTGCTCAGGGTTTATTGGTTCATTTCTTCCCCCTAAGGTACTGCTACTCTTTATAATGTGTGGAGTATTAATAATTTAAATATTGGTTTAAATATTTTCATGATCTTATTGCCACTTTGAAACAGTGAAAAGGGACAAGGTGGAAAAAAAACAAAAACCAAACTCCCAAATCCCAAATGTCCAGCATTTGCTAAAATTCTGAAATTATAAATGTTTTATTGTGTGTCTTGCACTGAAGCAGAAATGTTCCTGCATGTTCTGGTGTTAAACTACAAGAAATTCAACACAATATTCAAATATTTATTTAGAAATAAGATGTTTCCTGCCTTCATCTCTTTGATTCTTTACACAGAATTCAGATTTGCCCTCTATTTTTAGCAAATTATTCACTTTTACCTCAAGCTCCCAAGAAATTATTCCCTGCAAGAAAAGAGCAGTTCTCTTGAAAACACCCTCCTAACAATCCCATGAAAGGAGAGTTTGCAGCTATTTTCCATTGTAACTGCAAATCCCACTGCTCCCCAATCCCTCAGTCTGTCACACCCCACAGAACCTGACTTTGGGCTGTTTTCTAATGTGGATCATGAATCCATTTTGGGAGGGGGAGAGGATCGATTCACAGTTCCTGTGGCCACTGACAAAATATGTCTGAAAATATATATATTCTCTGCAAAATATTTTCTACAAAATATCCCTATATGTGAGCTGGAGCGTTAAAGGAACACTGCAGACAGAACCTCTAAAGGACATTTTCCAACATTTTTGAAAGCCTTGCAATGTCAGGCGTGGGGACAGATGGATTAGCAGCAAGAGACCATCTGATGACAGATAAAGTGGATGCTGTTTATCTGCTGTTCATGGAGATAAGGAGTTTATCATCCAGTTGTCACCTAAGCAAGATTTACTTTATATTTTAACCTTCATATGAAGAAAAAAAAACCCAGTAAAATCCATTCTGAGGCGAGGCACAGTTGTGCAGTTGGTACCTGGGGTCGTGTCATGCTGGCTCCAAAGTTACCATCGCCATTTCCAGACCCTAACACGGAATTAACTCTCCATTAATTATCAAGCACCAAACAGAGAGATCAGAAGTCTCTAACTCTACCCTTTGTATTTCTGTAGGAATACAATTTACAAGTGTAGTAGCAGGGAGGTGCTTCCCATGTGCCCACCTGATACTGATTTACTCTGGTCAGTTGAGCTGAAATTTTAAATATATTTGTACAAACCACCTAATTGTGATATCCATGATATCAACAGCCTTTTCTTGTCCAAATACAACCTTAAAAACAAGAGCAGTCACCAGATACAATCTAAAGTAAAGTGGCAACTTCAACAATAAATGGCAGAACTCCTGTTTCTGTGGAAACTGCCATTATAATTACGGCAATTTTAATCACTGCACTTGTCTTCCTTTTTTTCAGAGTTACACATCACTGAACTGTTAAAGGAAAATTCTTTAACATGTGGGAGCATTACAGAACCTCTGCTGATCATCTCAGTCCTGCAGATCGAAAAAGCTTATGTTCCTTTATTTAAATATCACCTGACAGATAGCTGAATTTTATCACCTTAATTATTTGGCTTTCTACCAAGTAAAATCCATTTTTGAAGCTGATTTTCTGCTTCTTTGACAGAGCTAATTAAAAAAAGAGAAAAAACCTATAAGAAACCTGTCCTTCATGTTCAGTTCTCTACAAGATAAAAACTGGACATACCTCTGGCCTTACTGGGTCTTCAATGCCAACGACACAGATGCAAGTCAGGTCAGATAAGATGTCGTTCTCGTTGTCCCAGTCAGGCTCAGGGCTGCTGGGGAAGTCTCTGAAAGCCACGCAGATGGTTCTCAGCCCATCACAGGCCATGGGCTCAATCACCTTCTTCACCATCTCGTCCCTGTCGCGGGGCCTGAAGATCCGAGGTTCCCCAGCCGCGTTGAGGATCCTGGAACACCTGGTTTGGGGAAGGAAAAGAGACTGAAAATTGAGTGTACACCTAAATGACTGCCAAAGTATTTCCTGTACAAACTCATTTCAGTCAATTCTTTCCTTTTCTGATGGCAGGTTTTAGGTCTCTGCCGTAAATTTTGAGAAGATTCACTACTGGAACTTCAGAGAGAATTTGTAATTTATTGCACAGGCACCAAGAGCCCTTCACACGCTATTTTCTCGATAATCAATGAGCTGGCAACTTACAGTGAAATTGAAAAGTGCTTATTTTACAAATGGGTTGAACATAAAGAATCCATTTGTAAATTAGCAAATGCAGTTTGGCGGCCAGTGGTAAGAAAAATAAGCTAATTTCCCAGAAGCACTGAAAACAATTAAAAAACAATATTAGCAGCTTATGCTGCTGCAGTTTGTCGTATTTCTGGTGCAGGCAGCAGATTCCAAACACCACTTGTTAGTGTCAGAATGCTTTGCATTTTGGAGGAACAAGGCCCCTGATGCGTGGCACTCACTTCTTGAGGACAATCTCGGAAGCTCCTTTGCTGTACATGCGGAAGCTGCCATCCGGCATTTTAATGACCGTGCTCATGGACTTCCTCACGGAGTTGAAGGTGTAAACTTTGTAGAGCTTCTCCTCGGGGATGAGGCTGCGGACGGGCTCGTAATCCTGCTTCAAATCCAGGACAAACCCCAAGAGGCCACACTCGGTCTTATTGCCCACCTGGCGAGGCAGCCCGCCTTCTTTTTCTGGTGGCTGGAGAGGAGAAAAAAAAAAAAATTGGAGATGAATTTCTCTAATAATAAGCAATTAGACAATTTGTGAAGTTGTGGCGTACAGTTTAAGACCTGAGCTGTGCAGCCTCGAATCTTCAGTTTTTCTAAAAACAAGGTAAAAATACCATGGAGCTCCAACAGACCTGAAGCATCTCCTCACAACGAGAAACATTTCTCTAGACAATATCTGCCACATTTGGTCTTTGGCATTTCTTTTTTCTTAAATCAGCCATTGGCAGCTTGTGAGGGTTGGGCAATCCATTAAAAAGGAAGGAACTTTCCTTAGGCTCAAAACCAAGCAATTCTCACTTGTCTCAAACAGAGGATTTCCTTTTCTCTCCTGCTTAGAATTCCATTGGTTTGCTGATTTTCACAGTTAAAAGAGTAAAGAAAGCTGGATCCTTTTTTTTTTCCTGCCAGGCATTTATTATGTAAAAATAAATCTCCATCCAACCACAACAATAAATCTCAGTGAAAAAAAAAAAAACAAAACAAACTATAAAATAACAGTTCTAAATGTCTAAATGTACCCATTTCTAGAATTGCTTCAGTCTGTTGCTTCAGACAAATAAATTCTGCATATGTTAGAGAAAGTGGAGTAGACTGAACACTGTGCAACCTCTACCAAGTCTCAGTCCTTCTAAAGGAGAGAAGGAAGGACAAGGAGGACTTTAAATTCCCTTTCAAAATATAAATGAACACATTTTTTACAAACTTTCTTGGAAGTGTTTTATACCCCAAACAAAATATTCCTGTGCCAGGACCCCAGCCTTCAAGTGGCCAATGTGTGAACTAGAAACTATTGATACTTTACATTTTCTTCCACTCAGTAGAATTAAGAAAGTTTTCCCTAAGCCAGGGCTAAACTCCCACTTATGGGAATAAAAACAGGAAATCATCTCACAGCTTTAATCTGCACTGGCAGCAGAGTTTGATTTGGCTCAAGCCAAGACTCTAAGTCGTCCTTTTCAGTGTGAGTTAAACATTTACCTCACGTTTTGAGGAATTAGGACTGAGGGACTTTATTCAGAATCCACGTTTAATTTCATTTTAAAATCCAGTTTACTTCAGAAATGGGATTCCCAATCGATGGAATTCCCTACACTGTCCTTTACTGGGATGAGGGCTCACACAGGGAAGGATTAAAGCTGCCAATCAGTCATCCTACTGGCTTTGAATTCTTGCAGCAAGTATGGCTACAAAAAGGGAAAAGAGGACCTTTAAAATAAGCATGAGTAATTAATTATCCCAGAAAACCACTGACTGCAGCTGGTTTAAAAAATGAAGGTCAGATAACAGACTGGTCTAGAACTGAAGCAAACAAATAAATATGAATTTTTCCAAAAGAATTATGTCCCTATCAGCAGGAAGATTTATACCTGGTGACAGGTAGATTAATGTCATTTCTATTTCAGAGGGATGCAGCTGTGATGAACAACACAGAACAACCCAAAAACCTCTGTCTCAGAGAGATTTATCCTTCCAAAAAGGATTGTAACATCTTTCTTTTATGTGAACCATCATTCTTACTGACTAATATGGGTCACTCTGGTGTTGCTATGACATTTTAACATCACTCCAGGGTCACTGTAAAACACTGACATTCAGCAAAAATGCCAGCGTGATACATTAATTTTATTACCTGCTGTAACAACTTGTCCTGCTGTAACCTCATTATATTGTGATGTAACTTCCCTCTGGATTCTCCAATTCACTTAAGAATCCCTAATTCAAAATGCAAGTGCTTGTGGTGAGGTGTATCGAGAATTCAGTGGATGTGAAAATCTCAGGAATCAAAAAGAAAAACCCTTTAAAATTCCAGTTTTGTTTACATAAATCAGGTTTGTTTTCCTGGCATTACAGGCACAGAGTTCCTGAAATGTGCCAGGAACTTCAGGTTTCTCAGTGCATCAGTGGAATCATCTTCAGTGCCTGGGTAATGATGGATGCCAGGGAAGATCCATTCCTCCAGGCATATTAAATCCATCCCTTTCCATTTTAGATCTAAATCCTCATTTATGCTTCTCTTTGCCACTGAACTCTGTGAAAATTAACATGGAATAAATGTGAATGTGATCAGCCCACTGGAACACTCCTGGAACCCAAAGAAAGTCAAAGCTTTCCATCAAAGTCAGACAATCCTAGGCAATAATTAATTTATGGACAGGATTTCATCATGCTCTGATACCAACGGATATCAAGAAAATAAAAACCTGCCCACATTTCTCAATACAAAAACTAAGCTGAATATCAGAGCCCTTCCCAAATCATCTTTATTTCAACAAAAAGTAGATCACACTCCCCTGTTCCTCCTGCAGCCTAAAAATAGATTCCTTTCAGGGAACATCTTTTGAATGCAAATACGTAAGCAAGGGGGGAAAAAAATACCCGTGAAAAGAAAAGGAACAGACACTTCGGAAAGGTTTCAAAAGCTAACAAGTGGCCACCTCCCTGCAGAGCAGCTGCTGTCTCCATATTCTTTGTGCCTTACATTAGGGGCAAGCATATGGTGCTGAGAGCTGGCACGGAGCACTTCCTTCCCTGCACTGCTCCGGCTCAAACTCTACATGCCAGGAGCAGCCTCCTTGCAGATTGTTCTTGACAATCCCTTGCAGAAGCTGCTGCCTCTCAAACTTCCTGCTGTGCTGGAGCTAAATTTATTTCTCGCTGAATTCTGCACTTCACTGGCACCTGGAAAACAAGGACAGCCCGATGGGGTTACTCTGGAAGGATTCGCTGGGAGCAGCTTCGGTGAC
The DNA here is from genome assembly GCA_013399225.1 of Rhipidura dahli. Lineage (NCBI taxonomy): Eukaryota > Metazoa > Chordata > Aves > Passeriformes > Rhipiduridae > Rhipidura > Rhipidura dahli. Next base: position 960,874 of record VXAC01007112.1, read on the forward strand.
TCCTGGGAGGGTGGAACCCTTGGAAAAGGGAAGAGGGAAAGGCTTTGAGCTGAGATTTACTGAGGGAAGCTCCAGGAGGGACCTTCTGCTCCCCACAAGTCTCCTCCAATCTGTTCCATCACCTGCTCAGAAGGGACTGAGCCAGGATCTTCCCCCAGTCATGACCCTTGCAAAATTTTTTTTCCAAACATTTCTCCCAAGCCTTTGGATTATTTACCAACAACATTTCAATTGCAAGCAACCACTCACATGTCAAAGAACCCCCAGACAGATGTTTAAAAAGTCGTGGTTCCAACCAGCAGATCGAAATGGGTTTCTAGGTCAAAGTACAGCTGCATCACCCAGGTTTAAAAACACCAATCCAAAGCCAGTATTGACCTGATACTGAATTTGGATTACAAAGGGAGTTTTCAGAATTGTTGCACTAGGAAATAATTGACTAATAAAAGGTTTTAAGGAGGAAGATAACACTTAAAGTGATGCTCAAACTTTTAAAATTAGATTAGGAAATAATTCCCATTTTTACCATAACTCTTTACTAAACCTCCCTTTTCTAACTGCCCCTTCTCATATGAGAAGAGAGAATTCTGCAAGCAGATCCGAAAAATACTTCTAAATTAAAATTTGAATTTATAAGCATAAAAAAAAACCTTTGCTAGACTACATTGTCACTATTGAGTGTTCTAGTTCAACCCAGCATCCCAACAGAAAAACTTAGGAAAACAAAAAAAAGTTTAAATTAAATTGCAAAATATTTCCACTGCATACTCTAATTACTCAAACAAAAGATAACATGGAACAGGATGTTCTCTGTATAATCAAACACGACATATGTAAAATTTAAAACAACCAAGAAGGACGAATGCTGCTCAAACCATGTGATATATTTATTTTTAAATTCCTAACACTGTGAAAAGAAGAACTACTAAAGAACTGTGGTCCTGTCAGAGATATTCTCTTGTTACATAAACCAAATCAATATTTTAATGTAAGAGATCTAAAGCAAGATTAAAACCTACTAATTTATAACCAAACACTGCAGCTCTTTGTAGCTACAATTTCGTCCAACAGACCTCAAGCTAAAACAACAGAGATTTAGAAATGCCTGTTTACCTTAGAGAAAAGCTACAAAATGAAAGGGGTGAGTTCTTTTTAGCCAAGGATTAAGAACCCAAAACTTTATTTAACTAAATAAAGTTTCCCATTGCAGAATGGGAAGCACTTCCAGAAGCTCTGCTGGCAATAAGGCAGCAGTGAAATAAATACCAACCCTCAGCTGGTTTAATTTGGATTTTGAATTTCTCTGGGATTCTGGTGCCAGAGCAATGGTTGAAGCCCAGCTGGCAACCAGAAATGGAGCCTCTTGCTCACTACCCCTTCCCCCTGGGATGGGAAGGAAAATCAGAAATGTTATCAACCCCCTGGGCTGAGATAAGAAGAGTTTCCCTACAAACACCTGGCAGCAGCTGTGCACCCTCAAAATGCTGTGAGTTTATTTCTGTAAGCTCTCTTCGTAGGAATAAAAATCAGCCTTTCTGCCTGTGTACACTCTGATCTTTGCACCCTCGAGGACAGACCTGGAATAATATTATTGATCACAATTTGTCCTGGCCCAGTTAGGAATTTTCAGTGGCATTTCCATGCTCATAATGAATAAGTTGCCGGTGTTCTACACAGAGCAGGATGTTCAGTGGCACCACACAGCAATTTCCCAGCTCAGAACCATCACTGCAAGGCACGAGGCTGCTGCAATTCAGTTAAAATAAAGTCCAAAGTCACTTTGAATTGGGGTCAGCAGAAGGGATTGGAGAACAGCAGCTCCGAATTTGGGGCTGGTTGTGTAACCTCCGTGGCACCAGGAGACCCAGACTGCAGGACTCCCACACTGCCCTGAGCTCACCCACTGCACTTAAAGCCCAACATTTCAAGCTTGGCTGGTTTTTTTCTCCTCTTTTGCACAGTGCTGGGTAGATTAACATACGTGTTCCCATCCATTTATATTTACCTGTTCATCCAAAGTAAATTTATCTCCTTTTTACTTTCAAAGGATTAAAAATATTTCTACACTGAGCTGGTACAGATCTCTCCCTTCAGTTCAAATCCCAGGAATGAGAAGTCCACAACCCTTAAGAACAGTGAGCGTCTGAATCCCTGACTTTGATCAGTTTGCACCACTTTTTGGGTCCAATGGTCGCATATCCGTAATTTCAGGTCCCTAAGGCTCATACTCTTGGAATGTGGCTCCATCTCTTGGGAAAATGGCACCAAACAAATCACCTCAAGTTGTCACTATTTGCTTTAAGCAGCCAGCACCAAAAACCTCTCAAAACCAAGGCAATTTACTCCAGATCCTGGTTGACAGGTAAGGAATTATCAGCTTATTCCACATCTAGACAACCAAAAATGAAAGCACAAAGGGATGTAAAATCTGAAATCAAAGGTGCGAAACAAGATTATTTCATAATAACAAAGTTGCGCATTGAGCTGCTGCTCTACTGGCTGCTGAGGCTCCTGAATTACTCCAAGCTGAACATCCCTCATGGTGATAAACCCATTTAAATATCAGAACTGCCCAAACTCCCTTGGAAAAGGGTACCAGGACTTTTTGTCTCATTATTGTACCAGTCTAAGAAGCAGCTCCTTTATGCAGCAGCCAAAATCATGGATTTCTCCAGGTACAACGGGCACACTCAGCTCTCCCACGACAGCTGCAGGATGTTCAAAGGCTTCCTGGGATGCAGGGTAATGATTTCATTTTTAGGGGAGGGTAATTATTTAATGGCTTTCCCTATTATCTGAAGGCAGAGCTGACCACGCTGCCCAGTCCGAGGCGATGCTGTGGCACCACATCCTCCTCCTGCTGCTGCTCGAGGTGGGGACAAGTTTGGTCAGCTATAAATTGATATAAAAACGGAGCATTTCAGCATCTTGCCTGCAACTCCAGCAAGGCACTGATCCCCTGCAAGGGGGGCCAGCTGTAATTATGCAATGGATCAGGGTGACATTTCCCAGCAGCAAAGCTGAGGGAGCACTGCTGATGTGGCTCAGTGAAAATGGACTCGTGCTCCTCTCAGCTCACGGAACAGGGATGAGGGGAAAAAAAGGATACAGCCCATGAATTCCCCCACGAGTGGTTCTGAAAGAAGGGGAAATCAGGCATGAAGAACAGACTGAGAGGCTGGTGTGACAGTCCCCACTTCCCTTCTCACTGAACCTCACCTATTTTTATGTTCACTGAGAGATTTTTTTTAATAAAAACCCCCTTAATTTTAATAGCAAATAATTTAATTGTCCTTTTAATTTAAAGGACGCATTTGCCTTTGATTCATTTAAAAGAAAATTAATTAATTAATTTCTAAACCAAACTGGTTAAAATCAAGAACAGATTAAGAAATTTTATCAATTTCTAATTATTTCTTCCATACATTTGGCAAATTGTCATGAGCCACAGCCGAGCTGAGTATTTCTCATTCCCAAGGAGAAATTGCATTTAATGGCAGGGCTGTAATCAGTGCCTCCTTAATGGCACCCAAGGGCTCCTACCTTGGGCTGGACCTGTTAAACTCAGGTTTTGCTGCCTGTTAGTCCCAGACTGGCTCTGTGAGAGCTGCAGACAGAGAAAACAGGGCACAAACTGCCTGGGCTGGAGCTCACCAGGCAGGAAATCTCAGTTCCAAGGCAATGTGTGCAGTTCAAAAAGTGTATTTCCAAATTAGACCCAACCCTGGGATTTACATGGGGTTGGCCAACACGAAAAGCCTTAAAATGTTTGCTTTAGGGCTAAACCTCACCTGTTAGATTTAAGGAAGCAGAGATACATTTGGTTCAGCCTAAGCAGCATCTCTACCTTTGGAAAATGTCCTCTGAGCCACTTTAACACACACTTGAGTCATTTATCAAAAGTTTTTCCCCTCACATCTCGAGCCATTCTCCCACCAAGCCAATGGTAATATTCAATTATTCCGACCATGTGATCACCAAAACTCCTCACCTTTTATTAACTACTTAACTCTCTTAATCAAAATTAATCACATTTTTTAGAAACACCTCCACTGGTAGCCTGAAGTGCATCTCATGCCTGCTTTTGCCTGGCCCCTGTGCATGAATTTCCACCACAAAGTGTGACACCCATCATCTATTCCACGGCATCTACATACACCCACTGTCTTTTCTATTTGCATGGCCTTCTCTATGCTTTTTAACTAATTAGAAGTGGAAAAACCAATTCACACAAACCTCCCCTCCCAAAAAAAAAAAAAAAACCAAACCAGCAAAACCCAGTGCCACCAGCTGAAAAATATGAACTGTGATATAATCATACTGTACAGGAATTTAATCATTATATTTAATGATAGAAAATGCGTGATCTTTACATATGTGCATCAAAAAGCTGAATTTCCATAAAATAAAGAGTATTTACAGGTGGCTGATCTGTCCATCAAGTTTCTCATACACAAAACTCATCTGGATTGTTTATTTTTCTATTAAATACAACCAGGTAGGAAAACTAAATTTCTAGAAAGGGCAGACCAAAGCAAATGTGGATCATAATACTCGTTGCCTTTTTGGTGGCATCACAGCTACAAACAATTCGTACAGTTGAAGGAGCTAAATTTAGTGAGTGCAAAGCAAAGCTAGCCACATGAAAAAGGAAGTTTTTTTTCGCTTGATTGGAGCTCCTGATTATAAACCCATCATAATTACAGATCTTCTCTGTTAATAGTACTCATTTCCAGGCCAAGGAGAAGGGTTCTTCAAGCACCCATCTCCAAAATGAGTCTAAAAACACCAAGAGCAGATATTTCAGAGCTGACACAAAATGTGCTCCTCTTTACCAGCACGCAGCAGCTGGAACTATTTTTAAGTTGGTTTTGGTTTGCTCCGTTTGGGGTTTGGGAGGCAAATGGATGAGCTCGAGTGGATATAATCTGTCAGAGCGATGCCCAGCTAATATTTTCTCAGGGGGATTTTTTTTTTTTTTTGCGTGATTGGTGGGATCATGTTGGGGATTCATTCTAAATTCAGTCCTCTGGCCAGGCTCTCTCCTTGTCAGGACACCAGGAGTGATGCCTTGGCTGGGCAGAGCAGCAGACGGAGACTGCGGCCAGTTTGCGCCTGATTATTCATTCAGGAGGAAGCGGGACAGCAGTGATGGAGAGCTGGAACATCCTGTCCTTCTTTAGAGAAAAATTCTCACAGAAAGTCTTGTTCCTCACCTCCTCCAAACACTCAGCCCCTATCCCTGCCAGCCTTTGGAATGAGGGGAAATGGAAGGGGACGGAATAAGTGGAAATGACAGAGAAGTAACAGTGGCATAAAAAACCCCGCAGTGGAGCTGTTTAACATGCTCAGGACTTCCCTTTGGTGCCATGGCCAATGAGCCACATCTTCTGCCCAACTCTCATCCAGAATTTCCCACGGATAAGATGTCCCAGTGTCCCCACAAGGACTCGCCAGGAGCCAGCCACGCTCTACTGCTCCGTGTGTTTGCACTTGCACACGTAAGGCAGGCTCACATTATTTATTCCATTTATCTTAAATTTTTATGACCTCTAGAAACGCCATTTTTTCATGCAAGGTGTCTGCACAGCAGCTCTGTCATTTTTTCAGTGGTGCTAAGGGACTGGATGCCTTGGACTCAGTTAAAATAATCCAGCGGCCTTTCCTTTGCAAAATTCCTGTTTCCTCTGCAAGACTCCACCTGGGAAAAGGATTCTGTGGAACACATCTCCTGCCTCCTCCCTGTCAAAGCATCCCTGAGAGCCTGGATCCATCAGTCACGTGCTTTTGGAAAGCCAGAGCCCCCCATGAATCCCTGGTGACAATTCTCTGGGATCCCACCAAGAGATCTTAGAGGCTTTGCTGCCTCGTTCAGTGTGCTAGTGCCTCCTCCCAAGGAAACTCGGGCTCCATTGGCTGGCCAGTGGCTGAGTGACACGGGGTGCATGGACACCCAGGAGGAAGAGTTAAGAGGTGTAGGACCATCCTGTGGGTGTCTCTGGGGGCAGAGAAAGATGTATACCCAGCCTCCCTTTCCAGAAGGTTCTGTGGTACTCGACGCTTCATTAGTTAATTATTAAGTCTATCACTGTTAGTTAGCGATGATTGGATGTTGTTCTCTTGTCCCTCCCTGCCCATGTGCTTTCATTGGATGTTGGTGTTGTCTCCGCCCTATTTTCTGCTCCTTAAAAGGCAGCGTTCCGTGTGGTGAAGCAGGACTTTCTTGGGGGCTTTCATGGTTCTCTTCGGAGGTTAATAAACCTTCTCCCCCCCCC
>VXAC01007112.1:970591-1020251 GCA_013399225.1 Rhipidura dahli
AAAAAAAAAATCAGATTAGGATGTAAATTTACCAAAAATGGGAATTATTTTGCCCAGGAAATAAAACCTCCAAAAGTATACCAAAGTACACAGATTTTTAGAAGTCTGTTCAATCAATTTTCAATCAAATCAACCAAGTTTTTAAATTTAAAATGGCTTGAATTCTCCAATTTTAAATGGCTTGAATGCACCATTTAGCTGGAGATACTGACAATATTTTAATGTTCTTCAGAAACGAGAGCACATGCAATTTTCACAAATTTCCAGACCAAACCAACGTGCTGAAAGCAGCCAATAAATGACTTGCAGCACTATCCACACATTGCTTGATTCCTGGGATGCCCTTCCTGATCTAAATCCACCCTCCTGAAAATCACACACTCATCTTCTGCTAAGCAGCTTTTCCTCTGTGTTCCTCCTGGTATCCCATATTTCCTAACTTACTGCACCCCTAAGTCTGCAGGTTCCAAACTGCAAAACCTGGAGCAGTTTCATGAGTTCCTGCAAATTCCCTTCTTCCTTTTCACACAGGGAACAAAATAAGCAACCTGCAATTCCTCTACCAGGTTCTCCCAGTGTATTTCTCTGAGCCATTTTCTGGATGGCTTTAATTACACAAGAGGGAGAGGATTTTAGCACTCCAAATGTATTTATTCCCCAGGGACAGTGCAGGAAGGTGATTCTGACACCAACAACGAGCTGGCCCAGAGCCATGACATGGGCTAAGGTGAAAAAATTCATGTTTCTTACAGTTTACTGCTTTCCTGTGTTATTCTGTGAGGATAAAACCTTCCACAGCCCTACCCTTCCATGAAATACCTGTCAAATAGCCCTTCTCCTCCTCCTCCTCCTCACCGTCCTTAAAACACAGATTATGAAATCTTGGCAGAGTATCTGAGGGGAGCATTTACTTTTGAGCACTGCCTGAGATAAGAAAGCAGAGATGAATAAACATTCCAAAGGATGGTCACTGCTGAATTGTCACCAAAATTCCCTCAAGCCCTTCTGTGCCAACACCAGCACTGCAAAGCTCCCTGTGGACAGAGCTGGGATCTGTGTGGAGCACACAGGATGCAGAAAAACAGGAAAAAAACACTCTGTAAATAAAGGAGCACAGTGTGGAGAATGTGTGCAAACTCTTCTGCTGCCAGCCAATTCAGAATGACTTTCCCTTCCCTTCCCTTCCCGAAAACTTCCCAAAAATTTCCCGAAAACTTCCCTTCCCAAAAACTTCCCTTCCCTTCCCTTCTCTTCCCTTCCCTTCCCTTCCCTTCCCTTCCCTTCCTGCCTTTTCCTTTNCCCTTCCCTTCCTTTCCCTTCCCTTCCCTTCCCGAAAACTTCCCTTCCCAAAAACTTCCCGAAAACTTCCCTTCCCTTCCTTTCCCTTCCCTTCCCTTCCCGAAAACTTCCCTTCCTGAAAACTTCCCTTCCCTTCCTAAAATTCAGTTTTTGAATAGAAAAAAAACAACTCTCCAAGAAAGAAGCCTATTTGCTCTTTGCACACCTTCTCAGAGGCTGCTCCTGACAGGAACGTTGTGTTTCCCACCAATGCAGCGAGCTCTGCTTGCTTGGGATGCAAACATTCCCCCAAAATGAAAAGAACCTTCACCTGGCTGCCACATCCTCCTTCCCAACACCAGCAATAGATTTGCATCGGTCTCATTTCCCATTCCTTTCACCATTTCATTTCTGTAGAATGCCATTTCTTCCTATGGTTTCTATATATTATGGGCTGCCTGCCTGCTCTGCCTTTCAGCTGCAATAAAATTGTCTGTGCTCGTTGGGTTTTATTCCATTTACTCCTTTAGGTTTTATCCAACAATGGCCTTTTTGTGCCAGAACTTCTCCCGGGTCACATTCATAACTAATGAATATTGACTAACGTATAGACCAAGATATTTTTACTTTATTTCCTGCAGGGAGAGGGAGGGAATGTGGAAGGGAGGGAATATTTTCCACTTTCCTGTGACATCTCTTCCTTCGGTTCACCCCTTTGTACCACACTCTGGCACCAAATCACAACAAGAACAGCACTGAAAACTCCTCCTGCAGACCCAGATATCCCCCCAGTACAGGCAAAAGGAGCTTTTTCTCCCTTAGCACCCATCAAGCAGCAAATGAAAAAGCCTGAGTTAGACTTCTCCCGAGGTGCTGAAATTCCCTCAGCCAAACACCGACTGTGGTGTCTCCTTAATCAGGCACACCACACCCAGCCAGCAGGAATCACAACCTTGTAGGAAAGTAAAAGAACAAATACCTTCTGAATTAACACTGAAATTATGAAAGCAAGAGCTGCAGGGAAGAGTTTCAGATCAGTGGGTTTGGTGTTTGGGGGTCTTTGTTTCATCACTGCTCCCTGATTATCCGAAGTCCATGTGTTCCTGCTCCAAGTGCAAATTTTGCTCTCAGAGTCTTTGCAGTCCCCATCACAGTTCACAGGCAAAAATGTATGAAACTTGATTTTATTTCCATGTGGGAAAGCCATCTGAAACAGGAACACTGGAAAGAAAGGTTTGCTGGGGAGCAGCTCCACACAAAAGTTGCTCTGAAGCTAATGGGATGCAAAATCAGCTCACCCAGCAACTTAATCTTGGAAAGCATCAAAAAAAGCTATATTTAATGGTGCTATTGTTCCGTTGGAATCATTTGTGTTTAATTTCTCGGGGAAATTCACATCCTTTATCCCGAGCGCTGATTTTATTCCCTTTTTATATTTTTATCAATGGTTCAATTACCCCTTAATCAAAAGACAATGCAGGAGGGATTATTTCTCATTCAGCAGAGCATCTTGACTAATTTTATGGTCCCATATGTGATCCCTCTGAGCAGAAGTTCACACAAAGAGCAATTTTCAGCACACACGTAACTGGAGAGCTAAAAATAGAATGTGCAAAACTCAGTCTGGGCAACAGAACCCTCCCGATGCCCTTTGGGTCTCAGCTGATATTCACAATTTGATTAAACACGAGTGTGCATTCTGTATTAGCAGGGAGGAAAAGAATTCTGTGTATTTCATCCTGGAAACAACTCCCTCAGGTACTTTTTACTGTATTTATTTTTGATGCAAAACAGGCTACGGAACAATATCTCGTGTCTTAAAGTTCAGCTTCAGCTTGTTAGGAACAGTGAATAAAAGGAAATCCCCCGAGGCTGGAGCTGTGATTCTCGTGGAATCCATATTGCAAAGCTTTATGTAAGATCTAAAAGATCACCATTAATTTCAAACGAATTAGTTCAAGCAGTCACTGATCTGCATCCAGAGGATTTCACCCATTTATCAGTTTCACAGAGAATCAGCCTCTGTCCAAAGCTAAAAAGGCACGAAAATGGGGAAATATTGACTCTATATAGGCACGCAGAACTAATTTCAAGAAGGAGCAATGAAACCGAGCAATGAAAAAAAGAAAATCAAAATTATATTGAGACCATTTTAGAACAAGTATTGACCAGAATTTTTTCCAGTAAACCACAAGAAAAAGACAGAATATTAAACTTAATATTGCAGATGTGGAAAGTCTGATGATTTTCCATTCAGAAACCTAAATTTACTCTGGGATTCAGAGGGGGTGAGCTGGTGTGGAAGCTGAGCAGAAACACTTTGGCACGGTTTGATCTCAAATTAAAGAGCAAACTATAAAACTCTGCAGAAGATTCTGAGAACTGAAAAACCAACCCCCTGCCTGCCCTGCTGTTCCCTGGGAATGAGGAAAATTCTGCTGATATGGGAATGTTCTCCCAAAGTCAAGCTCCGTGCCTTGTGTTAATCCTGTGTATTTGGGATGAGTTTTATTCTCTTTCTCCACAAGGAAGCACCTAAGCTGGCTTGGGCTGTAACACTGAAATAACTAAAGGTGCATTTTCCTCTCCCCAGCAATCAAAAGTTACATTGCTTTGTGAGAGCAGGAATTACCCAGCAGTAGCAAACTGTTCCTGCTGAATTCAAAGAGCACAAATGAAATTCAGGCAGCTGCTGCCATAAAATATCCACTCTGAGTTATCACACAGTATTTGTTTCCTGTGATTGGATTTTAAAAGACCACTTTTAAACCAAACATGAAGTACATGCCTGGCTTTATTCTGCAGCTCAGCCCTGAATGAGGACAATACATATATTCATAAATTTAAAAAAAAAAAATCTATTTGTTCAGCAACATTAACATTCAGTTTGACCTTTCAAAGACCAAATCTATTGGAATTGCAAAAATTTTCAGTCTCTTAATTAGCTCTGTACAGAAGAATCCAATGCCACAAGCAAACACGGATTTTCCATTCTGGCCTCCTGTACAAAGTGAATAAAGCACTTCTGGATGTAACTCACTTGAAGCCAGAATGAATAAATGTCATTAACCTCACCGATTTAACCAATCCAATTTGTGCTCTTTGAGCATTAATTGAAATTTTTTAGACACACAAAGATCATTTTGCACATACGAAGGCTCAGTGAAAACCAGTGGTGTTACCACACATTTGTGTTACCAAATTTATCTGCACCAAAACGGGGCCACCCCAATCTAACGACAGCAGGAGGCTTTTAAACATCTCATGGTCTTGTACTCTTAAGTGAATCCCTCTCCTTGAAAAAAAACAATAAAATATTCAGTTTTTAGAGCACCTGTTCTCATTCTGAGGACCCCAACAACATTTAACACTTCATAATCAACAACGAGATGTCAAAGAATTAACTCTGCTCCAAAGAAACCCAAATCACACGACAGGTGGGCTTCCCTTAATTCCCCAGAGAAAAACACCCACTCACCAGAATTTTGGTGGTGTAAGCACTGTTGATAGCAATTGCATTGACCAGCAGCTCCATGGTTTTGGCAGGGATGGAGTCGGGGTCGGGGATCTCCTTGTAGTGGACGTCCCCCACGTAGGCCTGCACCACGGTCATGCGGTTGGTGGTCAGCGTGCCCGTCTTGTCCGAGCAGATGGCCGTGGCGTTGCCCATGGTCTCGCAGGCGTCCAGGTGCCTCACCAGGTTGTTGTCCCTCATCATTTTCTGCGGGGGAAAACCCACCAGAACCCAAGTGAGGAGCCCTTCGGGGTTGGCTTTGGCTGGTTTTTAGTTAGGAAAAGCAAAGCAGCGCGGGTTTAATCTTGCTGGGGAGAACGTGAAGTTCCCTAAAGCTGAGCTTTGGTGGGCACCAATAACCCCAAATCCCAGTTAGGGACAACCAAGCTGTGACTATCCCTGAGGTCATTTTGCCTTTGACAAACTAAAAGAGTTGCATCGTTTTCCTGCATTTTAAGGGATAGCTGTAAGAGCCAAGATGAGCTAAAGGAAACAGAGATAACAGCATTTTCTAAAATATTATCATTCTAGCAAACATTTGGGATTTTTCTTAACACTACTTGGAATGCCAGGATATTAGCTTGCAGCACACAGATGGACCACAAATTTTGGGGCAAAAAGGAAAGAGAAAGTGGGAAAAAAAAAAAAAGATGTCAGAGGAAGGACATCAGGCGAATGAGACAACATTTTAAAAGCAGTTGCATTCTTCATTAGCAAAACCCCATCTTTGAGACGAGCTCCTTTTTCCTAATAATTATGATACTTGACTACATAGAAACCAAGAGATTCCTTCCTAAACTTCCTAAGTGTTTACATGCTAAATGAAAATAAAGTTTACACCATCTTCATCTTAGATTCTCAGAATGTTTCAATCATCTGATTAAATTGCTCAAGTAATCCCCAAGTCCAGGATGTTAATCCTCTTTGATTTTCTAATGGTACCATTTACAAGGACTTCAAAGAGCTGCAACTGCATTTGAGAAAAGTGCATGAAAGCTTCAGTGAAACTCTTAATTTCTTTGAGAAAGTCCCATTTGTCTGAGAAGTGTTCCTGAAGGCTTCAAATCCTTATCAAAACTTGTGCTATTGCACAAGAAAATTTCAATAAAAAATTATTCTGTATCAAAAGGCTGGAGTATTTTCTGAGTGCATTCTGCTCAATAAACTCCTGGCTCTTTGCAAATTAAGTAGGAATTTCTACTGCTTGATATTCCTGCACTGTGCAGTTTTAAGGAGATGTATTTGAAGATGCATTTGCATTTTTGTTGGAAATACTTTCAATATAAGTTTAATTTAAAGCAATCTCATTAACATTTTGAGCGCATAACTTCCAGACCGTTTTCCATCACATCTGCTCAGCAGTGAACTCAAGCAAACAGCACTTTTCTCCCTGGATTATTTTGAATGTCTCTTACCTTTACAGAATAAGCCAGAGAAATAGTGACAGCAAGTGGGAGTCCCTCGGGAACAGCGACCACGAGCACAGTAACACCAATAATGAAGAATTTAACAAAATACTGAACGTAGACAGGAGTGCACTCAGGCAACCACTGCTTCTTGTTGACCACAAAGGTGTCAATGGCAAAATACAGTACCAGGATGATGACAGTGATGGCAGACATCACCAGACCTGAGGGGAGAAATCACCAGTTACCACAAACCCAAACAGCATTGGGAGCACGAGCAATTGGAAATCTGCCTTGGGGTTTGATAGGAAATTACTTCTTTCTTGGTGACTTTTTTGCCAGTACCAAGAACAGCAAAATGGAACAAATTGTAAAACGAAGAAGAGACATCACCATAATATATTGACAGCAGCCACACAGTGCTGTGCACAAGAAAGCACAGAATTCCAGGGAATTCCTTTTTAAGCACTGCCTTACTGCTGCCTTTAAAACTTCCCAGGCAGTGCAGGAGTTCTGCTGTCACTTGAGCGATGTTTATTGAATTTAGCACATTACTTTGCCTGGTACAATATTTATCTGTCCTTTAACCCCCACAGTTTACAAATTACTTGTCTATCCATGTCTAACACCTTTCCTTTAAATAAGTGTGTCTTTAGAGGCTTGGGCACAGGACTGTCCCACGGTTTGTGCTGCTGTATAAAATAGCCTAGAAAAGCCCTACAGATGTGTCTGGGTGAATACCAAGAAGCACTAATGCAGAATTATCCACAGGAGAGTTTTCCACTGTGTTTCTTTAAAATGAGACACATGTTTGTGTTTCCAAGGTGTCCCTTTTCAAGGGAACATTTGCAGAGACTGTATTTTCACGAGCAGAGGTTCAAAAGAGACAGAGACCCCAATAAATATTTCACAGAATTCACAAAATATCCAGAGGATTCAATCCACTCCCCCAATGGCACAGACTGCTGGGATCTCAGTTTTGTCCCTGGGTTTGAGTACAAAAATATAATTTCCATCAGAGCCACAGCTTTCCTTGCTCTGACCACACCTGTCTGGCAGGTTTGTGTGAAGCAGCTAAGCCTGCATTTCAGAATTAATTAATTTCTCCTTAATGAGATCACAGAGTACGAGGAGAATTCTACTCCTTCATGTGAATCTCATGTCTTGACTGCAGTTTAAAAAAAAAAAAAAATGGTAAAACTGAAGGATGCTAAGGATGACAGGAAACACATGAGCCAGGGAGATCACCCTGTGCCAGAGGATACAGGAAAATCCATTACAATATTGTGCAGGCAAATACACCTGAGAACACGAGACATCCCCATAGATTGTTCTAGGAAAAAGTAAAACCAAACGAGGCAATGATTAATTAATTTAATTAATGCTCCTTGCCACATTCTGGTTAGAAATCCCTGCACAATTACTTTAAGAGTGATGTTCACGTGCCTGCTGAAATACCAAAGCAGAAGTCAAGTTAGTGCAGAAAGGTACTTAATCCAAGGAATCAATGACTGGGGAAACAAAGGGGAGAAGCTGCATTGGGGCAAAGCCTTGAATTGGATATCAGGGATGATAACCCCAGGTTTGGTGACATTCTGTTCAGGCAAGGAGAACCAGCATCATGGGGTTATGTGATCAGCCCCTGGAATGAACTTAAAAAAGGATGGGAAGGCTAAAAAGCAGACAGAGGAGGAGGGGAGATAAAACAGAGGTATAGGGATCTTGTAGGGTCTCAGCCAAGAAGCTGAGATCAAAATTTCTTTAATACCACAAAAAAACAAACCCAAGGGACTTCAGGCCATTACAGAAGATTTCCTCTCTCTACCAACACGTTGGGGAAGTGCTGCTCCCAACGGCAGGAGCCAGATGGTTCTGGGTACAGGAGTCAAAGGATGTGTTGTGCTTGGGGAAAAGGCAGGAACATGGGTATTCAGGGAGAACAGAATGATTTCAGAATCCATGAGAGGAAAATACTGTGTGAGTGGTATTTTGAGATGATATTAGAGATTCTGAAACTGTGTCCTCCCAAGTTCTGAGGGGAGAGGAAACTAAATACGTAATTACTGCACTTGGGAATATCAATGCAGCTGAGAAAAGCTGCATTTCATTTCGATTCAAATATTCATTACAATCCTAATTGCCCAATGCTTCTTGACAGTCAAAGCTGATTTTTAGGAGAATAAAGATCTTCAGTACCACATAGTCTCCTTAGAACAGCTTTATGATGACCCATTTCCAAATCCTGCAGGAAAAATAAGGTCCTTTCCCTTTCAGAACCATTTGCTCTGTAGCTCTGTGCCTGCTGTGACCCAGAGGGGTTCAGGCCACCCAGCCATACCTGCTTTGCCAATCTGCACCGCCAGCTTGGTCAGCTTTCCCTGAAGAACAGATTTCTCCTTCTTGTGCATGTTGGATTTCTTCTTGTCCTTGTCGTCTCCCTCTCCCCCTTCCGCGCTCTTCAGCGGCTGCATCTCCATGGCAGCAGCCCCGTCCTGCTGCTTGGCTGACAAGGCAGAACAGAACTGTTACTCCAGAGCTTTATTCCTGCCTTTCCTCCCGGGGTTCATCCTCACCAAATCCAGCCAGCATCGCAGGGGCTGGCTGGGAGCACCACTGCCAGGGACACCCTTGGCTCCCGTGCCAGGCAGGTGCCCTGGGGGCCCCGTGGGGCTCTGCAGGACACAGCTGGGCCAGGACATCCGTGTGCCCTCGGGACACGTGGGGATATGGGCTGGAGAACCACTGGCTGGGTTTCTCTCTCATTTCTGCCCCCACCCACGGCGCCCTGGGCCACACACATATATGGCACTGGATGTCTTGCATGGGACTTGGCAAGTGACAGCATCAGCACCGCAGGATTCCCTGGAATAGCAGAGCTCAGGTGCTTTGGCAGACCCACATTTCTCTGAATTTCGGGGTGTCTCCCAGAATGCAACACCCCCTTGTAATCATCTTTCCAATGCAAACATTTTGAAAGGAATGTGGCTCCTCTGGGCTGCAGGGGCACCGCAGTGACGGGGGAACCACACTCTGCCATCCACCATTCCAGAAAATCCTTCAGCTATAATGTTTCCTCAGCAATCTGTGATCAAGGAACTCAGCCATTGGGGCCATTCCCCCGCAAAAAACACACAAAATTTCAGGGCTGATCCCACCTTTCTTGACAGAATGCCAATAGAAGGAAACTTTATTTTGCTGTGTTTCTGAAAGGCAAAGACATCGCAGTGGATATATGTGCACGTGTCTGCTTTGCACTGAGCACAATAAATAAAACAGGATGAGATGAAGCAGCTTCGCTTTCGTGAAGAGATTGTACAAGACCATGCTTGTTTGACCAGGAAATCTAATATATCTCCCTAACCTGAATGATTATTATTTAATAGCATTTTATTTGGTACTTTTGTACCATTAACCACTGGGTTTCTCTACCCAGTTTCTGAGCTGTCGCCTTTGCAATGTTTAATACTGCCTGAGAAGAGAAAATTATTGTTTAATTTGGTATCACCCAAAGAACCCTTGATAGCTGTGTCTTATAATAAAAAGGGAGCCATGACTTCGCTTCATAGAAAGCAAAATATTGATTCCAATTTCTTCCTGACATTGTATATTGAATAAGAAACTCCTAAGACTCTTAGTCTTCCTGTTGTTTATCCTTTTAAAAGGCTTTTACACTGCTAAATAACACCTTGGCTTTAAGGTTTCCTTTTGTTACTGTTTTGCCTTCTCCCTGCAAATGAAAATCTGTCCAGACAATGCCATCAGACACCAGAGATGATGAAACACAACAAAGTGGGTTGGAAAATCACTAACAATAAGTAGGATACAAAACTTGCACAGGAAAAATTCATTCTGATGAGCTTTGTGAGATGAAAACAGCATCTACAAATGGGTTATTTGAAATACCCCTCTCCTAAGTGGAGGTTACAATCTCTTTGGTCGGTGTTTGGTTGGGGTTGGGTTTTGGGGCTGTTTTGGGCATCCTGCATGAACAATAAGGGCCAGTTTCACACACAGCACAAACCACAGGTTCTCGTTGTACTTTGGGAACAGGGTTGAACTACATGCTAACAACACAATCCACAACCTCCTGAATAGGAAAGAAGATTACCTTTGTTCTGGCTGTTCTCCATATTCCCATCCTGCATCTTGCCTAAATGATGAAAAATTCCAACAGACAACAGACAGTGAACAACCTTCAGCCGAGACAGAACACGAAAATGGGAATTCAAATCAACGGGACACAAAAGCCATGAGCACACCACGGGGAGCTGGGCACCATCCCCTGCCCTCACACGGCGCTCCCAGGAGCGCCCAACCCAGCTGGGCACACCCAGGGAATTCCGGGCAAGGGCAGGGTTGGAACACGTTAAATACCAAATATCAGCACGTGTTTGTGAGGAATCTGCATCAATTCAGAGGGTGGAACTAAGAAAGTGGAAAGCTGAATTGGAATTGTATTCCTGGACTGATGTTTCAGAGGGCTGGGACTTAAAAACTCTGTATAGAGTACAACGTTCTTAATTTATTCTGAAATTAAATTAATCATGTTACTAAATTGAGAAAAAAAATAGAAACAATAGTGTTAATAAATCTGAATAAATAAATAAAAATGTAAATCAGATTGGATTTTTAAAATTACACCTTCCTCACTTGGTTGTACTAATTAGTAAATTTCTTCTGGAAATACAAGTGCCAGGTGACCTAAACTCAGATTTATTGTAAAGACAAATTTACCAAGTGCCTCTTTAATTTCCAGTTGGACATTTTCTCTAAGAATTTTACCCCACCAAAGTCCTTATTCCTTTGTGCCTTTTTTTTAACTGAAAATGTCATTTGAAAGTGTGTATGAGATAAAAAAATGGCAAAATAGACAAATTATATACAAAACTTTGGTATTCAGAATAACAACTAAACGTTTTCAAATGTGTTCAAAATTTCTCAGTGAGATCCCTTATGAAACTCTCCCAGTAATATATAAATTTATGGAAAAGACTACAACAAATATTATTCCAGAATGGATGACAGAGTCTTTTGGTAGTTATGTGAAATGCACAATAAAAAATAATGCTAAGGAAAATTACAGGATTGTTGGCACATTCTAATAAGAAATGTATCATCAGAACTTATTGAAAAGTGTGTCAGCAAGGAGGTCTTGTCCTTCTGACTGAGACATGGATTAATTTTTTTCACTCTGCTGTGAATAATAAATAGTAAAAAAAATGGAAAAGCCAAGATGCCTCTCTTGCTTGTTGGTCTTTGCAATATGTGGCAGAGCACTAAAAACCTCCCTCAAAAGAGAGCAAAAGTGACCAAATCAGTCTTTATTTGTCAAAAATGGGCCCCAGTGTCACACTGGGAGACTCCAAAGCCCAGAAGCAGAGCCAGGGAAAGGACATCTCGTGGGCTAAAACCATCCCAGAGCTCAGGTGAGTTTCTGCAATAAACCTCTGACCATCAGCTGTTGTCTCTAGCTCTAATTCTATTCCCACCCTGGCAAAAATAAAACTTTTAAAAAATCAATCTCCACCTTCCAGAGCTTTACCCTTTGCACAAGAGATGAATCCCTGAAGCTGAGCAAAACCAGCTCGTTTTTGTGGTGAAATTCCTTACAAAACCTTTCCCTGTGGGGCACAGTTGGGCTCAGTACCTGCCTGGTGGCTGCTTTTCTTAGAAGGGCTTTTAATAAAGTTACTGGAAGACATAAAATATCTCTGGAGATTTGGATTTCTGGCTGGAGCATGAAGCCTTCCCTAAGAACTGGAAGGCATTAATTTAGAACAGTCTGCTCCATTTCCTGCTCTTGACATCCTTTAGCAGAGTGCAATTCCAAACCTTGGAGCAGTAAAAATTGAAGAATCTTCAACTTCCAAAATTATAAAAATCACCAACAAAGCCCAGACATGACTCTCACGACCCGCAAACACATCAGAGAGATTATTTCTCTTTGTAAATCAAAATATGTAATTTTAGGACATATATTTGCTATTTAACAGCCTAACTATCATAATAAATTATGTCCACAATTGAATGGCTACCTGAAAACACCGAACACTGACAAAATAAACAATCATTAACAACAAGGTAAATTTAGGTATTTAAAAAATACATTCTTAGTATTCTTCATTTACTTCATTCAGGTTATTGAGGGGGGGAAGTCATCACAGGTAGTTACAGTTCAGTTATTTAGACAGAGTGACAGAGAAAAGGTCATTTGAGTAATTAAGATAAAGAGAAGGATGCTGAAACTATTTATATCCTCCTGGGCCAAAGAATTTTAAAGCTGCACTTTGCTCTAAAAGATGAGCAGGGATATTAAGACAGAAAGAAAGAATCACCACTGCTGAGAGATCCTTCCTCCTTCCAGGCACAAATACTCCCCATCCTTCTGTCCTCGGTGTATTGTTTAGAATCATTAAAAGGATGAGTGTTTATTCATAGTTTGATAGCACAATAATGTGAATACAAAATTAGTGAAAAAAAATAGTGAAATAATTCCTCAAAAACATGGGGGGTTTTTTTAACAGAATTCTGCAAATATTTTCTTCTTTTCTGTTTGGGGTAATAAATAAAATGAATGTTATTGGGGCTGGAAGAATCCATCTGAGTTTTTTATCACTTTTCTAAGCAAGGATGAACTATTGGAATGTTTAAACAGCATTTTTAACAACACCTGGATTCTGCAGCTGAATTGAAAGTTTTGAATTTGAATATTAAAAGTTGTGCACCTGCCTTTGCCTCACTCCAGCTCCTGTACTTTGGAAAGTACTCGTGGCACCTTTGCTAAATTCTTACTCAAAAAGCCATGGACTTCACCAAATAAAATCCCCAAGGAAAGCCTCCCCTTTGCCTGCCCCAGCCCTTGAGGAAGAGCCAAAGACACAGAATAACAAAGTCCTACCACTCATTTGGAAATTATTTCTAAATTGGAAGAAATCATTTGCTTGGAATCAACCAAAGAAAATGATGGAGTTGCGTTCCCAAGTGCTGAGCTGGAACCCCTAACCAGGAAGTTCTAGATAACCCTTCTATGCATTCAATGAATAACTTCACTAACAATTCAGAAATATATTAAAATACAAATTTTAAAATGAATTAAAAATAACAAAAATTATTTTTTAAAAATGCATTCAAACTGCAAATTGCTTTGCAGGAACTGAAGTGGCTCAGTTCCTACCCTGGGATTAGCTGTAGATGTGAAGTATTTCAGCACAAACATTGCTCTGAGTCTGGTGAGGCATTTCTGTACCTTTTCTATGTTTCCTGAACACACGTTTAAGTAGAAAATTCTCTGGGTTACAAACATCAAAAAAACCCCAACAACCCACCCTGGAAATCCTGATTTAGGAAGGTGGCAGTGCTCTACTGGAAGGAAATCAAATTTGGGGTAATTTGCTCTACTAGAAGGAAATCAAATTTGGGGTAAACAAGCTGTAAACAGTGAGTGCTGCTTCCCTGATCTTAATTTTTTAAAATTACCTTTACTAAATATAATACTTTGAAATGAGATGAATTCTCCTGAATTACTCTCTTTCTGCAAAATTATTTGCTCTTTTTGTGACCTTAGCTTGCAACCTTTCAAAAACTGAACTTGTTGTCCATAGTTTAACAATGAGACCAGAAACAATTCCCTATTCTGATCTCAACTCCTAAAACCCAAGAGAATTTGTAAGAGTTCCTTTAGTACAGGACCAATTACACAGGCTGGGTCACAAAGTAAATGAATTTATCACTACAGGCTCACTGGCTGAAAACAAACTCTTTCTTTTGTGTCAGTTGTGTGTTGACAATTACAAATAAAAATATTTTATCTGTTATGCTAATGGGTTGATTTTCAAGCAACAACATTTCCTGAGCTTGCTACTGATTCAAGTACATAATTCTTTTTTATTTTGAGATATTTTCTAGACAAGGTTATCAGACTTGAGGTAATACGTTTGTTTCCAGTCACACCTCAGGAAGAATTTTCAGACTTTAAAAAAATATTCACTTCATCCAGACCAAAGGAACGTGCAGATGAATTTGGGCTCCTTGCTTTGTAACTTATCCACCCCTTCCTTTCTCCCCTGCAAACCATATCTACATTTTCAGTATTCTCTGACTCATCAGCAGTGCTAACTGAGAAATCACCAGAAATCTGGCATTAGCCATTTCCCAGATAATTCCAAAGCACTCAGATCTGAGTCTGCCTCTCTGAGTTCTGCTCTGAGCACAAACTCAGAGCAGTTGGACTGTGGGAAGCCTCTCCTGTCCATGTTGATCAAAGACCAGCAGAATTATTGAACTGCCTCATCTCAGGGGAGATAAAAGCCAAAATACCCTCAACTGTACAACAAAAAAATTTCCTGTACACTGCAAAGTCCTGGGTTTGTGTGTCTCAGCTCCAGGATAAACATGGACAGTAACTGTTGTTCCTGACTGGAGAGAGGATGATGGAAAATCACATCCCTAATTCGGACACTGATCTAATATCCCCTGGAACTCAATTTCCTCATTAAGCTCAGCATTAAGGCCAAACACCACCGGGATTTACCAGGCAGCCCCAGCTCTGAGCAGAGCCCAGCCTGGAGCAGCACAGGGCTCCTTCTGCACCTGCTGAGCCCCAGCAGAGAAGGCTGAGCTCTGCCCTGCAGCTGCCTGGGATGAGCAGGAACGCTGGGGATCCAGTGGGGCTCAAGGGGAGTTTGTTTGTTTGTTTTACACTCAGCAAAGTGGGATCATCACAGAATCATCACAGACGGGTCTGGGTTGGAACAAAGCTTAAAGCTCATCCAGTGCCATGGGCAGGGACACCTTCCACTGTCCGAGGCTGCTCCAAGCCCCATCCAGTCTGGCCTTGGGCATTGCCAGGGATCCAAGGGCAGCCACAGCTGCTCTGTGCCAGGACCTCAGCACCCTCACAGTAATAAACAATTATAATTATATCATTCATTTCCCAGTTCTTGGTCTCCAAGGAATCTGGAACCAGGATGATGGAGGTTCCTGCCACGCAAGGAGATGTGGGGATTTTAAATCCTAGTTTTCCAGAATAGGTTTTAAATCTGGTTAGATGTTTCTTTTAAATGATTTGAAAATAGGTTCAAAGATTTCCTGTGTCGCTGCTTTAAGTAAGATACTACAGCAGTAAATCCTGGCTCTTACTCAGCACTTGGTGTTGCTATCAGAAACTCTCGTTTCACAAGTGAAATGCAACAACCTGCATGGAAAAAAAACCTTCCATCACCAACATGATGAAAAGCAGAATGACTTTCCTCAGTATTTTTGGCACTGCACAAGAAGGAAAGGGTCCTCTGGCAAACAAAGGCTCATGTATCTGATTAGCAGCAAAATACAACTGATGCCTACACTAATATTGACCCATTCAATTCAATTTAACTCTGGAATTTGCCTGTTAGGGGAGAGACTGAAATATCTGTGTGCTAACAAGCGGGGTCAGGAGTCTGTGCTGGGACACAAAACTGGCTGCAGGAATGGTTTCCTTTGGGTTTAGTTCACTCAGGAGAGGATCACTGAGGGCACACACAAATACCCACAAAACTTCTCAGGCCCCCTGAAACAGATGCTGAAAGCAGCAAGAGTTGTTCCTAACACGGTGTTGTTGAAATGGAGCCAGATCCTGATCCCAGCCCTTTCTCAGAACCACGTGGATCTTGCATGAGGAATTATGAGAGAGAAAACAAGGAGAAAGCAGAGAGAATCCCTTTCTCACGGTGCTCCTCTTCAGCTCGATGCTGAATCATGAAGCTTTCCAATAAAACTTCCTGTGAATCTACCTTAAAGTTTTGAAACTGGCCTGACTTAACTGCTCCTTTTAATGGCAAATAGGTCAGGGTTCCAAATTCTGCCTCTGCCAGGATTCCGTGGGGATAAAGCTGCAGCATCCCCGTGGCCTCTCTCCCAGGCTCCTGCAGAGCGTGTGGAGTAGGATCTCTCAGAGTGCAGTCACACACACACACAACATCTGTGCAGGTCAGGGAGGGGAGAGGGAATTTGACACAGTCAGGAGAGAAATCCATCAAATCCGACAAGCCGGGGGTTGTGACGTACCATTGACTAAGCTGGCATTTGCATTATCAGTGGCATTTGCACCTGCTGCACCATCTGTGGCTGGAGGAGGGTGGGAGGAGGGATGGGAAGAATCTNACAGATGCTGAAAGCAGCAAGAGTTGTTCCTAACACGGTGTTGTTGAAATGGAGCCAGATCCTGATCCCAGCCCTTTCTCAGAACCACGTGGATCTTGCATGAGGAATTATGAGAGAGAAAACAAGGAGAAAGCAGAGAGAATCCCTTTCTCACGGTGCTCCTCTTCAGCTCGATGCTGAATCATGAAGCTTTCCAATAAAACTTCCTGTGAATCTACCTTAAAGTTTTGAAACTGGCCTGACTTAACTGCTCCTTTTAATGGCAAATAGGTCAGGGTTCCAAATTCTGCCTCTGCCAGGATTCCGTGGGGATAAAGCTGCAGCATCCCGTGGCCTCTCTCCCAGGCTCCTGCAGAGCGTGTGGAGTAGGATCTCTCAGAGTGCAGTCACACACACACACAACATCTGTGCAGGTCAGGGAGGGGAGAGGGAATTTGACACAGTCAGGAGAGAAATCCATCAAATCCGACAAGCCGGGGGTTGTGACGTACCATTGACTAAGCTGGCATTTGCATTATCAGTGGCATTTGCACCTGCTGCACCATCTGTGGCTGGAGGAGGGTGGGAGGAGGGATGGGAAGAATCTACTGAGCAATAATGGATAAAGAAAAACAAAGAAAACAAACAAAATCACAAAAACAAAACAACAAATGATAAATAAATAATAATAATAATAATTACAACAACAACGCGAACGAAAGCACGTGACGGAGCCAAAAGCCTTTGTGGCTCTGTTTGCTCCCAAAATCAAAGAGTTTTAAATGAATTAACACAAATTTCCAAAGCAATGGGGCATCGGGGAGGTGTCACAAAGTGAGCTGAAAACTCAAATAATGATGACAACAATAAGAAAAAAGAAATAAAAACGAAACACGTTTGACAAAGTTAAAGGAGTTGGTGAGAACTGAGTGTGCACAGCCCTGTGCACGTTGCTTCAGTCCTTCCAGGTGTTACTTTTTGTACTTAAATGTCATTTATGCCATTTTGAAGGGGTTGAAATATTTCCTTTGGAGNGCTACTATAGAGTGCAATGGCACATATTTTATATGTAATATAATTCTGCACATTATGATTTATCATTATGTCCTGCCATCACCCGGGTAAAATGCACATTGATCTGAGGAGAAACATGAAATTTTCCTATATTTTAGGTAGAAAAAGCAAATCCCTTAGTCTTGAGGAGAATAATGGGTTGTTATAAATCCAGATAATGGATGTGGCACATTTCCTGGTTTGTGGTGACATGAAAGGAGAATCAGAAAAGAAAACCTTCTTCTTCTTTTCAGTAATTTTCCACATATTAGAGAAAATTGGACAAGAAATCTTTCCTAACAGGAAGGTGAAAAGCTTGAAGAAGGTTTTCTCATTGTACTGTGATTTTATAGTAGAGTTCAAAATTAATCTCTGCAAATAAGAGATAAAAATCATTTTGTTTCGTTTCTGATGGTTAATTGCTCACAATGGAGCCGAGTCCTCCCCTGAATCCTGACTGAGACTCCCCAGCAGCCCCAGTCTCTGCCTCACAGGGATTGTTCCATGCTGTACTGGGCTGGTGCTGCAGAAGAATGGGCTGATTTTATTTACAAATGGCAAATTGGGAGAAGAAAATAAACAGCTCCCAGGGTTTAAAAACACACCCTGTGCAACTGCGCTCGGGAACATTTCAATTGCAAATTTGATTACTGTGATGGCAACGACTTAAACTGTTTTGGTGACTCGTGCTTGTTCTTTATTCCATTTGGATCCCCACCCCAACCAGCACAGCGTGAGCTGCTAACAGCAAATCAAGGAGCCCACGTTAAATACTTTGCAATTTACTGCTGGGGAACAGCTGATTATGGGAGCCCAACACGAAGATTTGCAACACCAACAATGCCTGCACACCAAAAGATTTGGCACCAGCAATCCTGTTGATTTGGAATCATTCTTTAATTTCGACTTGACTGATTCGAAGACAATTATTGCAATCAGCAGTTCCCCCCCTGATTGGCACCAACTGAAAGCCTCCATTGGATGGGGTACAGTTCTCACTCTACCTGGAAGCTGCTGTTCCTCCTCCTGTTTCACACCTGCATGATGATTTTAAAGTGTTAATGAGCAACAAGAGAACACAGGGACTGGAAGGAGAACTTGACTGGCAGGATTTCTGCAGGTTTGGGTACCAGAAGTTTTCATTTGAGGCTGGGCCTCCATCTGCCACCTGCTCTGCCCAGCAGCATCAGAAAATGGGAAGGAATTCTCTATATGATGGATTTTTTTTTTATAGTCTAGCTGTTTCTACAGAGTCACATTCAGTTAAATTCTTTGTCTGCATCCAAATTCTGACACAGCTCTGTGAGAATCTCTGTCTCTGGGTAAGTTACAGTCACGACGTGCTGCAAAATCCCTGATTTCTCTTTTCTTGCCTTCCCAAGCTCTTTCCAGTGAAATCTGAGAGAACCAGAGGTGTCCTGAGCAGTGGCCTAGAGATGCCAGCCCAGTTAAACCCAGCCCAGGCAGCTCTCCCATCACACTGGGATGCAGCTGCTCCTCCTCTCCTCCAGATCTCACAAAGGCTCTGTCTGGGAGTCTCTGAACGACAGCAAGAGCAAACTTCAAGGCACTGCTCAAAACTAGTCTGGCATAAAAGAGTTTCCTTTTGTGAAGTTTCAGTCCTTCTCCATTTAATTCTCGTGGAACTCCCCACACCTGGCAGGTTTTGTGCATTTTTGGGCAGAAATGAAATGATAAACATTTCGTTGAGTAAAAAGGGATTTCCTCAAAGCACCAGGGAGTCAAAGGCAGCCTCTTGCTGAACATACTCAGAAATGGAAATGGTAGGTGCTGAAAACCATTTGAATTTGGCCTTCCTATCTGCAGCTTCCAATAAAAGGATGGAAACAAAAGAAAAGGTGGAATCATATTGCCTGACAGACAGTAAATAAAATGTTCAGTAAAGCTCTAACTGCTTTTTTGTATTAATAGTGAAGACCACCAGAAAGAGCAGAAATGTCTANGCGAACGAAAGCACGTGACGGAGCCAAAAGCCTTTGTGGCTCTGTTTGCTCCCAAAATCAAAGAGTTTTAAATGAATTAACACAAATTTCCAAAGCAATGGGGCATCGGGGAGGTGTCACAAAGTGAGCTGAAAACTCAAATAATGATGACAACAATAAGAAAAAAGAAATAAAAACGAAACACGTTTGACAAAGTTAAAGGAGTTGGTGAGAACTGAGTGTGCACAGCCCTGTGCACGTTGCTTCAGTCCTTCCAGGTGTTACTTTTTGTACTTAAATGTCATTTATGCCATTTTGAAGGGGTTGAAATATTTCCTTTGGAGTTAATTTACACAGTGCACAGGTAGTTTTAAAATAGGCATTTAAAAATGCATTGTATTTATATATATATATATATATATATATATATATATATGTAGGTGCTACTATAGAGTGCAATGGCACATATTTTATATGTAATATAATTCTGCACATTATGATTTATCATTATGTCCTGCCATCACCCGGGTAAAATGCACATTGATCTGAGGAGAAACATGAAATTTTCCTATATTTTAGGTAGAAAAAGCAAATCCCTTAGTCTTGAGGAGAATAATGGGTTGTTATAAATCCAGATAATGGATGTGGCACATTTCCTGGTTTGTGGTGACATGAAAGGAGAATCAGAAAAGAAAACCTTCTTCTTCTTTTCAGTAATTTTCCACATATTAGAGAAAATTGGACAAGAAATCTTTCCTAACAGGAAGGTGAAAAGCTTGAAGAAGGTTTTCTCATTGTACTGTGATTTTATAGTAGAGTTCAAAATTAATCTCTGCAAATAAGAGATAAAAATCATTTTGTTTCGTTTCTGATGGTTAATTGCTCACAATGGAGCCGAGTCCTCCCCTGAATCCTGACTGAGACTCCCCAGCAGCCCCAGTCTCTGCCTCACAGGGATTGTTCCATGCTGTACTGGGCTGGTGCTGCAGAAGAATGGGCTGATTTTATTTACAAATGGCAAATTGGGAGAAGAAAATAAACAGCTCCCAGGGTTTAAAAACACACCCTGTGCAACTGCGCTCGGGAACATTTCAATTGCAAATTTGATTACTGTGATGGCAACGACTTAAACTGTTTTGGTGACTCGTGCTTGTTCTTTATTCCATTTGGATCCCCACCGCAACCAGCACAGCGTGAGCTGCTAACAGCAAATCAAGGAGCCCACGTTAAATACTTTGCAATTTACTGCTGGGGAACAGCTGATTATGGGAGCCCAACACGAAGATTTGCAACACCAACAATGCCTGCACACCAAAAGATTTGGCACCAGCAATCCTGTTGATTTGGAATCATTCTTTAATTTCGACTTGACTGATTCGAAGACAATTATTGCAATCAGCAGTTCCCCCCCTGATTGGCACCAACTGAAAGCCTCCATTGGATGGGGTACAGTTCTCACTCTACCTGGAAGCTGCTGTTCCTCCTCCTGTTTCACACCTGCATGATGATTTTAAAGTGTTAATGAGCAACAAGAGAACACAGGGACTGGAAGGAGAACTTGACTGGCAGGATTTCTGCAGGTTTGGGTACCAGAAGTTTTCATTTGAGGCTGGGCCTCCATCTGCCACCTGCTCTGCCCAGCAGCATCAGAAAATGGGAAGGAATTCTCTATATGATGGATTTTTTTTTTATAGTCTAGCTGTTTCTACAGAGTCACATTCAGTTAAATTCTTTGTCTGCATCCAAATTCTGACACAGCTCTGTGAGAATCTCTGTCTCTGGGTAAGTTACAGTCACGACGTGCTGCAAAATCCCTGATTTCTCTTTTCTTGCCTTCCCAAGCTCTTTCCAGTGAAATCTGAGAGAACCAGAGGTGTACTGAGCAGTGGCCTAGAGATGCCAGCCCAGTTAAACCCAGCCCAGGCAGCTCTCCCATCACACTGGGATGCAGCTGCTCCTCCTCTCCTCCAGATCTCACAAAGGCTCTGTCTGGGAGTCTCTGAACGACAGCAAGAGCAAACTTCAAGGCACTGCTCAAAACTAGTCTGGCATAAAAGAGTTTCCTTTTGTGAAGTTTCAGTCCTTCTCCATTTAATTCTCGTGGAACTCCCCACACCTGGCAGGTTTTGTGCATTTTTGGGCAGAAATGAAATGATAAACATTTCGTTGAGTAAAAAGGGATTTCCTCAAAGCACCAGGGAGTCAAAGGCAGCCTCTTGCTGAACATACTCAGAAATGGAAATGGTAGGTGCTGAAAACCATTTGAATTTGGCCTTCCTATCTGCAGCTTCCAATAAAAGGATGGAAACAAAAGAAAAGGTGGAATCATATTGCCTGACAGACAGTAAATAAAATGTTCAGTAAAGCTCTAACTGCTTTTTTGTATTAATAGTGAAGACCACCAGAAAGAGCAGAAATGTCTACAAACCCTGTATTAATTGGCCCTTAATTGTGTCTGACTGACAAATATTCTTAGGACAGACTTGGGATGAAATTGTGGCAGCAGAACAATTTACAAGACTGCATGAAGAAAAACTGCAAAGGACAGACATTAAATCATGTTTCTGCTTAGTGTGCAGCCCTTCAATTAGCAAATGCTTCTGACATCACACTGTAATAAGGTGAAACGTCTAAAGAGGCTTCTTGATTTCATTAACTGATACAGGACATGAAAGTAAAACTGTCTGCTAACATTTACTGCCACATTCCTGGCTTTTACTATTCTTAGCCTGACCTTTACACCTGAAGAAATTAAAATGCCTCTCAAGTCAGTCACTGACATTAAACAACTGGGCTAGCAAAGAGCCACAGCTTAACTTTATTTTAGTCCTGAAGCTCTAAGACAGATGCTATTTCCGTGGCCAAGGGGGTTTTTTTCCTGGAAAAAAACAGAATTACATTGATAGAAAAGCAGAAAATCCTAGCAAACTGTGGGTGAGCATGAATTCATGTAGAGAAGCCACAGCAGCTGGAGCATGCCCGTGTACTCCCTTGCATTTCAGTTTGTGCTGGGAGCCTGCAGTCTCACACTGGAAAAACATCTTGTTATCCAATGGATTTATTGGCTAACAGCTTCTGCTGTTTTTCTGTGTGACAAGTGATGATAAAAATGTATCAAAAAAAAAATAAAAGGCAGTTGGGAAAACTATGTTTATTTGTCGAGAGCTGATGAGAGCTCTGGCTGCACAAAGCCTCAGAGAGCTTTCTTGGGAGCATCCTGGTGTTGGGAGATTTACCTTTCTTGTCCTTCTTCTCCTCCTCTTCTCCCCCAGCTCCCAGCAGAGTGAAGATGATGCCAGTCTGAGAATTCACCCCCACAGCTGTCACCAGCATCCGCCCAGAGCCTTCCATGACATGGGTACCTGGGAAGAGGCAAGAAAGGTTATAGAGAGCTAAAATAAATGTATAAGCTTTTGCAAGGCTTTTATGACAGTACTGAGAGAATTGGTCCTCTTGAAAAATCTGTATTGAGGGGGGTATTACCACATAACAAAACAAACAGAAACCCAACACCTCAGATTCTCTTTCTAAAAGAAATACTGTCACTAACAAACATTATTTTTTTACAAGAAAACCGTTTCAGATACACAAATTAGGTCTGCCACCCAAAAAAAACCCCAAAAAATAAATTCCATTTAAACCTGAAGCTCAGAAAAGATCTTTCAAACCCAGCACAGACATGGTTGGTTCAGTCAGGAAAGAAAAGTTCTGAAACCTTCCTCAGAAATGTATCGGAGCCTCTTTTAAGACGTGTCACTATTTCCAGCACATTTTAATTAAGAACCTGCTATTTGTATCCCTTTGTTTTGTTCTGAGGGAATCTTTTCCTGAATGGGATGACAAAGATGGGTAGAAACATCCTCCAGAAAGTGGCACTCACTCCCAGAGCAGCTCTCCCAGGAAAACAGGCACCCACCACATCTCCAGCTTAGCTCTGCACACCTGCAGAAGGCAAAATCCTCTGATCTGAGGTGCCTTTCTGAACCTTTCCTTAATGTTAGGCCTGTAAAAGAGAATCCCAAAAACTCCTTCCACCTAATTCTGGCCATTTCACCGTTTAAGCAGAATTATGATTAATTTAGCTTGGACACAGAACCAGGCTCCATGATTTCCATCAGTTCTTACAGAAATGGAATTCTGGAATGGCTGCAGGTTTTTCACTTGTTTGTCACTAAACATGGATTTCACCTTCATGTCGAACAACTCTACTGAGTTCCTTCCCTCTCGAGACTTGATCTTAGCAAAATGGGTTTTTTTCACATGCTGATTATTTAAATGAAAGTAGATAAATGGTGAATATTTCGAGGCAGAAAAGGAAAACTGGTTTATTAAGGGAAGAGGGAAACATTAGATGGATAAGGACCTTATTACAGGACATATTTTCCAGACAAAAATCCAGCTAAACATGAGACACAGAAATTCCTAAATTTAATAATGGTACTGGTGAAACACATGGAAATGGGGCTGAAAAAACAAGGAAAGAAAAGCAGAACATGCCAGTTTGGGGGTTTGAAGCTGGTTTTACTTCCAGCAAATGTGGGGAACAAAAATTTCTCTATGGGCAGATCTAAACCAGGTTTTAGTCACTGCAGTTATTAAGAGGAAACCAAAGTTAATAATACAGTGAACCAACCATCAGAATATCCTCTATGAANAATAAAACAGTGAACCAACCACCAAAAAATCCCTTAAAAAAAAAAAAAAAAAAAAAAAAAAAGGAGCTTTCCCTGAAAAAAAACCCCTGATTTACAATTTCAAAATACCCAAATAATTCTGAACTTTTGAAATCATCTGCTTGGTTCTGAAAGTTTCTGCTCTGCCAGAAACCCAGCTTGGAATATTTTCTGGATTTTCTGGTAGTGAATTAAGACCAAGCCAGAACTATTTTGCTCCAGGCAATAGCTGACCCGATTCCTTAATCAAGCTTAATCAAACTTTGCTTTTATTTCCAGAACATAACAAAACACCACGACCAAGAGGTTTCTTTGGTTTATTTGTTCTGGTCTAAGCTCTGTTCCCTTTGTTTCCAATCCTGCTGAGCTTTGACAGAACCAAACATTGGTAAAAGTTTGGCCAGGATAAAATAAATTCCTGCCAAGCTCAGTTCAGTGAGAGCCACACAGAGTGAGCTCCTCTACCTCTTTCACACCTTCCCTAAATTAATCTAAATAACTGGGAAAGAAAAAAGAAGGAGGAAAATGTTTAAAGTGACAAGGGCGGTGAATGTGATCAAAATCTCAGCTGTACCTGCGTGGCCAAAATCTCATGGGAATGGAAACCCCAATAAAACGTGGCCAAGGGGAAGAGAAACCCCAATAAAATGTGGCCAAGGGAAAAGGAAACCCCAATAAAACGTGGCCAAGGGGAAAGGAAACCCCAATGAAACGTGGCCAAGGGGAAAGGAAACCCCAATAAAACATGGCCAAGGGGAAGGGAAACCCCAATGAAACGTGGCCAAGGGGAAAGGAAACCCCAATAAAACGTGACCAAGGGGAAAGGAAACCCCAATAAAACATGGCCAATGGAAAAGGAGACCCCAATAAAATGTGACCAACTCAGAGCAGGGTCTCAGAGGGGATGGGGCAGCTTTTACCTGACAGCAGCATCGGGTCTTTGTCCACGGATTTGCGGACCTGGTCGGACTCTCCAGTCAAAGAGCTCTCGTCGATTTTGAGATCATTTCCTTGAATAAATATCCCATCGGCAGGGAGAAGGTCACCTGTGGTGAGAACATGGCAAAGGAAAACCACCATGAGACTGTTTTCATTATTACATGGTGACTTTTGTCACAGAATCCCAATAAGCCATTGCATTAAAAGGTAAAATGAAAGCAGAGTGAAGGAGTTATTCCTGTTTCTGTCCACGTGAGCCACAGCACTGCACTCCTGCGAGGAAAGGCTGTTGTTTTGCAAACATTTTGTGCTTAATGCTACCCTAGAATCCAAATGTGTCTTGTTTAACATGCAGTGGACAATCCACACTGTGGGGGGTTGGCAGGGAAGTGCTCTTCACATCACCTGAAGGTTTCTCCATCAGACTTTACAGGAATTAACAGCAGCTAATTAACAGCTGAGCTGCCCTTTCCCCTTCCCCCCTCGGGAAGCCCTTAGGTGAGTCCCAGAGAAACGTGAGGGATGATGGAGCAGGGACATTGCTGGAATTCCCAAACCAGAGTTCCTGCAGGAGTCTTCCGCTCCAGTGGAGCACAGGGCTTTCCCTATGGCATGGAATTATCAGCCACCTGATCTGGGGGATCCATCTGGGTCTGGAGCAACTTGTGAGGTGAGCACAGAGGCCCAATTTCCTTCGACACAACCTCTAAAAATACTCCCTTTCATCCCTAATGGGACAGAAATAAAAATAAATGAATCTGAATAACGTCATCCTCCACGTAATAATAATTCCAGAGAATATACCAAAGAGATAATTCTCTTAATAATAATTGGTATTTGGTACCAAATAATAATTCCAGAGAATTACCTTTGTATGAACAGTTCTTGCCCTGGTCAGTGAAAGAAGTTTCCACCAATAAAGTTGATTTCCTGATGCAGTTTTACAGCAGGTTCTCCCTCTGCCCTGACAGCCCAGTTGTCACCTCACCATGGCCAAGGACAATCACACACTCCTGCCTTTCCCACCCCTTCCAATGAGCGTGTCCATCCCTCTGGGAGGGCCCAGGAGAGTAAAGCAAGGCTCTCGGGGTGATGCACTCACCGTATTTCACCTGTGCAATGTCCCCAACCACGATCTCTGCCACGGGGATTTGGATGACCTGTCCCCCTCGCACCACGGTGAACTTCTGCTCCTGCTCGATGCGGCTCTGCAGCCCCCGGAACTGCTTCTCCTTGCTCCAGTCGTTGAAGGCAGTGACAAGGACAACACAGATGACGGACAGGAGGATGGCAGCACCTTCAATCCAGCCAGCTTCGGCCTCCCCCTCATCCTCAGCTCCCCCTGTTGCAGTACCACACCCTGCAGAGACATCAAGGACCACGTTAGGTGGGGTTTATCACAAGAAATAAAATTTGCTGTGACGTGACGAGGTGAGGGAATGGAGCTGCTTTTCTGTGGCAGAGTGGAGGGAAGGGACAAATAAAGAGGTCGGTGGGAAGGAGAAAGGAAATAAATCAACAGAAATCTTGATCCTTTTAATTTTTCTTCTGAGCAACCCATCCTTGGTGAACCTGAACTAAACAGATGGAAAGAGAAAGCACCAATTCTGTTGTGAGACTGAAGGGCTCAGAGCTTCACCTGAGCCACCAAGAACCTGCAGAATTTACTGAAAGTGACAAGGACTAAAACAATGCATGACATTGAAACATTAATCAATGCAAGGCAATGTCATTAAATTAACACCCCGCCAGATTAAATTAAACAATTTTTGACACAATTTTTTTGAGCAATTTTCAACACAATTTCTAAATGTTCTCAGCTAAACAAACTTTTGGGGAGCAGTTGTTAAAAAAATACCGGGGTGAACTGAGTTTATCAGTATCTCAATTTGATAATGAATGTATTAAGGAACACCGAGTGAAAATATTAATTCATCAATCTTCCCCACAGAGAAATACAGTGGGATGATTCCAGAACTGCGAGTACATTATTCCTGCCACAGGTGAAACAGTGTTAAGAGAATGACTTTATTCTGAACTGTTAATTCTGAATTACTTTATATACATCTGCTAATTAGCTATTTCAAAACCAGGTGCAATTAAAATTTAAATAGACTTCCTAGACAATCTTCACCAAATAAAACTGACAAAAAGATCTCCTTCTTAATGAAAGAGCACCTGGGAGAAATGCTGGGCAGCCAAGGTCACAATCCAGAGCCACATTCCAGAGATATCCCAAGTGATTAAAGAGGAGAACCCAGCCTGAGCCTCCTCTCCTGAGTGACCCAGGAAGAACTTTTTCTATTTTCCGTGAAGAATGGGACCAGGCAGGAATTTGACATCTCTTTTCTACCTTACCCAGGTAGCAGGGGGTTCAGCAAATTTGCTTCCACCTCTGACTGAAGTTTAATTTTGGTTTATTCATCACCTGTCACTAGAGGGAATGAACAACCAATGTGATTTCTATTTTTAAATTGCAAACAGGAGCATCATAATTCATTAACCAGCTGAGTAATTGCTCTTGCATGTGAACAATAACAAAACTACCAGAAGTCAAAGGAATAAAGATGAGAATGAAGGGCTGCTAAGAGAGGAAGAAAATTAAAATAAAGGGAGTTTTTAGCCAAAATCTCTGTGGTTTACACTGAGACTTCTCCCAAGGGAAAGGCAAAGGCTGCTCCCAAGGGCAGAGGCTGCCCTGGCAGGGATGTCCTTCCCCCCATGGCCCTCCTGAACCTTCAGCAAAAGAACCTCCCCAAAACCACTTTTATTGCACTCAAGGAAGGAATTAAAAAACTTTTTTAAGCTCAGCACCTTTAGCTGCTCATCGCCAGCCACAAACTCAGAAACCAACCCTGTACCTTCCTCCTTCAGCAGAATGGGGATTTTGGGAAGGACTTGTGACTTTTGCTCTGTTTGAACCTTAATCATCTTAATTGGGCTGTGTTAGGTGTTGGATTCCTTTTCCAAATCAGCAGGTTCACTTTTGTCCTGCTTGTATTAAATGGTTTCCTAGTGCAAATAGTTCTGCTTCAGCAGGTACAACACCAGAATTCCCTCTCTCTTTTTCATTAGAATTAAGTGTGATGAATATTCTGGTTTTTCAGGAGCAAACCTCCTCCCTT
This sequence comes from Rhipidura dahli, assembly GCA_013399225.1. NCBI lineage: Eukaryota > Metazoa > Chordata > Aves > Passeriformes > Rhipiduridae > Rhipidura > Rhipidura dahli. The sequence continues at coordinate 998,642 of VXAC01007112.1, forward strand.
ATTTCTCACAGAGTAAATGTAGCCATGGTGAAACACTGATTTTATTTCCTTTTCCACAGTGGAAATTTAGTCCAGCTTGTACAAAATGACAAGTATCTTCTGCAGAGTAATATTTCCAAGACTTCAATTAAAAAAAAATACATTTTGATTAAGCAAAATCAGGTGAAAAATAAAAATATTCCTTGACTGGAGCAGTGAAGTCAATTTTGTATTTGTGCTGTCAGAACTGATCTCCACGTTCACATAAATGGCACCACGGAGCACGCAAATAATGCAAGATGTTATGATTAAGATAAAAGGAATTACCTGCAGACACCTTGTAGATGAAGCACAATCAAATCAAATAATTCACTTTTCAGCTAAAAATTTTATTTTATTCCAGCTGAAAGAAAAACCTGTTTGTAAGAATGAAAGAAAATCTGAAGGAAACAGATTGAAGTTAGCTCAAGCTCTTGGAAATGGTCCCTAAATCTGACAAGCTTCCACACTGAATAAAAAATCATGTTTATAACTTAAAATCCTGAGAAAAGTCTCCACAGCTCAATGAAAACAACAAAATTTAAAATGCATTTAATTTTTTTTTTCTGTTCATTTCATCTGACAATGACAAACTCAGGTGGAGCAGAGGCATTTGAAGGGAGGAAGGAATTCTAGCAGCAGAGAAATTAATTGCTAGACCTCATCAAAACCTGACTCTTTCTCAAGAATGGAGGAAATGGTGAATTGTTTTTTTGGATCTTTGAGTCTTTAATTCAGTGTGGCCTCTCTAAAACCACAGGGGACCCCCTGGCCCAGGGTGTGGGACACACTGAGAGGTCAGTCAGACCACCGGAATTCCCCAAAATTTTGCATTTTCATTTTACACTCCACAGAAAGGAGGTGGGATAAAAGTGCTGGGTAAATGAACACAAAATGAAAGGAAAATGTTCTTTGGATGGGAATAAACTCTAACAAAACCCTGTCTTCTTACAACAGAAAGATTTCAGAGCAGATTTAAAAAAAAAATATTAAAAGCAGGATTTCCAAATGCAACCTGCCCTTTATGAGATGACCAATCTTTCAGGAAACATCTTCTTGAATTATGTGGCTGTTCTTGCTCCCAAACTATTTTAGAGGTGTTCCTTTTTAATAGGAAAACAAAATAAAGGAAACCTGCATCTCTGTTGGCATAAGTCTGTCTAAGGATTTCTTATACACTTAAGGAAAAACAATCTGGTTTTTAATGGGTTTTTTCTGCCATTGTGGTTTTCTGGAAATCACAGAAAGTCTTGTATGGATTTACAGGAAGAAATTTTCTGTGTTTGTAGGGAGAAAAGACACAAACTGCTTAACTTTATACTGATATTATCTGTCCTTATTTCAGTGCAGAGTGAGCCGGTATTGACCCGACGGATAAGGAGAAAATAAGAAATATTGATAAAATACATAAAATGCACCATATTAATACACCTAAGTAGCAAAATTGAGTTTAAAGCATCTAATTTTTATTTAAAATGTTCATATAAGCTTGAAAAAAATTCCTGTTAAGGTACAAGATTGCTGCTCTGCTTTCCCGGAGAGCATGTGGTTCTCAATGCTACCCAAAAATCTGCCTGAGTTTTATTGAAATGCACAGAGTGAAAAGCACCACAAAAGAATTGGCAATATGCAGATGTGGTTTGTGGCAGGGTTTTATTCCAAGGCAGCAAATTGTGATGTTCTCATCTTAAATTACATTTAACAGGGGCCCTATCTGTCAGAAAATCCAATTCCAGAGAGGTAAACAAATTTAAAATATGGAGCTCTTTTCTGCCACAGCTCTGAACACGTGTCATGGCCAAAATCTCACCTTCACAGGACACAAAATGCACACGGGGTTTGAAACTGAGATTATCTGCAAGTCCAGAATGTAAAGGGCTGGGGCTCCTTTAGCACAGAAAGAGTAGATGGAGCCATAAAATGGATTTGTTTATCCCAAAAGGAACACCCAGGTGAGCTGGAGCTCCCTGGGTGAGGCAGAACCTGGCAGCACAGCCTCAAAGAACACTCAGAAACACACAGGGGACCAAGGTGACTGTGCCCATAAAATACCTGAAAGGACATTACCAGAACCTTGTGGAAGGAGAGCAGAATTTTAAAAGCTTAAAACTGGACCAGAAATAGGCCAGCAAAGGCTGTTGGAAAGTTTCCTATAGAGGGGAAGATGAAAGGGAGAAAAAAATCCAAAGGCAAGGAGGGTTCAGGAAGGGAAGGAGAGGAAAGTTCTGCCACCCATCCCACACAGAGAGCCCAGCTGAAGCTGGGTTTCCATCTCCAAACCTGCCCAGCAGCCTGGAGAGCTGAGCAAACAGCCAGGCACCCACCTGGGCTGCACCCCATTGCCAGCAAACTCCAAACTGGCCTCAGAACCCTGCTGTGCAGGAGCAGAATTTAATTGTATAGAGGGGATTAGAAGGACAAAAAGAAAAAAAAAAAAAAAAGGAAGAAAGGCACAGGTTATTAAAATGAAGTAGAAAAAACCTGAATGTGCTTGTGGTGAAAGGGGAAGGGGAAGAAGGAGAGGAGGAGACACAAGCAGGTTAAAGCACCGCAGGAACAGTGAGCAAGAAGCATCAGAAAATAATAATCTGGTTGATGTTATTAATCATTTCAACTTGGTGAACAGGAAAAAGCCACAAAAAGCCAGACAGCATCACCTGACAGTTTGCCAAGCTCATGTCCTGTTGGACCTGGAATGCTTTCAGTACCACAGACACCGTCTGAATTTACATTTCTCATAGCATCAACCAGATCTGGGCAGGTACAGAAGGAAGCACACGGGCTCAGTGCAGCTAAAAAGAATATCTGCTCAAAATTTCAAAGAGTTATCAGGAGATTCTTACAGCTGCTTTGAATAACTTAATGATTATAATTACAAACTATACCGTCCTGAGCTGCAGCACGGTAATTTTTAAATCAGAAAAAAAGTACATTTTTAAAAATCTCTGAACATCTGTATTCCTAAACCCCAACCTACAGCACATACCTCTCAGCTACTCATTTCAACCTACACGCTGCTATTTTTAAGCTGAGAATATCTTGTGGCATTTAAATTCCCCAGGAAAATCTCCTAACACCCCCAGAGGTAATTTTTTTAGTCAGTCAAACTGGTTTCGTCGTCAGAAAGACAACAGCTCCCCTGCTAAAAACTTTTCTATCGATTTGCTTTCTCTGAAGATGTTTTTCCCTGGCTGCAGCTCCAGCACTGATGGTATTAAAGCAAATTGAGCAGCTCAAAGTTACAGCTTTTTCATCAGCAGAGCAGGGCTCTGGTCCCTAACACCACCACTGGTTTTTTTTTTTACTTTACAAATGTATTTAGCCGAGTGAGAAAAGGACCGACAACCAAAAAATTATACAATAAACACCATAAATTCCCCTCCTTAACAAGGCCATTAGGGCTGTAACAGGCTCTGCAGCATTTATTTCCACTGATTCCTCGTTGTGTTGTGTCTTTTGCTATACAATTGGTCCTGGGGGGGGAATTGCCAGCACTGCTCCTGCCCCAAATCCTGCGCTGGGTGACGAAGCATCAGCAGATGTTGAATCACTTCCCACGAGGGCAGAGCAGGAGGCTCAGGGGCTGCCTCAGCATCACCTCTCAGCATCACAGCTCAGGCAGAGGGGCAGAAATTACTGCAAATTCAATGATTTCTGACTTTCTCTCACTCTCTGCAAGGGTTCAGTCAACCCTGATGAGCATTTCCAAGTTGCCTGCAAAGCCACGCTCCTTCCTGCCCCACAGAAGGGATTTACAAGCAGAAAAATTACTCTACAAACACTGAGGTTTGGGGGGTGTTTCTGCAGTCACTAAAAGTGACTTTTGGACACAATATCAGAGCTCCTTGCTCTGTGATCCATTGGTTTGTTATGTAAAGGCTCCAGGGGGGCAGTGAGGGGGAAGCAAAGAGCTGCTGTCCCTGTGGGTTTGTTATGTAACTGTCAACTCCAGAGCTTGCTATTAAATATTTACACATTTCTGACATCTATATGCAGGGAAACAAAGCTGGGGGCCCTGCAAGCATATATCTAGATATTCACACATTCCTCAGCCTCATCACAAACATTCATGAGCACAGGAATGTTAATTGGCATTCTCCCTCCACTTCAGTGGGATGGGATATGTCGAGCAAGATCCTTCTGCCTGGCACCTCCAAGGAAATGCAGTTTGGAGAGATCAGGCACAGGGATGGGTCTTCACTCCACCAAAGGACCGAGCAACTACTTCTACAATGTTTGTATTCCATTTTATTTCCTTTTGCTGCCACATTAAAAATAAAGAAGGGAGAAAAAAAATGGGATTTTTCATCACAAGTCCTGTTCTTAGGGGTCGCAAGAGAAAACCTTGACATAGGGTTGTTGTAGCTTCACTCTACATTGCTCTGAGCTAGAGATGTCTGGAAAATACAACCTCACACTCCACAGGTAAAACACAACTTCCAAACACAGGAACGAGACCTTGGGAAGTTGTTCTGTGTTTGTTCACAAGGATTCAAGTGCAGTTATCCAACCACTTGACTTGCAAGGTCACATCCCAGCCGAATCCTACTTACAGAATTAATATTTCTGGAGGATCTCTTCCTGGAAAATATGTGAGAAGATTTTTTATTCCTTCCCAGAGCTCTCAATCTCACTGCCCGCCGTCCCCAGGCGGGAGCTGAGTCGTGCCTGGCGCCCTGGCAATGTGTGCAGTGAGCAACACCCACCAGCAGCCAGAGATTTCCACATCCCCAGTGAAGGGAAGGCATCTGAGGGACTTCAGCTTCTGCAGCCCAGCCCAGATTTGTAGGAAGCAGGGATGCCTTTTCCTGGTCTTAAAATCCAGAGTCAAACATGGTTAGAAGGGAAAAAGGGATTTTACCTTGGGATTTATGTTAAGGATCCTTTGGTGCACCATGTCCCGGTCGAATGCACCTCCCTGCACCCCACAATGGGCACTGTAAAATCCCCCTCCTTAAGATCTGGTCTAACACTGTAGGTGTCACTAATTAGCACATCTATCAAAGATTCCCCAAGGAGAGGCTCCAATGAGCCCCCTCCCCAAGGACCCTTCCCCTGGATGGTTCTACCTCAGGTTACAAAATGTGTTCTGGAGAGGCCCTTGGGCTCTGGGCACACTGATCCCTCACTGAGAAGCTTCTCAAATGTTCAGTGTCCCAGCTTGGCAAACAAGTCCAGGAATGTGGGCAAAAAGCACTGAGAATACAGAAATTGTAAAAAGGTATAACAGGGGTATAAGAGAAAAGACAAAAATCATCCTGGCATTAGCAGATGTAGGTCACTTTGCATTAGGAAATAATGATTTAACCTGCAGGTCCCACCTAGGCACATTTTGCATTTTAGGAGCTCTCGATGTGCTGTTACTGACTCCAGCTCTGCCATCCATCCTCAGCACTGAGATCCAGCCAGGAATTGGCTCCCAAAGCCCCCCAGGTGTGAGGAAAACCCCAGAATGGAGACTTGGGTGCAGTGGAGCAACACCAGAGTGCAATAAATAAAAACCAATGTAAAATAAATAAGAATTTTAAAAACATTGCAATAAAAAATTGATTGATGCAAAAACCCCAAGCAGGGCTGGATGAGCAGGACATCCTTTGTTCTCTCATTTCAAACGTGATGGGTTCAGAACAGGGGAAAGAGAAAATCCTAAAGACAGACAGACTGACTGGATATCCTGCCAGGAAAGCAGGAAATCAAGAAGTTTATGATAGGGAGGCTTCAGAAAAGCCAATTTTAATAAATTTTAATAAATTTTAATGCAATCTCAATCCAGAAGCAGGTCTTTTGCAAGCATTTTAGAATATGGTAGCAATCAAATGGGCTTATTCTTAAGTGACCAGTGCAATATGTCTTCATCAAAACATTTAGAAAAGAGCAATTTCATTCACTTAAATTTCTGCAGCCCAGTAAGAATTTGCAGGACAAGTGTTTTTACACAAGAATGCTTAGCCCCATAATAATACATAATTATAAACATCTTCATAGGCATTACTGAATCTAAAAAAATAAGTAAATGAAAAAGGCAAAATCATGAAATTAAATAATCATTCTTCTTTTAAATTCTGTCAGTAATGAATTCTTTGGGAATTAACTGAAATAAATTAAGTCTGTAAGCCAAAAAATTTAGGTTCCCAACACAGAACAATTCCATCGTGAAGAGTTTTGCCCATATCAGGAAGGCTGTGCTGAGATAATTGTAACAGTGATTTTCTCTCAAAAAGATAGAGCTACCAACAGTTCCATAAAGAAACAAATAATATTATTTAACTCTCTCTATAGAAACAGTGAAGAAAAATAAAACAAATATAAAAAATACATTTTTTTCAGTAACAATCTATTCTGACATTGCTTTTCATTTTAATAAAAATATCAATGTCCACAAGGAAAATTCAGGTGAAAGCTGAAAATTTCTTTATATCTATCCAGGATATATAAAAATAGAGCTACGAAATTCTCCAAACTTAAGTCACTGTTCCGAGAATGCAGAACAGGTGCACACGGTCTTAACCTTACATAGTTTTGCTCAGTTCAGGCTCTTGTTCTCAGGGTTTGTAATGGAAAAAAGCTGGAAGACCTCAGTTCAGCTCCAATGCAGAATAAAAATACATTGAAAAGTCTGGTTTAGAAGTCAGCCTTGATACCCCCAGAAACTCTGCTTGGGGGTAACTCAGTTGCTTTGTATCTCCCAGAAAAGCGTTTTAAGTTCTGACTGCATCAAAAACCAATTTATACACAGCACAAATAAGGGATCCCCTTCAGATTATGCTGTTTAAATATCATAACTATGAAAAAAAAAATGCAAAACACAAATTCAGTTTGAAAGACGTGTGGGCTGAATTGAATTAGCAGCGTAGGGACCTGTGATCCCAAGAGTTCTGGATGGAACACTAATAAATGCCATTGATTAATTCAGAATAAAAGAAGGAGAGAAATAAATGCCCTTTTTTTCATGATCACATGTTGCAAGGCCACATTTGGAATAGGCTATTGTGCCAATGCAAACAAATCATTAGGAATAAAACCAATTAGAAATTAGAATTTCTGTTAGCTCGATATTAGCAGGGAAGTGGCTGTCCATATGTTGACATTTACTCACTTGGAAAAGTTTAATTAAGTTTGATTTTGAATTCTAACCTTGCTATTAGAAAAAAAAAAATGGCAGAGGGAACACTCCAGCTTCTGGGATAAAGTTATCTTATTTAACACGGATGGATGAAGGGAAAAATATCTGTAATGTCATGAAAATCTGCTAAGTTTGGAGCTCCAGCTAAGCAGCCATGTCAGAGAGATAAAGCTGCAGTTGGAATGCTCCCATTCCTCATGTAGCAATCCCTGACGACTTGCAGCACTTCCAAAATCCAGCTGGAAGGAGAGGAGGCTCTGAGCACTTCCTCAGCTCCCACTCAGATCACCGAGAGCCCCAGGAAACACAGAAACACGGGCAAATAAATAAAGAAATTCTTCCCAGCACAGCAGCTCTCATCGGGGCACTCGGCTTTAAATAGAGCCATGAAAAACATTTCCCATTGACAGAGAACACGGAACAGTTTCATAAAGACATCATCAGATGGAGAGTTGTCTGCCCTGTGCTTATCAACAGAGCCCCTTCCCTTGCTGTCTGAGGCACGGGGATGAAAAGAGCAAATCCCTGAGGAAGGTTTTTGGGGTGGCATCTGACTCAGTAATGGGTGCTTGTGCTGTTCCACCCCTCTTTGACTGTGTTCTAATAGAAATTAAATGTACTTGCTTCCAAAAATATTCCTGTTTTTTTGGTTTTTTGGAGGCTTTAAAACAAGATGTTCTAACTGAGGGTATGTAACAGAAATGCCACCAAAAATCTGTGAGCACAAAACTGAACGCAGTTGACTTTGCCTGGAAATCTTGACAGGTGTGTCACTGGAGCTTCTAAAACCCCAAGTGGAGCAGGGGATGGAGTGGTGATGTCTGACACTCTTCACACCCCCAGACCATTTAGAGAGAAATTGCCAACTTTTTCCAACCTGCAGGCCCCACAGAGAGATTTTACTGAGAAAAGGGGACTGATTTCACAGGTCCCCACACAGTAATTCTGAGTTTTCAGAGCTGGGAAGGAGCTGATAAAGAAAATTTTCAGTTGAGGAGCTTAAACAACTACCCCAGCTGGGCAACTGCAATCCCAGAAAATCCACGCAGTGCCCTTGGAGCCAGTCCTGGAGCCCCTGGGCTTCTCCTGATGCTGTCCCTGCCTCGCTCAGGAGAAGGAGAAAACCTGGCCAGAGGAGATAGGGAAGATTTGTAGAGCTCAGCCACAAAACAACGACCCAGAGGAACACAAAACCCAGGAACTCAGTCCTGAGCAAGTATTGGTGACAATGAGAGCTGGGACACAAAGCACACACACTCCAAGCTGCTCTCTGCTCCGGGGTGCTCAGACCTTGCATTGAAGTAGGATCTAGAGCAGGAACTAAAAAGAAAATTCTGACAGGAACTACATTTCTTTAGCCAAACAGACTGGGGCAATGTCTCCAGAAGCCATATGCTGCTTCACCTCATCCACGCTTTGCGAGGAAGGAGGTGAAACGGGGGGTTCTGGCAGAACAAGCTGTTTTGAAGAGGGCAAACACTTCCTTTTCTCCTGTTTTCCAGGCTGCCAACTGCTTCATCCCCTTGTGCTGACAGATTGTTTAGGCTGGTTTGAAACATCCTTGGGGAACCTCACGGTATAATTTTTAGGAATCTGAGTGTGTGCAATGACACTCCTTAAAAGTTGTGTTTTGCTAACTCTGCCAACCGTCCACGTTTTTGAGATTAATCTATTTTATATTAAAAAAAAAAGAAAAGAAAAGCTATTTTCTGATAGCTCAGCTTGTCTTGAGAATGCTCCTCCCTGGGCAGCACAATAAAACCCTCTGGGGCAGTGACAGCTGGATCAGTGTGATTCGTTTAGCAGCAAAGACGATAAAGGATTCCTATTAGGACACATCAGCTCTTAAGGCTGCATGGCCCTTTTACCCCCTGATATCCACGATTTTCCATTGATTTCCTATTGATTTGCTCAGAGCCTGCAGAACATTATGTAACACTCTGTGTGCAGACTCACAGAATGAGACAAGCACAGCAGAGGCTGGAAGATGTTCACCACTTCTTGTTGTTTTCAGGACCTGCAGCAAAGTTCTGTGAATATTCTGTTATTGCTGGGGATGGTTGGTTTATACTGACACAGGACACGAAACGGGGTGAAATTTAGGCTTTAGTCACTGCAAAGTATTTAAATGAATGAATCTTGGCTCATTTTCTTTTGAAAAGGCTTCATATTTTCTCCAATATGCTTTATATAATGGAGAGGACTTAAAGAGATGACAGATATTCAACGTACCAAAGATTTTCCTGGGAAGCATTGGTTAAATTTTGGAGTCAGTTTTCCATCTTGATCTTGGCTTCATAACTGGGAGGGCTGGCAAAGGACTTACAGCTGTTCATTGCTGTGTGCTACTATGATTTTAGGAGGGTTGCAAAATAACATTAATGTTTGCCTTAAAACTAGATTTTTATGCTGCCTACGTTTATGCATTTTTAATGCAATCGACGTTATCACAAGGAAAATGCTCTTAAAAAAAGATTAAGATGTAAAGCTGCCACAAAAGACTAGAGAATTAATTTTGTTCAGCTGACACATTTCTGAGGTTTTCACTCATTAATCAAATTGATTAAGTGCATATTAATGAAACTCAGGGTGACAGATTTTTAGAGATAAGGAGAGACACACACTATTTTCCCAGGGAAAATGTCCTGGGATCTTGAATGGGCCCTGCAAGACCCTCAGGATGGAAAAGTCTGGCAAAGGATCTAAAAAATGAAAGTGCTTCATTATGCATTCAATAGCCATCCTGAATAAAAATGCTGAGGGAAATGTGGGATAGGCTGAAAGGGTGAAGACAAGGTAAAAATTGATAAATGCTGCATTAAAACATTGAGGTTGCATTCAGTTTTGCCTCACTAGGAAGCAAATGAACTGAATTCCTCAGAGGATGGCACCAGACCTGCACGAGGTTATTAGCTCAGGTTACTTTTAATTCAGTTTAATTAAATTTGGTTCAAGCTCCTCAGCAATCAGTGCTTTCCCTTTTTATACCCAACTCTTTATTCCCCTGGGCCAATTAAGCCAAGGGGCACAGGAGAATTCCTTGTTTCAATGAACCCTTGAGCCACACCGCCCTTTGCTGCGCTCATTCCCGCCCTAAACCAACGCAAACGCTCAGCGGCGCCGAAGCCAAACCCAATAACCCCGGCGTGTTTGCACTTGGCAGGAGCTGAACGCTCTCCCCAGAGGATTTCACAGCTCCCAGTGCCATTTCCCAGAGCAGATGAGGTGGCGGAGCTCCTGCGGAGCTAATCCCGCCGTGCCCGGTGGATCCGAGGGTCGCCTCCTGCCCCGGCGACACCTGCGCGCCGCTCCCGCGCCAAGCCGCGATGGCGCACGCGGGGTTCTATTTCCAGGTTTTCCCCCACCAGGCATCTGCTGTGTTTATGGAGCTTAAGAACAAGATGATTTCATCACGGACATGTAAGGTTTCTAGAATCCCCAGGAAAAAAAAAAAATATGTATCCACCAGACCCGTTTCCTGAGACACGACGCTTCTTGGAAGGGGAATAGAAGAAGTTTTTTTGATCTGGGCAATAAGTGTGAGAATGAAAAATGCTTCTGGGAGAGTGGGAAGAAAATTGTTGAGAATTGGATACGGAATAAGTGAGAAAATCCAAATATCACCTACCTGAAATTACTGAAATGAGCGCGGTTCTGCCACAATTATTGGCAAAGAAAGTGAAGGGAAGAAAGTCACAGTTTAAAAACTGGGAATAAAAAAGAAGAATTTTATCCAAGCTACGGTCAAGCTGTCCCAACACATACGGCAACACAGAAAGGGGCTTTTCCTGCCTGTTCCACCTTCCCTGAAACCCTGACATTCCCTTTAGCAGCCTACACATCACAGGAAAAGCAGAAAAACCACAAACTGACCATAGGAAAGCTGAGAGCTGGAACCACAAAAAAATACTGCCACAATAACAACATTATGAAATGTTTTGAGGGAGCAACAGCTCAATTTCATGTTATTCCAATGGGTTTTAATTTTTTGGGGTTTTTTAGGAATACCCAAACTGATTGCTGAGGGTTTGGGACAGACACCACATCTTCAGAACAGGACATTGCACCTGAGCCAAGCACACACTGGATTGCAGCTGGTCTGCTCCAGCAGAACTCCAAGGTAGAGAATTTGCAAGAAGGAGGATTAGACTGTCTAAATTGGTGGGAATATGTATTATTTTGAATGTACATCAGTACAAAGTGCACAGAAATTCAAGCTAGCTGGTATTACTTTCAGCATTTTCACTCCTAACTGAGAAGAAGAAGTCTGCTCTCAATTGCTTTCTATTCTTTCCTATGTTTGTTTGGCTTTGGTTTTTTTCCCCCTCAAACTGATTTTTACAGAGTTGTTTAATTGAAACACCCCTTGGCTGCCTTGGCTTCTGCAGGGAGGACCTTTCCTGCTGCCTGGTGACTCCAGCACTGCTGGCAGGTTGGCTCTGGCCTTTCCCTGGCTGTTTGGGCCCTGCTGTCCATCCCATCCGTGCAGGGATTTGCCATTCCCACAACAGTTGTGCCATGGATCCGAGTAAGCGTTGCCTCCACGGGAAGGCTCAGGACAGGAACAGGACAAGGCAGCATCCTCACAGGAGCTGTGGGCCAGCTGCACCTTCTCTCCAGTTTCTGGATGTCCTTCCTGGTTTAAATCTCCAACCTGAGTGCCCACTGAGCAACGTGGCATTTTGTAAGAACTGTAAGAAAACACCTGAGTGGTGAACCCCATGGAATAAAGTCTCTTTTGGGCCATGAGATCCCAGCAGGAACCACAGCCCCAGCCTGGGCAGCAGCAGTAGCAGCATAAAAGCACCAACAGCGCAATGCAAGTGTCTTGGGAGGCCCGAATTTCAGGGGACCACGTCCTGTTCCTGTATTTTTTCAACTTGTTGCATGAATAAGGGGAAGGGTAACCCAGCCAAGCCCTGCTGAGCAGCACTGAGCAACGTAACTGATCTTTCACTTTGTTTTCAGTCCAGAGCTCTGCCTTGGGAAATTTCACAGGAGCTGCCTGAACCAAAAAGACTTTTCCTTTTTATTCCACCTTTAAGCTGCAAAAAGCTGTACACTGGAAAACAGATATCCTGCCTGGGGCTTCCTGGTAAACCCGAGGGTGGTAAAACATCTTACCTCAGGCTGCCTTCTTCCCCCTTTGCAATCCACAGATGGAGAGAGAATTCAAGGAAGAACAGTTAAAAGGTTTGTTACAATCCTGTAAACGGCAGGTGATTGTCAGGGGTTGGCATCAGCAGTTTTTCCAAGGGGATAATAAGATCCACGTGTGATGCAGGGGCTGAAGACAGAAACAAGGCGGAGGACTCAAGAGGGCTCAGAAGTTGCTGCTGAATGTGTTTGTGGAAGGCTCTGGGAATTTTTGACCAGTTCACATGGATGTAGATGGGGGCTGGTCTGCTCTGAACTGCAGGTTGCACTGGGGGAATGCAGCTCCAGAAAGGGACAGAGGTGCAAGGAGCCATTGGGACATTTCTGCAAGAAATGACTGCTCCAGAAGAGGTCTGAGGGAAAAGGGCGAAGAAAATTACCAAAGCAAAGCAGCCAAACAAACTAAAAAACCTGAAAAACCACAAACAACAACAAAGCAAAACAGCAAAACCCCACCAAAAATAAAGAACCAGGTAGAGGAGGAGACCCCTGCATTTCTACAGCTGCAGTAAGACAGATGTTTGGGGATGGCCAAGAGAAGCCCTGGCATTTCCCATTCCCTTGCTGGATTTCTGAGCCCAAGCACCCTCTCCTAAAGCACATTCTGTTTACTCAAGCAAAGCAATGGTTTGAGTCCATTCCCTGCTCTCATGAAGGAGCTTCTCCCATTCACACCCTGTCTTTAAAAACAGGACAGGGCATTCCTTTACAAGCTGCCAATAAAAATTATTCCACCATTTACTGATATACGAACATTCAAATTTACTCCTGGATTACCTCAAATCTACATGACAAAAAAAAACTAAAATGAAGCCAGGATCTCACAGATTCATTAAATCATCTGAGACATTGTGGACCCCCTGCTCTGCATGACCAAGGTGCTCTCTATAATCCCTAAACCCAGGATACAGAGGGTTTTTTTCTGAGGAAAAAAGTATTTTTCCCTTGCCCCAGCCACACCCCTGTGTGATCCTCGCTGTAGCAGAGGCTACACCTGCACTGGGAATTTTCTCTCAAGATGCTTTTGCTAAAATCCAGCAGCAGTTTGAAAATCCAGCTTTTTTGAAAGTGTGGAAACCTGATTCCGTGTGGCTCAGTAATGAGAGCAGTAATTGCCACGGGGCTGACAATAATTTATGCAGAAGTTCTCAATTGCTCCTAATGGCCTGTCAGATGGGGAAAGGCAATGCAAAGCAGATCATCAAAGCAACTCCAGAACAACGTTCTTGAAACCTCCACTCTTGCTGAGGAATACGAAAAGAAAATAACAGGAGGGGCTTCTGGAGAAGCAATAAAACTGCACTCTCATCCAGGGATTCCTCTAGGTCAGATTCCTGCACCAGGAAATGGAACAATGTTCTCCAAGACTCACCCAGATCTGAAATGAAGAACTGGAGGAGAACAGAAGCTCTCACACACATCCATGAGGCTACACCCTCACACAAGGCTCCTGAAGCAGTTCAGGCACTCTCAGTGTTTTTAGAAGTGTGTACTTTATCCTGAATTTGTCCTTCAAAAGCCACAGGGGAAATCTATTTTGCACTTCAACTGTAGAAAGCAGTTAAATGCTAATTCTGCTACAGCATCAGAAGTTACAAGTGGGTTTCAAGAGTCAAGAACAGAAAGAGTTATACTAATTTTTTAAAATAAAGATGAGTTCAACTTATTATATTAACCAATAATGCAATTGGTAGATAAAAGTTTAGGATGTGTAAGAGGCAGATATAAATATATCAAAAAAAGGCAGATAAATGCTCAGGGTGGTGTTTCCCTGACTTTGGGTCCTTCCTAAAGTCTCTTGTTTCCATGTTATTATCCCTTAATCCTCCAAAACAAGACTGCCACTTCTAGGTGGTGACAACTTTTCAAGTTACTCCTAAGCAAGAAGTTGACAAGTTCAGAATATTGGCAGTGATGATTCAACAAATCAGTGTGGAAAGAACAGTCCTGTTAACTCATTTTCAAAATGAAAATGTATTTCACTTGGAAAAACAAAAGAAAAGATTTTAAAAGACTTTAAAAGAGGAGGCAAGATCAAGACTAGAGAACAACATGTGCCAGCTCTCCTTTCTAACACCTGGCTGTACTTTCAGAAGGAAATATATTCTTTTTAAGGAAACAAAACAACATAAAACTTGCAAATAAATGCACATTTCAATGAAATTTTCATTCTGGGGAGAGTCAGAAAAGCGAAATACTGAAGGCAAACCCATTAAAATATATTTCAAGTGCGGTTACTCCCCCTTTCACCAAGATTAATATGTCCATTTTCCAGTGTTTAGGATTCTTTAAAAAGGTCATCTACCAATAAATTAAAGGTACCCTCAGCAGGAATTTAGGATATACTAATTTTTAAATTAAAGGGAATTATTTATACAACTGCTCAAAGAAAGACTTCCAAAACAATGTAGAAGACCTTTACAATTTGCTCCAAAAATGGCATTACAGGATATTCACTAATTTTATTTATTCGCCTTGTGAAAAACCTTTCAGGAAACCAATTCTTAAAACAGGGAGAACAGTGACTATTGAATAAAATGCTGTGCTGTGGGAAAATACAAACACATTTTCCCAGGCTGTGCTGGTGAGCTTTTCAGACTCCCTCAGAATCTCAGCTGGGCCCTATCTTCCCATGGGAAAAGAAATATTTTAAATGCAGGATCCAAACAATAAGAATAACAACTTGAAAAAGACAGAAACAAGCCACCACTGCCTGATGACACATCTCCCCTCTTCCTAAAACCTGGGTAAATCACGCTTTCAAAGCTCCTTTCCCCCTAAATAAAATAAAACAGGGCACTCTGCACATTTAGGTTAAGCTAAATCCTAATTTTGTAAAGAATCTCTCACGGTTTACAATGTCCCCGAGGTATCCCACCATTTACATGAGGTAATTCCAATAAATAACATTTCCTTCAATTTAAAAAAATAAAAAAAATAAAGAAGACTCCTTTATCTTTTCCTGCCTGAATCGAGCCCCTTGCTGAATCAACAGCCACACATTCGAAATTCAGAGAGAAAGAGCTGAAAGTTCCCCAATTAATCATAAAGGGATTTCAGGATCCCAACCGTGACCCACGAGCTGTGCGTGGCTACGTGCTGGTTGTGCTGGAGATCGGGAAGGGAAGGAGGAAGGGGCTGCAGGGAAAGCAGCCAAAGGAAGCTGCAGCAAATGTAAAAAGCATTTCAGGGCTATATTTAGAGGAAGACATTCTTGCTACATTTGCCAAGCTGCTCACGTCATTTCACACGGCGTGTTTGATCCAGCTTTAGGAGTCCAGGAGAGAGCAGGAGAGGCGGGGAGAAAAAATCTGGATCAGCTGCCAGAAATGGAAATCTTGCATTTATGGAGAGGAACAAATATTTTAAGCATGTGAATTCAAGAGTGCTTTCCAAAGGGGGGGAAAGAGAAAGGGGAGAAATGAAGGGGGCAGGCAGGGGGTAAAAACTTCCTGCAGGACTTTGCTCCAATGCTGCCTTTGGAGCCAGGCTCACGAGCCTGAGCAGCACCACTAAAAATACTGAAATGTGTGAATCTCGCTGAGTTTGAGCCTTCATCTGGTGCAAACTGGAGACTTGTCCGTGTTCCTGCAATGGGATCCAGCAGTTACATAAGCAATTACATCTTTCTCATCTATAGTACGTGACAAACAACCACAAAAGATGAATCAAACACACACCAAAAGCGGGCTCAAAGGTGAAAACGGTATCAAAACCACTCCAGTTTTATAAGAATGTTATGATTTGCCTTTAACTTACTTCATGAGGTTCAGTATTTGCATAAAGAAATGTCAAGATGAAATGAAAAATATGTCAGGGCCAGATGTAATGGGATCAGGAACAAACCACGTGGAAATTTCCTGTTGGTGACCTTCTGGAGGGTGGGGATGGAATGGATTTGAGATATAGGACAGGCTTTGCTTAAACTGAGATAACTTCTGTGAAGAGTTTTTACCTTCATTCCCTTCTCCAGGCGGCTGATAAAACGAAAGCCCCAAAGATATGATGGCTGCAATTTCCAGGATTATAAGAGTCACGTCCTGCAACGCTTCCCAAACTAGCTGTATGAATGTTTTTGGCTTCTTTGGAGGTATAAAATTTTTTCCAAAAATAAGCTTTCTTTTTTCTAGGTCTGCAGCAGTGCCAGCTAATCCTGTAAATAAAATAAAATTAAATAAAATCAGGTCAAATTGCAGTGAAATAGAAAATGCATTCCTATAAATTACTTCTCCAAGAAAAATTCCAAGCTGTAGCACCTTTGGCATATTAATAAACATAAATATTACACTTAAATTGTGCTTTTGTAAGAGGATTTGTCCTGATATTCTGAACAGAATTCTCACGAGCTTCATTTAGTACCAACTCCTGCCATGTTTAATCATACAAATGTCTTTGATTTCAGAGGTTTATATTAGTAAAACCTATATATATACATCTTTTCAAGCAATGACTTCTGAAAATAGATCCTAAAGCAGAAAGAAATGGTTTTTGGGATGAAGCTGGAGTAGCTGACGGAAGCTTTTGGTAATACCTGTGGAAGATCACACAGATCTTTGTTCTGAATGCAAAGGATAAATCAATAAAGCCTCTCTTGTGCTACTTCAAAGCAATCTCTGGCTGCAAATGGACTTCAGCACATCCCTGGAATGAGCTGCATCCCAGTTTTATCACAAGGCAAAGTGACAAGTTACACATGCCTAGAAAGGCAAAAGGAAACAATATGGCTCCCTGTATTTCACATGAGCTTCAATTTAAGAACATTTCAGTTTGAGGACATGGGATAACAATGGGTGGTTGTGCCAAGCAATCCACTGGGGGGCTTTTTTTCCATCCTCTTTAATTCTATTATGGGATGCACGTCTAGGGTCTTTCCAGAAAAACAGGAAAAAAAAAAAGAAAAAAGAAAAAAAAGACTTGCAAGTGTCAGGGTAAAATAACTGAGCCCAAATATCCCTCTGAGCAGCATAAAAACTGCAGTAAGTGTTCTATATTTCTGCCAAACAATACCTGATATCCCAGAATTGCTTAGATTGGAAAAGACCATCAGGATCATCAAGTCCAACTGCTCCCACAGCAGTGCCAAGGCCACCACCACCCCTTGTCCCTGAGTGCCACATCCGCACATCTTTTCAACCCCTCCAGGGATGGTGACTCCATCACTTCCCTGCACAGCCTCTTCCGATGCTGGGCAACCCTTCCAATGGAGAAATGTTTCCTAATATTCAGTTTAAAACCCCCTTGGTGCAACTGGAGACTGTTCCTTCTTGTTTGGAGAGGAGACCAACCCAGCTGGAAGCTTTACAAAACTGCGGGTTTTGAATGCAATCAGCAACATGAAGTTATTTCTGATTACTCATGCTTATTTATGCTTATTTATGGCTACACATCTGTACATGACACCAGGAAAACCCTGGAGCTGACCTTGGAGGAGCAGCAAGGTGCCTGCAAGGAGGAAACCAACGACCCCGCGCTGCGAGGATTCCTGGCTGCGGGTGAATCCCTGACCCCCAAAGCACGCGGGACACCTCAGGAATGGGAAGCCCTGTTAGCACACCCTGAAAACATGTCCTTCAAGCTGTCAGGGAGCTCCAGGCAGCCTCCTGATGGGGAAGAGTCCCCACGCCGTGCCTGGCTCCCCCAGCAGCTCCTCAGTCCCTTGCGGGTGGTTCCTCCGTTTCCTGGGGACGAAAGCGATGCTTTCCTGGCCGTATCAGTCCTGCCCCACTGCGGGCAGGTCCTGACTCACCTTTCCCTTCAGGTGTCTCCTTACAGCTGCAGGGTGCCTTCTGCCTCTTGGTTGACTCATCAAAGTTTCATTTCCCCCTCAGCTGCTGAGAAATGCGAGCCCCTCCCGCAGCCCACGGCGTTTTTATTGTCTCATTTCGTTTCATTTGCGGGGCCTCGCGCTCAGCAGCACGGGGACGGACGGGTTCCAGCCAGCAGGAAGAGCCTGAGTTATCCTCCAGGGTTCAAACTCCTCTGAGAGCTCCCAGGCAGCTTCCAAGGCAGGGAAAACCCTTTTCCCTCTGCCATAAGGAATTGGAGCCATCGAGGAGCTGCTTTTTTGGGACCCCACAGAGGCCGCAGATGTTCAGGCAGCACAGGTGAGGAACCAGGCGGCCACTCACAGGGACCAGGCTCCAGCACAAACCAAACCAGGGCACTCTGAGCAGCACCAGAGGGCTGCCAAAAGGAAGGATTTTCACTAAAAATCAGAGAATCACAGGATCAGCGTGGTTGGAAAAGACCTCTAAGGTATTTCAATCCAACTACTGACCCAACACTGCCAAGTCCACCACGTCCCCAGGCACCACACCTTCATGTCTTTGAATTCTTCCAGGGATGGTGACTCCACCACTACCTTGGGGAGCGTCTTCCAGTGCTTGACAGCCCTTCCATGGAGAAACTTTTCCTAATATTCTGTCTAAACCTTCCCTGGAACACCTCGAGGCCATTTCCTCTTGTGTCCCTGTTCCCTGGGGGTAGAGTCCACCCCCCCCCGGCTTCCCCCTCCTGTCAGGGAGTTGTGCAGAGCCACGAAGTTCCCCTTGAGCCTCCTTTGCTCCAGGCTGAGCCCCATTTTCAGCTCCTCCTCATGGGACTTGTACAAAAGGTGCCCAAAATTCACATCACTCCCCCAAGACTCAACCTACCCAACCTCAGACATGAAGGGGAAATTCCATGGGCACCACTGACTGAGATTTGGGGTGGAAATTTTTATCTGATGCAGCTTTGAGCAGCAACACGAAATTCTGGAGGGAAAAACTCAAAGAATGGAAGGGAGAGATGCCTCAAAAATGCCTGTTTTCCAACGCAGAACATATGTGCTCTGTGGTGGGCCAGCTCCAGCAGCTCAGCACGTGACTGGAGCTCTCCAGCATGGCAGGGATGGCTGGGACAGCACAGGGAAAAGCTGCAGGAATATTCAATAATCCTGGTCATGTTTATTTAGACACGCTGAATTCCTGAGGTTTAAACCATGCCCTGCACCTCACTGCCAGGAGGGCACACAAAGGACAGCTCCTTTGTGCAGGGTGTGTGTAAAATACACCCCAGGAGCCTCCAAAGCCAAGGACAGACTGGAACTCAAAAAAGCTGCTTTTTCTCTAAGATGAAATTTGTCCATTTAGACACCATAAGGCTGAGGAACAGACTGCCTAGAGCATCCATGGTTATCCTTGTTTTCCAGTCTAGAATCCACATAATGCTGGAATTCAGACATCAGTTATTTAGACGCTGCCATCTTTGTTATTATCTTCCTTAAGAGCCACAAACAGGGGGAAATTATGCAGCTGATTGTATTCTTTCCTCTGAGTCTTGGTGAAATTACTCACCCAGTCAGTCTCATCTGGAAACCAGAGTATACTCATCTTTATTAATGAAATTTATTTCCTTGGAAAACATTTAGAAGTCCTGGAAAATGACATCCACTGTTCAGTTCAAACCGAAATGTCTCCCCCTTCTCCCGTGACCCCACCATCACGCAGAATCCTGTTCAGCAAAAATTTTGGGGCTGGCTCTTTTTAACTCCCACTGAATGCCAGAAATGAACAAACTCTTACAATGAGGGAGAGAAAGGACAGGAGACAATGGAGAAACCCGATGAGATCAGATTTTAAGAGTTCTGCAGAGAAAGGGCCAGTGTGGAAATGATGACGTGGGGAAACAGGACTGAGCCTCAGAGGTGAAGAGGTTTGCTCTGCAAAACTGCCACAAATTCTCAGAATGCAGAAGGTACAAGGGGGGCCCTCCTTATCTTTGCCAAGTCAGCTGCTCAACTCAGAAACGTCATTCTGAGTTCCTAGGGGGGCTCTGAGCGAGGCTGGGCTCGGCGAGGCCGGAGGTGGCTCGTGGTGCCCAGATGGCAGAGCCAGCCATGAGCACAGCGAGGGCAGCACGGGACATCTGCCCCTGCCAGCACCTGAGCCTGGAGGTGCCTTTCCTGCTGCCACACTTTGCATGTCGCGTTCTCACCACGTTGAACACGCTGACTCCATCTCCTGAATTATTCCATATTATTGCTTTATTTCTCCCTCGAGTCCTGTGACAACAACGAAAGCGCACTGCGAAGGAAGGCAATTTAAGCCATCATTTCTGGCTGAGGATATAAAACATCTGAGGATGTGCAGAAGAACCGATGGGGAGTAAAAAACATGAATGGAAATAGAAGCTCAGTAGGATTTCAGATTTCACATATTCCCAGCACAAGCAGCGGCCTCCCATCCTCTGTTCTGCGTGGCAATAAAAGTCACAGCCTAGCTGGGTTTAGGTTCACTTCTCCACACAAGCATGAATATTTTATTTAAGTGCTTTTCTAGGTCAAAGCTGTGCAGTACAACTTTGCTTGACCCAAGTGTATGGAACAGATGTGCAGATTTGGGTTAAATTTATGTACAAATATTGCACACAGGTTCAGGAAACACTGTGAAAATTTTCTTTTTCAAGTGCTTCCAGCACTTGAGTAGTTTCTAAAGATTTAATTTTCCAAAAGTTTTCACCAAAATTTGTGGGAGAATCAAAGTGATTGCATAGAAAACATTTTCTACAATGCTGTGCAGTATATTAAATTTGTTTATGATTTAATCTGGCATTGTTGCTTTCTTGGAGGGAGAAAAAGAACACAAAACTGGAGAAATGCCACTTAATGAATTTTCTCTGTTCCTTATCTACATCTGCCAGTTACTGCACTCTGAATATAAAGCCATCGTTTCAATTAATGCCTGGAAAATTGTATTTCTCTGACAGTCATCTCCACTGCAACCAAATGGAGCATGACAAACACAGAATGATTCTGATGCTGCAAAAATAGCAAAAGCACAGCACCACTAACACAACAATGAAAAAAAAAACCTTACCATAAAAACTTTTAAGAGAATGTTTCAAATTGGCTCCAATTAGGAGCTGAAGAAAGAAGAATTCACATTTGCATTAATTGAGCAAATCAACCAGTTATTGCTTATTAAATTCCGTCTGTGCTTTTTCTGATGCATCCAGAAAAGGAGATAAACATTTCAAACAGCAAAACATGTAAATGATGTATTTGAAAAATCAAATGTGAGATGTGTTCAGCACGGAAAGGACAGGCTTCCCAGGGATGCTGTGGAAATGAAGGGAGAGAGGAAAGGCAATTCTTTTGGTCAGTGATCACTAAAAATTAGATATGGCACACCTGAGTTCTTCCTGTGAGAACCCAGACCTCAGTTTTACCTCCTGAGCCAAAATCTCCCTGGCCTCAAACTCTCTTTTCCCATGATGAGCATTCCCACCATCCGAGGTGGTGGGAATATAAATATATATATAAATTTTATATAT
>VXAC01007113.1:0-15258 GCA_013399225.1 Rhipidura dahli
TCATACTGTCACCCCAGGACACGAAGAAAAGTCATGGGTGGGGAGGAGGAAGGAGAACAATAGTGCTCCTTTTCCAAGTGAAAGAGTACAGAAATCTGTGTGGAAGGTGGCTGTGAGCACAACAAAAGACATCAGCTTGAAAGAGTACACAGGGGAAGTGGCAGATATTCACCCATCCCCAGTTAGATTATTCTGTGCCTCCTTTTGGGGCAGTGATAAATTGTAAGATTCAGCTGTATTTTGTCAGCAGTCTGTCCTCTCAAAAGACACTCATTTAACATACGTGTTAATCAGATTCTGCATGGCATTCTTTATCACTCATTAGGAATATTTCTCTCACTTGGTGTTTTTTTTTCTTCCATGCCTACTCCTTTATGACATTATTGCAAACCACAGAAGAAATTTACATGAGGATCTTTTTTTCCCTTTTTCATACCATTTCTTCTCTCCCTTGTCCTCCTGATCCTGTCCTGATTTATGGGAGAAAGCAAACATTAAACAATTCAAATGCGCATGGCTGACACAGCAGCCATAAACAGTGTTAAAAAGCTCTGTAGAATGAGTTCCCACTTTAAACCCAATCCTGAGCATACTTCTGGTACTATAAAGGATCTTTCTGAGTTCAATGATATGTTAGGAAGGCTTTCAGATGTCAGGAAACATCTACTGCTTCCAGTGCTTGCCATAATGTATTGGGGGAAAAAAAATCTCTTGTACCTTTTATGGCCTCATAGCTACAAAAAGTCCACAACAAACCAATAGTGGTGATAGTGTTCCAAAATTTATGAGGAAATAATATTTAATTAGAATCTAACAGCTTTAACTTAAAACACTCTTTTTTAACAGCTGAGGGCAGATTAACAAAAACCAGAAAAATAACCATTAAATAATGGGTGTAGCACATTCTTTCTTAAAATTCCACATTTGTATTAGCATTTGTGTGAATTCCTGAACTCCACCAATTTGTTGGGTTTTTTTCTTGAATGACATAGGACTGGTACTGGGCAACTTCTGGAGCACAAACATGGGGTTTATATGTGTGGAAGTAAAATGCAACGTCTCATGTGAATGTGGAAAATACACTGGCCAGGCATTGTTTAGAATGTGCCATACACTTATATTTAAAGAATGCACAGTAACAGGCATAAAAATATAACTGAGATCACATCATTTCTTATTAATACATTGTATTTAACATAGGAGAAGCAGGGGGTTTTGAACCAAAGAGGCCTGTGGGCCCAAAATGTAATTTTTTTCTTTGTAGGTGGTTTTATTTATGTGTATTTGGTTTGTGTGTGAATTTTGGTATTTCTAAGGCCAGAGTTTTTGAGAGGTAAAAATATTGCCAAGGTACTCTGGGCTCTTTGTTGCAGTACTACAGACTCTGCCTGCCTACAGCCCCTTTATAAACTGCAGAAGGAAATAATTTACCTTAGAAGGGGTAGAAGGTGAAGCTGTATCTGTGGCTTTCACTTTTGTTGTAAATTTTCAGGGATTTTGTTGTTTGGGTTTTTTTTTGTTTTTCTTTTTTTTTTGTGGGTTTTTTGTTTGTTTTTGTTGTTGTTGTTGTTGTTGTTTTTTGTCCTCCAAGTGTTAGAGCATTTAGTCAGGTGAGATTGAGGAAACATAAAGTGAAGCACATGAAACCAGACTTTCAACAGACTTTCTATCTTCTGCACTCACATTTTGCTGAAGTATGCTTGAGCACATTCTTTTTTTTTTTTTTTAACCTTTTTTTTTCCTGGATAACAGGCTCTTTTGTTTGGTTCCCAGCTTTCTGGTTTGCGTTATTTTTTTCATAGCAATGGTGTTGCAGAACCCCACTCACACAACAGATTGAGCTGCTAGCATGATTGATGTGAGGTTGATGAGCATAAAGGATCCCAGAATGGTTTGGGTTGAAAGGGACCTCAAAGCCCATCCAGTGCCACCCCTGCCATGGGCAGGGACACCTCCCACTGTCCCAGGCTGCTCCCAGCCCCAATGTCCAGCCTGGCCTTGGGCACTACCAAGGATTCAGGGGCAGCCCCAGCTGCTCTGGGCACCCTGTGCCAGGGCCTGTCCACCCTGCCAGGGAACAATTCCTGCCCAAGATCCCATCCAGCCCTGCCCTCTGGCATTGGGAAGCCATTTCCCGGCTCCTGGCCCTCCATGCCTTGTCCAGAGTCCCTGTCCGGCTCTCTGGGAGCTTGGTATCTGTGGGCTACTAATGTTGGATATCTACAGAGTAGGTGGTAGGAGATGTTTTTTCCCTGTTTCTGCCTGCAAGATCCACTGTTGCCTTCTCTAGTCTTGCACATTCAGTACCTTTAGAATTGTGGTGTTCCTTAATTCTCTCACCTGCTCGCTGAAGCCTCACTAGCCTTACCTGGCCTATTATGTAATTACTCAAAGAAAACTGGGATTTAAAGGCAATTACCTTGGGAACTTCAGCTCAGGAATTCTACCTGCTGGAAGGGAACACAATTGTTCTGCTGGCTGTTCAGCTTAATCATCTGGCCCATATAATTTCTCACTGTGTAGGATTGTGTTCCTGCTGAACATACATTAGTCCTTAATGAGGTAACTAATTTTTAAAATTTAATTCTTGTGGCAGGCAGTGTTCTCCATAAGAGACAGTTGCAAGGCTTTATGTCAGGAGAAGCCTTTTGATTTAGCTCTGAAAAGACTGGCAGGTTGAGAAAATCTGCTTCTGGTCATTTTAATGAAAATGAAGAGTGGCTGTTAAGAATTCTTGCACAACCCTTGACTGGCACCACACAGACCTTTGACAGAGAGCTGGTAACTAGCCACAGTGTTTGTTTAGGGCTTGCAAGGGGTTCAGTTCCTTCATTTAGGTATCAGCAGCATATCTTCTCCCATTTCAAGAACTGCATCATTTCAGATGTCGTTTTGTGAGTAACAAATGTGAATAAATTTTCTAGCTTTTCTTCCCCCTATTTTTAACCTCCTCATAGTGTGTGTTCTTCTGTGCCCCCACTGTAAATCACATTTGGCTTGTCAGAAATCATTCTTAAAATATTTAAATACTTCAGTGAAAACTTTTCTAGGTATGTATTTTGATTGCAAGAACAGATTTTAAACTGTTACTGGTATTTAGAATATTTTAGAGTGGGCTGGCTGATAAATGATGATGGATAATTGGGCTGTATATTTTGGTGTGGAATGGGACAAGATGTGGAATAAATTATCTAAAGCCAGCTATTTGCACCTCCTAAGGAGGTAACTATTCTGAATTTCTTAATATTCTACTCAGTGAACTAATGCACATTTTAAAAATAAATTCAGTTAAAATGCATACATAATTTTGTTTAGGAAAGCAGATGAAAACATTTCTTGGAAATCAGGGAAGTGTGGGAGTGCCTGGCCAACTATACCAAGGAAGAATGCTATTTATGCCTTGGAGGGAAAACACCCAGAAGGAGCTGTAGATCCAAGGTCTGGATGTTTGTGTAGGCAGGGGACACTGCACAAAAAATGGAACCAATTCTGCACATATTCCCTTCTCCTTTTGAGATAGAAACTTTCCTAGAAGAGGTAGCTTTAGTCTGTGTAATGATGAAAATCTGTCCAATTTTGTCCTCCATCCTCCTTTTCATCCTTCAGGAAGGAGGGCTACAAACAGAAGGAATATACAGCTGATGTACATTGCCAGGTCAGCCCTGGGGAAGAGAGGGGTGGAAGGTGGAGATGAACTCTGTGGAAAGAGAGGGCACAGCTCTTGGTGGTGCACTCTGAACAAAAAAAGGGAAATCAAAACTCTCTTTTCCCCCAGCTTGTGTCTGATGCAGGAAATCCAAGAGAGAACCCTCCTTATGAGCAGGGAGATGTGACAGGTGTGTGTGAATGAAATCCCTGCCTTTGAAACTGGTGAAAGAAGTTGTGCAATGAGGTAAAAACCCTTTCAAGGAGAAGGATCTGTATTCAGGCTGCTTCTCATATTCGAGTGGAATGTAATGGAGCACAATGTAATATTTCATTTGTGAGGAATCCACAACCATCATTTACTCCTGGTGACTTCTTGTTCCTTTCCTCCTCCTCCTCATCCTTTCCCCCTGTTCCTGCTCCTGTTCACTGTCACTTCTGTTTAACTCAGATAATTCTCCTTGCTTTGTGCAGAATGGCAGTAGTGCTTCCTTAGTCTTTGTCATAAATAGTAATAAAAATAACATACAATATTACAAATAAAGCATAAAAAGCTCTCTTTTACAGTAAAGAGGAGCGTGGCCACACTGGGGATAGATTCCTACCTACACAGGTCTCATGATGAACAATATTTCGAATAACATTGGAATGGAGACAAAAATAATTGCTGCTTGGAAGTCTGAGGATAGTTTTAAACATCCTTCTGTTAACTTCAAATTTTCCTTCTGATAAAGAATGCAATTACTTTCTATCAGTGGCTGCAGTGGGAATCAGAGTTAAAAAATTCACATTGTTATTGTAAAAGGTTTTGAGCAATAGACAAAGGTTGTTTTATTTTCCCTTCCTGAACTGCTGTAGTTAATAGCAAATGCCTTCACACAATTAGCAGATTAATAATCAAGGTTTTAAGATTGCTCAAGATTAGGAATTTATCTCTAGGCTTTTGAAGTTCTCAAACGTAATCAGTTTAATTAGTTAGATGATGCCACCTTGAAGAATGTTAAAATTCATTGAGCACTGGGCTGTTCCTGCTCTCCACTTCAATTTGCTTCCCTTCAGAAAGCTGTTCTCAGCTGAGTGCTTCCTTCCCAGTGAGCCACACAATAATAGTGAATTGTAGGGATTATTTTAATGGTTTTTAAATATTAGTATAAAATTAGGGTTTACCAAAAATAACCAAGTTTGGTAACTGAGGAAAATTTTTATTGTGTTCTGCCCATGGAAGAAAGCTTTGTGTTTCCTGTTAGTGTTCTTCAATTTTTATATATTTTTGGTAAAATCTGAGTTGATGCCTCTTTCCTGTTCAGCTACAAAGTATCTAAAAAAGAAAAAAAAAAAAAACCAAACAAAACCAGAGCTAAAGAAATATTAAATTTTCAGAGTTAGGCAAGCACTACAGAGGAAGGAAACACAAAATTATTGTTGTCTGAATGGCCTATACTTAGCTTATCTCTGGCTTGTGATTTATTATAATAAATGATTCCATGTTGTTTTCTATCTTAAAAGGGTATACTTTTCATTATGACAGTAGGCAGGGTTGGGCCTTTTTTGCATCTCCTCTTTCAGTAACAGGTGACTCTTCAGCAGCTCCTTGCATTTATTGTTGTACTCGTTACGCAGTGATCTCAGTGGCAACACAGAGTTCTTTTGAATAAAAGAATACAAGATAGAAGTTGTGTGCAGTGCTTACAGATACAACCAGATACTTTCTTCCTGCTTTCCTTTCAAATATGTGAACATGTGTACCTGTTGCTCAGGTAAAGCAAAAGCCTTTTTTTTGTCTGTTCAAGCCTTTTAAAAAAAGCCAACACAGTTCTTCCTGGATGGAAGCTGAGCAAAACTTTTTGCAGAACATTAAAATTTGCAATAGAGGCAGGTATGTGATTAAACATCAGAGTGGATTCAGTTGCTGTGTGTGGGCACACATCTAGTTTCCCCTGCCCTTGGACAAGATGGTTTCACTTTAAAACAAATAGAATAATTTCTTAATCCTTTTTTTTTTTTTTGTAAAAAAGTGATGTTTTTTCATGTTTTGCCACAGGCTTTGCTCAGGTTCAAAAAGCAGTACAGACATACTCACACAAGAAAAGTCCGTGACTGTAAATTGGTGGAAACTCAGACTGTGGAAGTACAGGATTACTTTTCACTGATTTTGTAAACCTCTGCTCTAAACTGCTGCTGGTTCTGCTGAGAGCTTCTCTCTGCCTATTGTCACCCTAGTCGGTCCCATTTTCAGCTCCATCAAGAAATGCTTCTCAGACTGCCCTTCAGACCACTCTGGCTGTGCACTTCTGGTTGGCAGACTGGCACAATACCTGTCCAGAGCCCAACCCTGTGTGAGGCTGGGCTTCTTCTCCCCATTATTTATCTCAGGGTTGCAGCTTGAAATGTATTTGCCTTGCAATCACAGCAGAGTTCGGCATTATTTATTGCACACCATTCATAACCTGCTCCTGAAATAGCATGATTAATTTCCTTGCAGGCCTCGTCAGTGATGATCTTTGTAGTCCTTTGCAAGCTTCCTGAATGAGCCTGGAAATATTTTCGTAACAACCCCCTGAAACAGAGCAGGTAATTGCAGCTGCTGAAAGAGGAAACTGAGGCAGGGCACTCTGGCTGCCTGATGTTGTCAAAGTATTCTTTTCCTTAAAGGAGGATTTTAAAAGTCCAGCTAACAGACCTAGCATATATTGCAGGGGATTCACAATCTCATCAGGTCTGTTTGTAACATATGGAGTTCAAAAAAAGGAGCATCACAGGTAGCGACCCTTTAGGAGCAGTCTGGGTGAAGGACAAGGTGACTCTGAGGTTTCATTCCACACTTTGAACCATGAGATCATTTTTACTTTTCCTGTAATCACCTGTGTCAATCATTTTTAATCTCGTGGCACTTCCAGTAAATAAACACCCAGTGGTGTCTCCAGTGTCTTTCACCACTGATTCATGATGTTGGCTTTGTGAATAACTGTTCTGCTGATCAAAGCAGAAATTTTCATTCCAAAATGAAAATGTTGGTCTTTGTTTCCTGCAATAATATAATTTGTGGCTCTGGAGTGTTTTTCACTTTGCTGAGGAAACCACAGCAATCACATTTCAAAATAAAAACCTTGTTTCAGGATACAAATTGGGAAATACTTATACCATCTTGAAAACATTAAGATTTTTCCTCTGGGAGTCCAAATTCTTATTGAAGTTCAACTGTAATTGACAGTTTTCTGCCCATTCTGCTTTTCCATGAGTAGCTAATCTTCTGTCACAATATAACTCAGCTTGCTCAGCTACAATAAGCAGGAGCTCCAGTTTGTATTCTTACCAAACATATTTTCACTCTCCTCATTGGCATAGATGATTTAAATGTTTTCTTTCCTTAAACACTATCTGAAGTAGGAAACCTGGAAGACTTCACTCCAGCACAAAGCAAGGTTCTATGGTTGTGAATGGGTGGTTGAGCTGACCAAAGACAACAGGAAGGAAGTTATAAACACATATTTAGCATGTAGCTTTGCAGAATTGCTGTTAACACAGACACTGGGGGTTGCTTCCTCTGTTCATTTCAACATTCAAATTATTTTAAGATGGAGAATAATTCACACAACTTCCTGGCCAATGCTTCTGCATTTCAGAGTTTGCAAACATGAACTTTTCCTTGTCAGGGGGCTGCGAACCTTACCCATGATGCAGGTTCTGCTTCCTTCCATGTATTTTAGACTTGTCCTGTTTAAAACCTGGTCTGATTTTCTTTAAGAATATTAATTTACAGTACTTTCTTGGCAGAAAGTCATAGTTTTTCCAAGTGTTTCCACAGACAGCTAGAATCAGCCTTTGGATTAATGTGGTGGTATTTGTTATCCACTGCTTTTACAGTCATTATTATTATTATTATTATTTTTTATTGCTGCCTTCCCCTTCTTTTATAGGGCGTTTCTTTTGGTCTCCCTGAGGCATTTCTGTCAAGAACCCCACACCTGAGGTGAGAATTGTCTGCCCTGAATATCTGGACTCTCTCAGGTCATGGTCTGGAGGTGTTGTTAGCCACCAGCTTCCAAAACCTGTGTGTTCCAGCACACAGACACAACTCCAGAAGGACAGTATGAAAACTCCCATTTTCAAGCTTTTCAAAACAGCAAACAATGACAAAAACTCCAAAATCCTGCTGCCAGTGGCAGAGCTCCATCCAAGGCTTGTATATGGAAGGCAGTTTGTGTGGATTCATCCAAATCAGTGACTGAGAGATTTTTAAATTTTCCTTTCCACTTGCCCAGCTGAGAGAGTTGCTGAGTGTTTTGGCTTTGTGGAGGCTGTGATCCCCACAGTTAAGTGATATTAGAAAACAGGTAATACACATTTGGATTGTTTGATGGTGAGTTAGCAGGAAGTGTAAAAGGGTATTAAAATCTTATACTCTTTTTCTGTGGCAAGGCCTTAGAGAAGGATTTTGGAAATCCATGTCAGAACGTTTCTGCCCATATCAAGCAGCACTAGCATCTAAATCCAGGAATAAGGATTTATGTCTTGCAATATGCTTGCTTTCATATAATTATACACTTATTTCTTTTACTTAAGTAGTGCCAGAAAGTAATAAACTCCTGCTTTTCAACAGAGAGAAAATAACCCACATTTTCCATCCAGTACTAAGAAAGGGAGATATTGGGAGAACCAAGCTGGTTAATGGGTGCTGAGAAACTGGAATCTGTTTTTTCAGATTCTTTACAGACAAGCACTTCTCATGTGCTTTTATTGTGGGTATCAGCAACTAAAGCTGCTAGAAACACCAATGAAAGCACAAATCTTGTAAAATTACTTTGAAATTTCTACCTCTAACCTACTGTGGTAAATTTTACTAGCTATTTTGCATTTATTTTATGTTATTAATATTCATGATGTTACAATACAATTAAAAAAACCAAGTATTAACCAAACCTTATTTTTCTGTATTCACATAGCAATCTACTTCTGCTTCATCTGATAAAAAAAAAGGTTCTCTCAGAGACTCAAGACAGACAAATATTTATCTTAGCATCAAGGTAAACCTGAGAGGAAGAGCACAGAGAGTAGGGAAAAGCTGTTGTGTGTCTCATCATGCTGAGGAGTTCTCTGCACATGAACCTGTACAGCAATATTTCTTATATGAATCTAAAATGGGTGAAATTGCCCATGCATGGAGTTATCTGTTACAATTAAACACATGATGGATGTGCAGGTGTGGACAAACTGCAGGCTGCAGCAAGTGGGTATGATAAGTTGTCTCTTAGAAGCGAATGCAGTGAAAATTTCAGGGAGGTGATGCACTGTGAAGAAGGAAAATGATATTTAGATGAAGTAATCATGGGAGAGTGTGGCTGGCTGATGAGTAAGTGCCAATCAATCCCCTGTTCTGCTCTCAGGTGGCAATTCAGAGTATTGCCATGGCTGTCAGCCATTGAGGTGTAGCATGTACTCCTCTGTCTCACTAATTTCCAAGGGATGCAGGGAGGTTCTGAAATGATAATTGAATTATGTATGACAATCCAAGAAGGATCTGTGCTGAGGACGTACCACTTTTAGAGTGAAATCAGGATTAATTTACTCTCTTTGACTGGTACAACAGTCAGGACTTAAAGGATTCCTTGTACATTTGGGTACTACAACCACTAGCACCAAAAAACCACTTTTCTGTACTCAAAAAAGAAAATGGGTGCAGAACACAGGGAAAAAAAATTGCTTAGAGAGATAGGAAAGATGAAAAAACAGTAAATATCTGGAAGCTTGAGGTGTGGTGTCGAATATAAATCTCGTGATCACCTCTAAGTCAGAGGACAAGTCTTCCTTTACAAATGTACTCCTTTCTAAAAAACTCAGCAGGCAAGAGCAGACCACATAATCTGAGGGAGAAAAAAGCTATGAAAGCATTTTTCTTTCTTCCAAGGATTTCACTAGTGTCTGTCCCTTTGTAAAAATTCAGTCATGGGGATGGAGAGATCTTACTCTGCACTCAATTTTTTTTTTTTTTTTTTGGCCTGCACAGCCGGGGGTATTTTTTCCCCCTCACACTTTGTCTCTGGTGATAGGAATTGCCCAGACAGAAACATGAGAGTGACCACAGTGGCTTGCTGTTGTTTATTTGAAATCAGGTTACCTTGCAAACACCCTCTCCATTCTATATTTTATGATCTTTCTCCCTGTGCCTTTCCTTGTCCATGCAAGCAGCAGTTCTGCCAGTCCTACCCTGCAATCCATGAGGAGGGAGAGCAGGAAGGGAGGAAGCAATCTGCTCAGGGATATCAGCAGGAATGTATTTGAACACTTATTTTCTTAGACTTACTCTCCTGCAATGGGAGGTTTTGGTGGTTTAGTGTTCGATCTACTATGTGGAGGTTTCAGGGTTTGTTAGGAAATGTGGCACAACAACTGGGAATAGGCAGTGTTGCAAGGCACTGCTGACTGATGTGAGGTTTGTTTCCATTTTACATCCTGAGACCATCACAACTGCAAGGTTTCAGAGATCTGAGAACTGCTCAGAAAAAAATTTATTTAAGACTTTCCTTTCTTTCTTTTTTTCATGTGCCCTTAATGAATTTTTTCATCTCACAGAACTGAGGATACAGCTTAAATGCAGAAAATATTTCCAACTATATCAACATTCAATTCAGACATTTTCAAAAAACAAATGTTTACGAGTAAGTTTGTGCTCTTGAAGAGCCAGCAGTGATTAAACAATTACAGTAGGGTGTTAGGAGAAAATATATGACAAGTAGTGAGTTATCCATGGTGGGTACCATGGGAGTTTGGACCACCACAAGACAGAGCCTTAATTTCTGTAAGAGGTACCTAAATACTAAAATCAATGCTTAGGTGTCCTAGAAGACCCATTTTGGAAGGCAGTCAACTTACTGTCAGTGCTGAAAAGTGACGTGATAACAATGTGTAAGAGTTCAGAAGCTGTTTAGACAAGGTTAAGTGATTAACAGCAAGACCCTTTCCATGGTTTGAACATTTCCATTTTCTTTAACACTATCTTAATTTCATCTACTAACACATAAGAAAATTAAAATTCATAGTACTATGCCCCACATTAAATATTTGTTACCAGGAATAGCTGAAACCCACAAACATCAGCTCCTGAGCCCAGAATTGTCTAGATCGTGACTGGTTGTATGTGTCTTTAATTCACATCTCAAAGACATAAGATTTATAGCCCACAGTCCTATTCATCATTGTGTAGTCCCTTTTTTGTTCTTCAGTGTGGTGGAAAACACTTACTGGTTTGCTGTGAGCATCTGTTGTTACACAGTGGATACTCTTTAAGCTGTTCACTAGGACAGATCTTAAAATGGAAACTGGATCTCCCAGAAGGCACAATCAGCACAGATAGCAAAATAGAACCTACTAAAGTACATAATAAATTTTTTACCTTAAATAGACTGCAGCTTCTTGGAAAACTGGTGTTGTTCTTGTACAAATTTTGATGACCATAGAAATAAATCCATATCTTTGGTATTTTTATAACTTTTTATCTGGAAAAAAAAAAAAGTAGGAGACCTTAAATAACCTGCCTGCTTGGATTCAGTATCTTTGAGTTAAGTTGCTTGGCAGCAGTTTTAAAGTTTCACAGAAAAAGTGGGTAACACAGGCTGGTTATGTGTGGAAATTTTAAAAAAATCTATTTTTGCCTCCTATTTATCTTCCATTTGAAGAAGATTTTTACAATGGGATAAAGAGAACAACCTGGGATACATCGAGGACAGTGTGGGCAGCAGGTCAGGGAGGGGATGCTGTCCTGGTGCCCTGCCCAGCTGAGGCACCTCTGCACTGCTGGGGCCAGCCCTGGGCTCCTCAGCACAGGAGACACCAGGAGCTGCTGGACAGGATCCAGGGGAGGCCACAGAGAGGATTTGGGCTCTGGAGCATCTCTGTGCTGAGCAGAGACTGCGGGAGCTGGGCCTGGCCAGGCTGGAGAAGGGAGCACTCAGAGGGGATCCCATCAATGCACACAAACACCTCCCAGGGTGCCAGAGGATGGTGCCAGGCTCTGCTCCGGGGTGCCAGGGACAGCATGGGGAGCAGTGGCCATCAAATCAACCACAAGGAGCTGCAGCCCAACAGGAGGAAGAACTTGTGTGCATGGAGGGGCAGAGGCCTGGAGCAGCTGCCCAGGGAGGGCCTGGAGTGTCCCTGTCTGGAGCCATCCCAAGGCCAGCTGGACACATTCCTGTGCCACTGCTGCAGGGGACCCTGCCTGGGGCTGGGCAGGGGGTGGGCTGGGTGGGTTCCAGAGGTCCCTTCCAGTCCCAAATGTCCTGTGGTTCTGGGAATCTGTGAATTCAAACTTTCAGCTATGTGGAATGCTGTCTGACAAACCTGAAGATATCTGGGTGTATTCTGAAAACGGCTCATTCTCCTTGCATGTCTCCACACACTTAGGAGTGTTCTTTTGTGTGGTTTACAACCCTTACACCCTGTTTGGTCCAATTATGTCTTGCACTTATTAGTGTTTCAGCTGATTACTCATTTTTCTTACCACCCATCCTGTTGCCCTGCTGGGTTTTGTACGGAAAGGCTTGTGAATATTTTTTTCCCTTTTTTACACGGGCCTGGTATTGCTGATCGAAGTGACAGCAAGACCAAGGAAGAGTAAATGATTCCATGATCAAGAACTGGACTTCTGTGCCTTGTTCAGTGGGTGTGATGTGGACTAACCCTCTTCCCTCCACAATCTTTTTTCCCAAAAGGAATGTGGGGTGCACTCTGCATGGCTGCTTTTTCTCCTGGAGAGAGAAATACTATAAAATTGGCTTACTTTCATGTCAGGAGAAGGATTTCTTTCAAGTATGTCCTTAACTGTAGTGAAACAAGATGATTAGGAGGAAAAGGGTGAGGGAAAGGTGAATCTGCTATCGGTGTAATTCTAAAGAAAGGGCCATGGCAGAGAAACTTTTTCCTTGTAAAAATTACTTATCTGTGCAAATATTCTTTTGTTCCTGTTAGAGTTTTGTAACTTTATTTCCTGTCCACTGACTGTGGTGTCTATTACTGCCTGCCTCAGAGTGTTGCACATCTGTTGAACTCAAGGCATATTAAATTTGAATTAATGACACTAATGCACTTATTATTTTATCCAAGTTCAGTTTTAGACTATTTCCTACTTATATCTTCATGTTTTCTTGCAAATGACAGATGGAAAGAGTGAAGTTAAATAGCAAGCATCACATCAAGCTCCTTGGTTTGTGTCCATCTATGCTTTGACCAATCACCCAAAGACTATTTTGAGAAGTAGAAACACTGAACAATATTTTATTGACAACACTGACAAAAGTAACATTTCAGAGGAGAAAGTATAATTTATTTTTTTGGTTTATAATAAATAGTTCCTCTAGCAAGTACTGGCATCTCAGTGCTGTTCCTGGATGTATGGTTTGAGGTTTTTGTGCACTGAGTCAGACATTTGTATCCTGTTGTTGCTGTTACAAGGTAGAAAATGTTGGACACGCAATATAATCATCAAATAAATGGATTTCTGTAGCGATTTTTCAGATTGCAGCATCTGAAGGTTTATTTTGTCTGGTAAGAATATCCCTGAAAAGTCAAAGCAATGTTGCCAATGTGGAGTGACACAGCTCTAAATCTTCTCTGCTCAGAAGGTCAGACATCTCAGAATTTTATCAAGCAGGAATTTTTCTGAGAGAGATACAGGCATTTATTTTGAATCTTAACAGTTTTGCTCATACTGCAATGACCTTTGTGAGTTTCTGTTAGTAAGAGGAGTTTGGCTTTACTTGTGCAGTCACACTCTTCTCCAGAAGCTATTTAAAAAATACATGAACCTGAAAGCTGGCCAAGCCAATGTGAGATTTAAAAGGAAAGTGATTTAAAAATAAATACTCAGTTTCTGAAACTTTCCAATATGACAGCCATGACAATAATGAAAACTGTACTGATGAGCCCGTCCTCAACCTGATTCTCTCACCTGCAATTTTTGGCCATGAAAGAGGAGGAGCAGGTTGATTTTTCTGAGGTAGGATTGTGATTTATTTCTCTGGTGTAACTGAAGGGAGGATATCCCAAGCCTTAGTCCATCCTGAATCAGTGTTGTTACCACCATCTAGATCTCCATATGCCCCTGAAAAATGAGTAATTCAAACAAGGACTTAGTAGGAATTACATTTTAGAAAATGTCCAGTTTTATCCACCTAGGTAAAATGATGTTGTGGGTACGTTTTACCAATCCTTGTCTGTTTTTAAAGGTGAAAAGTGGACACAGAATACGATTCAGCTGAGTATCTGCTAATTAAGCTGATTTATGCAAGCCTGGAGAGCTCCTGGGGAGTTGCTGGTTAGAAGTTGTGTAAAACTGAAAATGGAGAAGTGAGTCCAATCTCTTATGTTTAATATATTTGGATAAGGACACTCGTTGGTTCCATGGAACTGGTGAATTTTGATTAGACAACATAACCACTGCACCTCTACTTGAAATGTTCCAGCTTGTACAAATTTACCAGATTTGTTATTCCAAATGCCATGCAACATTTTAAAGCACGTAACGCCAGTACATTTTCTATGCTGATATTTGTATTTTAGCTGGAAATCGCTGCTGTATGGATTTCAAAAATAATTTCCCTACAGCCATTTCTTATAATGGTTGAGTTTTATTTTAAATAGAGTTTTTCACATTAAAATAAAAAGAAAACTGTTTAGAATCAAGTGAAAACTAAATGTTCTTTGCATTTGCTCTCACAAACACCCACAAAGTTGAGCCCAGGATTTTATGGTGGATTGGGCTGCAATTTTCTTTACTTCTTTCTTTGCACTGTTTTCCAGAGTATTCTCAGTGGACTCTAGTTAACTACCGAAATAGAAAAATTTCCCAAATTTAGTTTATTTGTAGGTAATATATTTTGTTCCACTTCATTACTTTATTTGTTCCACATTATTTTAAAATTCTGTGAAAAGAGATAGCATTTTGTTTTCCCTGGTTCAAAGCTGATAGATGTCTAAAAAAATTTAAAATGCTGGTAATTAACATTTGTATAACTAGTATGCATCTCAGATTTAATATTTAGCTCTTCAGTTACTTAACCTTTTACATACTTTTGTTTCTCACGCAACAGATTCACACTCTAAGAAGTAACCATTTATCTAGTACAAGACAACTTGCACAGCTTACATATTCAATATTTGCTGAGCACCTGGAACTTAATTTCACATTACCAAGCAGTGCTTGTCTGCATGTGTACAACTGCCTTAAGTGAGTTATACAAATGAATTTGGGGCAGCTACTTCAATAAATGTTACTTTTCTAATTACAGGAGAAAGGAAATACAAAACCCCCCACAAAATCAAATTAAGGGAATGTTTGTGTGATCTTTCACTGTGGGTATGACAATGTAGTTATTCCAGGATTTGGTGCAATTCATGGAATCAAAGACTTATGGAATGGTTCAGGCTGGAGGGGATCTTCAAGCCCATCCAGTGCCACGCCTGCCATGGGCAGGGACACCTCCCACTGTCCCAGGCTGCTCCAAGTTCCATCTCTCCTGGCCTTGGACATCTCATTTTTGTAGATTCAGAATTAATTAATTCTTAAAAGTTTCACAAAACCTCATGGCCCATAGCTGATGAGAGTAAAAGATGCTTTTT
>VXAC01007113.1:16155-109605 GCA_013399225.1 Rhipidura dahli
TTTTATGGTGAATGCCCCAGAGAGAAATAGCCAAAAGCAATGGATGACATCTGTGGATTGTCCTGCCTTGAGGTGTGCAAAGTCCTGATGTTCTGGCTGTGGCAAATTTGTTGATTCCCTTGAAGAGTAGTGCTGTCACACAGATGTAGCCATTTGGATTCTGCTGTTCTTTTGGATGTCTTTTTTCTTCCTGTTGTTGTTGATTTTTGTTTGTTTTGGTTTATTTTGTTAGTTTTTTTTTTTTTTAATTTGCTTTGGAAGAAGACACTTTATTATTAAATTAATATTAATTGCCAATTAGTAAGGGGAGTTCTTGGGAAGGTATTTTGTCCAGTAGACCTGCATGCTCCATTTATATTCCAGTCAGCCTGTGGAGGTCTTCATCTTGCATAAATNGGAATGGTTCAGGCTGGAGGGGATCTTCAAGCCCATCCAGTGCCACGCCTGCCATGGGCAGGGACACCTCCCACTGTCCCAGGCTGCTCCAAGTTCCATCTCTCCTGGCCTTGGACATCTCATTTTTGTAGATTCAGAATTAATTAATTCTTAAAAGTTTCACAAAACCTCATGGCCCATAGCTGATGAGAGTAAAAGATGCTTTTTTGGCACTTCTGGATGTTTTCTTAAGCCAGGTTATCACAGGTGGGGCACTGGATAAAGCACTCTGCAACATGGGTGTTTCTGCCAGGGGGTTTTCTTTTTTTTAATGAAGAATTTTTTTTTTAATGAAGAATTTCTAACACAAAAAACTAAAAAGGGAATAAATCTAAGTCGCAGTAGAAAAAACAGTTAAATTTTGCAGGTATTCTTGGTTGCAAAATTTAACTGAGGGCAGAGCATAGGCAAGCAATTATCTGCACACATTACAGCAAAGACTTTTTGAGGTCAGGTGAGAGGGATAACACCTCAGTGTCATGTGGAAGGAGCTCTGCCTGAATTCCAGGCTGCTTTAAAGGAAAATCATGTAGCTCACTGATTCATTATTTCAGGTGGGACTCTTGATACCATTTCATATGTGTTTTCCTACATCTTTCCCCAATTCCACTGAGTGATAATCGTTCTCAGTTAAGCTGGAAAGCAGCTCTTAAATGGATGTAATAATTCAGGTGGAGCTGGGAGAATTTGAAATGATGCCAGGTTTTAAAATTTAGGAGGCTCTCATTTGTGGAGAATTGCTCACAAACAAGATTACACATGTAAAGTTTTGTTGGGTGAGTACTCGCTTCTGTGGCAATCTCATTAAAATTGCCTCAGAAATCACCTGAAGAGGAGGGTAAGGTCAGAAAGTCAGTCATGATCTTTGAGCATCCAGATCTGTACTGAGTGCTGTTCTTTTAGGTGTTGTAGTTACACATAAGAACTCTGAATCAGTTCTTCAATTTCCACAAATATGTTTTATATCTTGAAAGAATTATGGAAGCTTTCAGATTAGCTTGAGTAAATGCAGTTCTCCCTTCACTGAAATTGTGAACAACAATCCTCAACAACTATTTCCTGAGTTGCTTTGAACTGCTTGAATCCATGCTTTAGTGGCAATTTCAAAGCCACAATGAGGCATTCTAATGAGAAAATCTCTGTACTTCCATATATANGGAAGAAGACACTTTATTATTAAATTAATATTAATTGCCAATTAGTAAGGGGAGTTCTTGGGAAGGTATTTTGTCCAGTAGACCTGCATGCTCCATTTATATTCCAGTCAGCCTGTGGAGGTCTTCATCTTGCATAAATAACCCAAGAAGCTGTATTTGCAGCAGACATTTCAAAATAAATGACGTATCATAGCATGAATATACAGTACCTGTACTTGTGATTAAGCTAACTTCAAAATTAAAGACACAGATCCTGAAACTCACCTCAAGGAAATGGTTTTGTGAGGGGGGAGGAGATGCAAACCCCCAAGCAAGCTGACAAAAACTGGGATGGATTAAAACAGTCTGATTGAAATGTCTGGTGCACAATCAAAAAATCCAGTCTGGAAGTTTGAAGCCTCGTCAAAACCTCTTTCACTTTAATGAGACTTATAATATGCATTCGAGGAGACAGATTGTGGGGTTGAGGCTCAAATTAATACAGAGTTGTTGTATGACAACTTTTTAATAACATTAATCTTTCCACGACCTGTTCTGACAGGGTATTTTGTGAAGAAGATAGGACTTCACTTTTTTTTTTTCCTTTTCCTGTAGGAGGAATTTTTTTGCCATGCACCTCATTGCCTGGGGGGAAATCTGTCAGATTAACTCCTGAGGGCTTGTGGAGTCTCCTGTTTCATCTCCTTCATGCTGGTGGGTTCTTTGCATCAACAGGGTGCACATGGCAAAACACGTTTGAGTTCACTCCCTTGGAGATGAGATTCTTCCAGGGCCACAGGAAGAGCCTGGTCATGTGAAATGAGTTTCCTCCTGCTGCCATTCTGCCAACCACACCCTTCCAAGGAAGGCAGAAGGGTGTGGTTGGCAAAATGGCAGCAGGAGGAAACTCATTTCACATGGGGAAACTCGTTGCAAAGGGGTCACTGCAAGTGAGGAAAGAGAGGACGATCAAAACACATTTCCAAATTGCACTCTGAGTATTCCTAAATAGATGCAAATAGCACGGTATAACTGTAATATTATCATTTTCTCCTCAGAAACTCTTGTAATTCCTGGAACTCTTGTTGCTGGATAATTATGAACTCCACATAATCATCCCAAGGGGTCCTGTGTAGATTTAGAATGAAATCAAATATGGGCTCTGTAAAGACCATCAATATAAGTCTTGGAAGTCAGGATCAGATCAGATTAATTGTCACAGTTTTTCCTTAGAGTTTTTGTTTTGGTCACTTTTGGAACCTCTGGTTCAACATGAGAAGTGATAACTTGAGTAACCAACCAGTATAATTGTCAATTATTTAATTTTATTTTTCAATTCTCACCCCATCCTTTTTCCTGGTCATTTACTGCAATGTCGAGGTATTGTTGGCTATCTTAAGAGAGAAATTGGATTCTGTAAATATTTTTTGCTTTCCCCTGCCCTCCTCATTGCAGTTTCAGTAACATATTCATATTGCGTATTTCATGGGGCCTTTAAATGTTAAAAAAAAAAAATGTAAAAAAAATAATTGCTTTCTTTTTGCAAAGTAATTATTAAG
The DNA here is from genome assembly GCA_013399225.1 of Rhipidura dahli. Taxonomy (NCBI): domain Eukaryota; kingdom Metazoa; phylum Chordata; class Aves; order Passeriformes; family Rhipiduridae; genus Rhipidura; species Rhipidura dahli. Next base: position 19,286 of record VXAC01007113.1, read on the forward strand.
AAGCACCCAGTAAGGCACCCAGGAAGGCCTTACTGTTGTGCCTGTCACTCTTGCTGGTTGATGCTGTATAACATTCCCTACAACTGTTGTTTAATGGGGATGGATGAGCTGTTAGATAAATTGTATTTGTGAACTTGACTGTTTGTTTGTCTCCTTGGGCCTTAGTAAATATAACAAGTAAGCTTCAGAATTATTTTTTGTCTCTCCAAAAAAACGCCAACAAAATCACTTTTTTAAATCTCAAGTGTTTGGGTTGGGCTTTTCTCTGCCCCTTTGGTACCTGGCTACTGTCACACTGCTCCTTCTTTCTGTGTTTAATTAGCACCAGAAAAATTCAGCCCCTATGAAACACACTGCACATCATCAGTGTTTCTGGCAAAATCTGGAACTGTAATTGAATTGTGTTGTCTACCTCAAAGCCTTTGAAAAATCATGAATTGTTTCACATCATGACTCTAGCTTAAGTCATTGTTTGTTCTTCTTATTTTGAAAAGCAGAAAAGGATTTAATGTGCCCTTGGTTTTCTTGAACTTCTTGATTCTGTTTAGGATCATCTCTGTTCTCCAAATTCACATAAGAGCTATAAATTTAATGTTATAAAGAAGACTAACAGACCTGAGAGGTACACTCAACTCTTTGCTGGTATTGAGGTATTTAAAAATAACACTAAAACCTCTAAAATTTGGGACAAACATTTCAGTCGATTCTGTGTGGGAGGACAGTCAACAGCCACAGTAGACTTTCATTGTCTGTCTGACAAAGAACTGAGTCATATCTGTGTTTTACTTTTGGCAAAGTTTGGAAATTGCCTTGCTTGTTTGTTTGATAATTGCATTTTCTCATGATGTCACTTGAGTGCGATGGGATTTTTATTTTTTTTTCATCCAGTTGCACCAATTTCCAGCTCTTTAAAAGAAGACTGTCCTAAGGGGTTTGCCTGAAAGGGCCAGTTAAGACAAGCTCATCCAAAAACTGTCATTTATGTCAATGCAAATGCTTCTAGTAGGATCATGTGTGAAAAAACCAAACCAAAACAGAACAAACCACCCAAAACAAAACAACCATATAAATATATGATATTTTTGTTGCCTAGAAGTATATCTTGGGTAAGTGAACTGATAAGAAAAGGATGCAAAACTTTATTCCAACCTGTCTCTTAGGCTGGGTGGTGCTGGGTTGGCATTGAAAGAGCTGGGCTTTTAGCTTTAGTGGCCCACATGCTTTTTCTGTGATGGATTATCAGCAAGAATCACTCACATGTAATGGATAACAGACTAGATTATTGCTTTGTGTGCCCCTGCTTTTCTCCTCAAAAAAAAAAAAAAAAAAAGAAAAGGAAAAGGACCCTTGAAAAAACAAAATCGTTTAAGAAAGTTCTACACCTGAATCCACAAAACACAGTTGGGTGTGCTGTGCAGAGTTTCAAGGATTAACAGCTCAGAAGCAACATTTGGAATAGCTTAAAAATGTAGTTAATGCTGTGCTTTCATCTCACACATCAGGCTCTCATGGCAGCCCTGGAGAGTTATGAATTTCATCATAAATTACCATGATTCATCATACTAATCGTATTTCATCATAAATTGCTCTGATTGTTCATTATTTCAGCTGTAGCTTGTATGTTTTTTGGACTTCACTGAAGATGCAATTACTTACAGAAAGTCACTTGTCGCCTTTTATTGTATTAATGATAAATTAAATTTTGGAGTCATTGCAGTGATTTGTTTTTACTCAGACTACTCTTCGCAGAACTAAAATTTGGGGAAAGTTAAGGACTTGAAAGTTTCCATAGCCTGAATCAAAGCCAGATGCTGGCATCCTAAAGGACCTTATTTGAATAACTTCGACATGAGGCTAACATTTCTACATTCTCTGGAGACACAAAAATATTTAGATACTATTAAAGCACTTAATTTTATCTTGCAGTGATGCAGTTTCTTCTGAAATACACACATTTTATTAATTTAAATGGCAAGTCAGATTCCTTGAAAATTAAACTAACAATGTATTTATTTGTACAATTAAGTATATACAATTTCACATTGTATAAGTGTGGTCTATTTACAATACAATTACATTTTGCTAGCCATGAGAATTTGTATTCTTTACATACCAAGGGTGCTTTCATTTAATTAATTACTTAACAAAGTCAGCTAACTAAATTTATAACTAAAATCATCTAACTAAATTTTTTTTGTCATGGTAAGGCTGAACTAATAACAATACCAACACACGTTTTAGAGTGAGACATTGTGGTTTGTTTTTTTTTTTCCCATATCCAAAATGAAGTAATGGTAATTTAATGTCAGATTTAAGGGAGAAACTTTATTTTCCAAATCATTTCCATGTGGGACTTTATGCTGACTGTGTATGAGGTATATTGAGAAATACTGAGTTGAAAACGGAATTAATATTTTATTTATATTTTGTTGTAGCAACGCTCACACCCGTGCCAGCACAAGATCCCAAAACAAGCTGCCATTCCCTCATAAAGACTTCTCCCACCTGCTTCTCTATAATACGCTGCTAGCTTGTTTTTTTGAGTTTTTTTTGAATAATCCTCATTGACCTTTTAAAGGAAGAGAACAACAAGATCTGATTGCAAAAAGAAAACACTTTGGAATCTATCCCTAATTATGGCCCAGATAATCCCTTTTGATTTTTGCCATGGAGAGGGTGATAATGACAGCAAACATGTTAGGTCCCTGAAAATCATTTGGTATTCAGAGCTTGGCTTATCTGATGTTATCTTTTACTGCCTTCTGCCTTTTTTTTTCCTTTCCCTTTTTAATTTCTATGTGCTTGAAGAAAAATTGAAATTTGAGATAGGACTAGAGATGAAAGAGATGTATTATGGGTGGAAATGATGCTGTCAGCTCATGACACGAGATATATAGAGGGATTATTCAAATAATATTTTTCAGACTTTAATGTTCTGCCTGGCAAGTACTCTTGGATGGACTGAAAAAAAAGACCAGGTGTGAGTATGGTGACTTACTTACAATAAATACGTGCTTAGTTATACTGCTGAACATCTCATTTTCTAAGTCTGAAGAGAATGAGTTCAATTATTTTCCTCACACCACATTTATTCCTGTATCAGTATCTTCTGATGACTTTGATGAGATTTTTCCCTTTTTATTTTAATACAGAACAAGTAAAAAAAATATCAAGATATGGGTGGGTGTATTCAGTGCATGTATCTTTATGCATTCTGAAACAAACAAAAATAAGGATTTTTATGGCACATGGAAAAAGAGTTCTTGAGTTTTTCATAATAAAATAAACATCATATTTATAACTTAATTAAGTCAAGCCTGTGGTTTGCGGGTGGGTAACAAAAGAATCACTAACCTGTCAGTGATGCATCCCCATATTTTTGTTATTTTTTTAATCCCTTTGTTCCTGAATTAGAAAGTAACAACAGACTTAAAAGTCTATCATATATAATTAACACTTCCTGAATGTGGTGGTTATAGTGATATTTTTTTTTGCCATTTTAACATAGAAATATGTCCCATGGGATTATGTTACATTACATTACTGACAGAAAGTCTCACAAGAGCATCCTTATTAAAAAGCAAGTTTCAAGAGATTCTTGCAAACTCTGCAGTCAGTTTTTTAGCTTCATGAATAAACAACAAAAACACAGGCATTGGCTTCTCAGTGCATTTCATATTTAGAAACTAAAACTATTATGACTTCCCCCAGTTTTTTTTTGTCATGCTAATCATGAAATTCCAGGAAAGCCCTGGAGGAAAAGATGTTATTTCACACCTACTACCTTCTGCTTCAGCAATGAGAAGTGGCAGCATTTCTTGCACTTGGAGGTGTTACTCTGGTTGCTGGTGGCTTGACAGCGTGCTGCTCATGGCCTGGGGGCTGGAATCTCCCCTCTGCATCCCTGTGGAAGGCCAGGCAGCAGCAGACACAGGATCAGCCACTGCTCTTCTGGTGTTTTCAATAGGACACTTTTTTTGTGTCATTTATCATGGAATTACAGGGAATATAGTGCTGCCTGTTTACAACACGGGGGTAGAGCAATGCAAACTAAAGATGGTCTGGAATTTTATCTGAAAAGGGTGAAAAGATGGGGAAATGCCAGGAACTCAGGGCATAAAGTCTTTGTGGAAATGCCAGCATTGTGAAAGAGGATGACCAGCCTGCAGGTCAAATCCAGGTTTGGTTCAAGCTGGAATTTTGCATCCGGTTAGATGCGTAATGAACACTCTAAATCCAATTCATGGCATTGCAGGGGGACTCTGAGGTGTGCTGCTTTTAAGTGACCAGCTCCTGACACAATACCTGCATTTGCTGGTGGTTCCCAGCTGGGCTGCAGGGAGCTAAAGGAACAAGAAGAGCAGAACACAGAGGGAAAGATGAGGAAATGGGTGTGTTCTATGTGAGCAGCTCCTGAGAGGATCAGAGAGATGCTCTAAATTTAGCGGTACTGTAAGTTACCAACCCATAATATTGCCCACCAGTTTGTTATTTTTTGGGTTTGCAAGCTGGAGTTCGGAACACAGTCCAGCCTAAAACAAGCATTAAACATTTCAGGTAGACAACCTCCCTTCTACCTGACATGAGGGTGCAGCCAGGTGGGTGTTGAAAGCAACCAGTGACAGGACAATAGGGAATGGCCTCAGGCTGGGCCAGGGGAGGCTCAAGTTGGACATCAGCAGGAATTTCTTCACTGAAGAGGTTGTCAGGCATTGGAAGGAGCTGCCCAGGGAGGTTTGGAGTGTCCATCCCTGGAGGTGTCCCAGGAAGGGCTGGAGATGGCACTCAGAGCTCTGGGCTGGGGACAAGGTAGGCATCGGACACAGCCTGGACTCGATGGGCTGGGAGGGCTTTTCCAACCTCAGGGATTTTGGGATTCGGTGAAACATGTTAGCCACGTGGACCTCTGAAGGAAATCTTGGCACCTCCTGATGGTTTTGCTTGGTTAAAAATAAAAAGTGAGGGCAAGGAGGGAAGTGAGAGGAGCAATGTGGCGTGTGTGCATGATTCCTGTGCCCAACAGCTGGGGAACACACTGGCATTAGCTAAAACTCTTGAATGCCAAAATGATGGTAAGCACCACATTTCTGATGGATTGAGAATCTCAGAACTTAAATCATCTGTGTGTACATAGAAGTGGTTTGATTTGGGAGCACCAGTAATCCTGGTTTCCATTTAATTTCATGTCCAAGGTTGGGAGCACAAAACCTGCAAGATGCTCAGTGCAGGGAGGCTGCTTTGTCTTTCAAGGGCCCCTTTGATATCCACGGAACAGATTGCACTTCAAGTCAGATAAATGTTTGAAATGTTAGGCTTATTGTGAGACTTCTCATTCAGCAGATCTAGAATTGTATTTTCACATTTAGAAATCACTTGTGTGGCCACTCAGCAGCTGACTGTCAAGGCATCTAAACTTGTTAGAGTGGCCTTTCTCAAATGCTGAACTGCAGACCTTCTAAGAGCAGTATCTCAAACAGCATTCTTTAAATAACCATCTAAAATAAGATGTTCTTGGAGGTTGGTGGGGTTTTTCATTGGGATTTTTAAAAATTTTCTGTGAATTCTGAACAATTGATGTGTCTTTTCCTGCTTGGATACTAGCAGGGCAGCAATCCCTATCAAAGTGGCCTGGCTTGCAGGAGAATGGACATGGTACACTGCCTTTTAGATCTTGATTCTGATAAGGATTGTATTTTTCCCTTACCACCCTTAGCAAGAAAACCCCCAACAAAACCCAAAAAACAAAAAAAAGAAAAAAACCCCAAACTAAAACTAAGAGGAAAAGAAAAAAAACCCCACCAAATAAGTGAAAAACACCCACAAAAACCAACAAAAAGCCCCCCCCAAGGAAAAAAAAACAAACCACAAAGCAACCAAACAAAAAAACCCCAACAAAGTAAAATTAAAAGAAAAAATCCACTGAAGTTGCTAATATTGCCACAGAACCATAGTAAAAATCAAAGGTTCTTTCTTTATGGCTACTGACATCTTTTGGTTTTGCTCCACCCTGAGAAATGCCCTGCTCAGATTCTCTTCTGTAGTCACTGAAAAGATGAATGTTTGGTACTTTTGCTTCTATTTTATCCTCACCTGGAACTTTGACACACATGGCAACAGTGAGGTGCTGGCAGAAAACAAAACAAAATGAAACAAACACACAAAAAAAATCCCCTAAACCTTCGATCTAACAGAAGACATCCAGGCTCTGACCAAATTTGTTCAGAGAGGGAAAAAAGGGAAAAAAACCCCACAGTTAAATCATTAAAACAGAGGTTTCATTAGCATAACTGTTTAAAGCCCTGCTAGAAGAGGAATGCAGGGAGTGTCCGTTACTTCTTCCTTTTTTATAAAAACTGGAGGAAGAGCAAGAACTGGAGATGGAGTCATGCAGTCACAGACACTGACACCACAGAAAGGGGATTTTATGTCCAGGGAATCTGTGTCACTCACAATAAAATAGGTTCATTACATAGAGCCAGGCTTAATCCAATCGTGACCTCTACTGCTTAATTTTTGATTTTCCCCTTGGCATAGCTGCGTGATATCCCTTATCTTTGGTATATCAGAAGTATATCAACTCTTGGTTTGCTACAAACTGGAGGACAGTGGGGTTTAAAGACTTGACAGTAGAAAGATTAGATAAATCACCTATGAGGACTCACTAATGGACCTCATGCTGGTTTTGTGTGATTTTTTTGTTCTTTTGGGGCTTTTTTTTGTGGGTTTTTCTTGGGTTGTTTTTTTGAGTTTGCTTGTTTGGTTTTGTTTTTAGGCTGGCCATAAGCAGAGGTGTGTTTGCTGTTTCCACACACCATTTTTAATTGTGTGTGGTTCTGTTTACTTGGATTGGAGCTGCAGCAGGAGCAGGGCTTTGTAACAAAAAAAAATTAAAAAAAATAAAAAACCCCCAAAAAATCAATAAGCTTTGGACCTGATCAATTAGAAAGTATCTGATTTCTTTAGGACCAATCAGATGGATTGATGAGGAAGTGGATGACTGTAGAAAGGTACTGATAATTTTGCTGTTAAAAGTAAAAGCAGTGCAGTACCCCAGGAAATAAAAGTTCCTGGAACTTAATTCTCATGCTGCTGAATAGATAAGCATTTCCAGAAATGCTGACAACCACAATTTCCAACCAGTGATTATGAAGATAAATGCAGAGGTCTCTAGCAGTGATAAATGCAATGCTTTTCATGGCTTTGTTTACTTTTAAGTACTTTGATCCCGGTTTTTAATCTATTTTCATGCTAGTATTTTTTTCTGTCTGGGAAGACCTGTTGTCTTCACTCCTGACAATGAAACTTACCAAATTTACTCCATACTTAACTTTTATTTATTCATTTGTAGCATGTTTCAATAGAGCTGGAGTGGACGGCAATAGTGCCTGGCTTTGATCTGTAATGATTCAAGATGCTTTCTGTTGTGATGCCCTGTAGATTGCTTTCAATAGCTGAGCTTTTCAAACATTGTTGTCAGGCTTCCTTGGCAGCTGCTGAAAAGGAAAATATTCATATCACATTGTCTTCCTTTCGGTCACCTACCAGGGTAGGTGAATAAAGAAGAAACAGGTTGCAAAATGCTGAAATTGTCGTTTGAGGTGACTTTTCTCGAACTGTATAAAATATCCTGCTACTTCAAGTGCAGCTTTCATAACCTAAATTGCTGTATTTCTGAATAACATAGGAGGAGAATTCAACAAAATACCTTTGTCCAGCATAATAAATGTCTGCTTCCTTTTAGGCTTTTTTTTGTACAACACTGGCAGGAGATAAATGTTTTTTTAATTGATTTCTCCAAATTGTCTTGCCTGCCTCTTGCATGTTTGGTTTAGAGCAAGACTAGAAGGAGCCATTTACAGCAATTTCTGGGTTAGTAACCTGGCAATCTGAAACACTACTGAGACATAATTGATATGCCACCAGAATACACGGAAGGACTCGAGAGTTTCTAGATGTTTCTTAAAAATAATAGCTTTAAACTGCATAGCAAGAAAGCTTTAGCAGATAAATAATGAGTGGAAATCCATAAAAGGGTGTACACATACTGAAAGATAAACACTACCACCGAGGCGGAAATAAATTAAAAAAAAAAAAAAAAAAAAAAAAAAAAGAAAAAAACACAAAAAAATTCTGGCTAAAAAGTGAAGAACTAATCAGAAACATATGAGAAATACAAAATGTGATTTAAATGTTGCTGGATTGAAAAACGAGACAGGAAATTGGAGGAAGGGGTAGAAGAAATACCATGAGGAAATTAAAGCCTAAGAAATTATCTTAAAAATTGTTCTGGTGGTTCCATTACACAATGGAGAAAACAATTCAAATACTGCTGCTGTTGACAATATTGAGCAGGAGCTGTGCCACGGAGTTAATGGATTTAATTTGGGCTGGCCCCAGATTGGGGCAGGTACCCTTTGGATTTAACCAGATTCTACTGATCTTGTTAGGAGCTGTTGTGTAACAGCTCATGGCCCAGCAGCAGAGGTCTGATCCAGCTCCCTGGAAGAGTTTTTTGCTTCCAAGTTTTCTGGGAGAGATTTTCTTGTACTTAAACCTGCAGGAGTGCCAAGTTTTATGCAAACAGTGCTTTTATCATCCAGGATGTTCAGTGTTGTGCCCTCCTTGTCTTTGAGGCAGCTTAATCTGGGGCAGCAGTGGCTGTGTCCTGGCTGCAGGGCTGGTACCAAACGGTGCCTCTTTTGGGGAAGAAAACTGAATTTAGAGTGGAGAATAATGTCCTAGTCCCACGGTGGTGACTAACTGTGGGTGTAACTGCCTCGTGGTCTGGGACAGCTCACTGGAAAATGAGTTTTCAGAGAGTTAGGTTGAGGTCAAGTTATCAAAGCAAGGAAATGGCTGCAGTTAACGTTTGAAGGTTCCAGCAACACAGAGGAGTGCACAGGGCTAGGGACAATAATTTGGCTTTGGGAAAGGGGAGGACCAGCACCTATTAAAAAAAACCCACAACATTATATATAAACCTGTACTGCTGTACTCCAATAAATACAAAATTCCAGTGGCAAAAACACAATTATGACACACACAGAATAACAGGAGATTCCTTTAATGAGGTTCCCAAATAGAGGGAAAGAGAAAAGAATTCCCTAATGAGCCTCTGGGTTGTTGTTAATATCTTAGTTTGGGAATAAATATGTTGAATTTCAGACTTGAATTTTATAATCTATTTATCAGTCTTTTTTTTTATTGTGGTCTCTTTGTTTATCAAGATCAGGCTGCAGGAATATATTTGTGCCCTCACTATAACTCTTTTATATGTTCTGTTGGTGAATATGAGGCTTATCTAATCACCTGGTTGTGCTGTAACCGCAGTGTTGTTTGTTGCTGGCATAAATTGCTGTGCAGCAATGGCAGAAGATAGAAAATAACACTTTTAGGTTGGGGTGGGGGCTGGAGTCAGGGACTGGTGTGCATTTTGTGTTTTGGGTGATGGGAGAAAGAAAACTGAATGAAGTTAGTGCTGTGAATGCATTTGACAATAGGCTGAAATAGGACAGGAAGAAGTAGGAGACTGGTGGTAGCCACAGAATGCCAGAATATATGTATGTATATGTACATAATAAATATATTCCACTGGTGTGGTGCTAATCCCGTACAAACCCACATAAAGACCTTGTTCTTAATCTGAAGAAAACCCACAGTCCTCTGTGGTGGCATCCCATGTTCACAGATGTGGAAAGTGGAAAAGGATCAGAAGTCACTGATGTCACTTTGATACTTTTATTTGTACCTATGAAACTGTAATCATCTTCTTCCCTGTGTTCCTGTGCACTGGATGAAAAAAAGGAAGGAATTGGTTGGGTTTTTTTTTAAATAGCTTATTTATGAATATGCATTCATAATGTTCATTATTCTTACCTCCTTCTCCGTGTTTCTTCCTTCCTTTGGGATTTACTCTATGCTTAGTCCCATGATTTAAGAATATATATCCTGCGTGCAGACTTGGCACTCTGTGAAGTGTCAGAGAACAGCAATTGCCTTTCAAACATGAAGTTATGTGGACATCCCATGCAGAATTAACTGGGTTTACATTGCATTTCACTGCTTTATAGCCACACTGCAGTACCTGTGTGTATTTAATAAAGAAAAGCTGCAGGGAAAAAAAAGGCACAAAAACAAATGAAAAAAAAAAAAAAGCAGAGACCAGGTAGGCAAACCGTCCTTGTGCTTTTTCCCACTTTTAAGTCAGAGTGGGAGACCAGGTTTATTTCCTGGTCTGCTGTGGCATCTGGGATGTATCTAGGATGCTGAGGGGCAGGTAAATGACTTGGCCTTGTGACTAGAAGCAGTTATCATGCACTTCATTCCTCCAGATAGATGGTTTGGTCATCTTGTGATGCCAGACAAGAAACTGATTGCTTTATGAATATTTGTCTGTGTTCACAAGCTGAAAGAGAGCAGTTGTCTGGCTCAGTAGTCAAGGATCTGTATGTACCATTATTAAAATGACACTTAAGCTCCCTGTTACAATAGAGTATAGTAAAAGCATCACATTCTTGGTCACTGCAGTAGTGAACATCTGTAATTTACTCTCTTTTCTGTCTCACTTGCTCCTTTTTCATCCTTTTCCAATGACTGTTCCCAGCTCTTCATTTTCAAATGTTGCTCCATAAGAAGCAGTGAGGATTTCCAAGGAGCTGCTCACCTTTTTTAGGTTTGGTTTACAATGTACAGCAGATAATAAAAATAAATTAAAAAACTACTGCCAAGAATGCAGTTTGTTTGTGCAGCGTGTCCATACTGAGACAAGGTTTTGGCACAGATAAACTGTTTTCTTACTTAATATTCTTGTAAAGCATCGTGTAGTGAAGTGGTTGTAAAAATATGAGGCATTTCCATCAATGCAGGAGCAATAAATGGATTTATCGCAGTCCAGGTTATACCTTGGCTAAATATGAGTTTAGGTGTCTTCATGTCCCATGGATTATGTGCCCTCAGAGGTTTTCACTCAGCTCTTGGGGTGCCGTGTCCAGCTCTGGCTCCTCAGCAGAACTGGGCCAGGGAGCTCCTGGAGTGGGGCAGCGGAGGGGGACAAAGATGCTTTAGGACCTGGAGCATCCCTGTGCCCAGGACAGGCTGGGGGAGCTGGGGCTGCTCAGCCTCGAGAGGAGCCCCAGCTGAGAGGGGCCCTCAGCCCTGGGTGTCCCTGGCTGTCCCTGGGTGTCCCTGGCTGCAGGGAGGGCTCAGTCCAGAGCCCAGGCTCTGCTCCGGGGGATTCAGCGATGGCACCAGAGCCACGGGCACGGTCTGAGCCCAGCAATTCCCCTGCCAGGGGCACAACTCCTGCCCTGGGCAATGCCCTGTGCTCTGAGCAGAGCCCAGAGAGGCTGTGGAGTCTCCTCCCTGGGGACATTCCAGAGCTGCCTGGACACATCCTGTGCCCTGTGCTCTGGGATGGCCCTGCTGGAGCAGGGAGATGTCACCAGATGACCACTGTAGGCCCTTCTAAGGTGACCCATCCTGGCATTCTTGCCTGGTGGCTTTAGTTAAAATGGACCTGGCAATCCAGTTTTATATCATGTTTGAGAAGAGTATTTACAAGTATTCCATAGAATCTATGCAGGAGTCTTTCTAAGCTTAAAAGTTTCAGCTTTCATTCTGTTTGTGAACAAGTTGGAATGAATAAGGTAAAAATTGCATCTGTCCCTTCCAGAAACTCTTAGCAAAAATGATCTAAAGGATTTTCATCACTCATCCACAGAGCTTACATGGTACTACCAGCTGCATTGTCCAAAACAAACAGAATCAGTTCTTTATTGCAGCTGACAGCTTTAAGATCCTTATTATTTCATATCCCTCACATGAGAGGCTCATATCTGCAGTGCCTAATTAACATTCTGAATGTGATCAGCAACATCATCTTCCTGTAAAGTCAGAAAGAAAATGATGAAAACTGGCACTTGTGCTGTATCTCTTTAGGTGCCATGTCTTTTTTGATGGTGGCAGGACTTCTGTGGTGAAAGACCGAAATGTCCATGGGGCCAAAAAACGTGTGAAATAAGAGTGGTTAACTGCAGTGATGGAAAGTTATGGAACATTTTGCTTTATTCTTTCTATGTGTAGGGTTTGGTGTAATAGAAGAGGTCATTGTGGAGGGTGACTATGTAGGAAGCACATTCAGTGTTGGCATTTTGGTTAAAATGGTCATCTGGAGCACTGGCAGGCTTTGGAAGGGAATCCCTGGGTTGCCTCCACATCCTACACTTCTTTTACTCCTGCCTGCAGAGGGGTTTTGGTTGGGATGAGCTGGATTTGTTCCTGAAAAAGCTGAACTCAGGGGTAGGCTCTGATTGTTATTTGATATTCTGAACCAATGACCGGTCATTGGGGCACCTTGAGACCACACAGAGAGAAGTGATTAAACCTGAGGCAAAAATCCACGGGCTTCATATAGTGTAAATATGAAAACCATCATCCCTTCAGTAGTGTTGGCACCTCTTGTAAGAAAATATCACCAAATAAGAGTGATAATAAGAGTGGATATTCAAAAATAGGAGTAACTAGAAATCAATGAATAGTTCTCAAAGTGTAATGAGAATGTGCTTAGAATTTATGTTCTAAAGTATTTCCTTTTGGTAAAGATAGAAGGGTATAATGAAGCATAATCAGAGTTTTAAAAACTCTTAATGATGACTTTTTAATTGCTCAACTTTCAAATTTGGATTTGCTTAGGATGGGGAAACATAAATTCACCAGTGCTGAGATTGAAGATTGCCTAGCAACCAGTGAATGAGTACATCTAATGTAGGGAAAACAAAGGAAGAACAAACCACTTTCATTTCCATATATATAAAGTATGTATAAATATAAAAGTGTGGAGATAAATATACGTGTGTGTATGCACAAACCTAGGTACACACCCTGGTTCTTCCAAATTGCCGACCTGAAATGATGTGGATCATAAAAAAGAGAAATGGAAAGGCAAAAACAGGATCTAAGATATGGATGAAAATTGGGAATTTTCATTTAAAAAAGATAAATCCACAATAAGTGTTTGGGTTTTGTTTTAAATCGTCTTGCTTCCCTGATGAAGTGAAAACAGAAAGTGGAAAGAAAACTGTCAAGACCAGTAAAAATATGTGCATCTGAATGCTCTCAGTCCATAAGAACAAGAAGGAAGGAAGATTTCACCTGTCTAGGGAAGATCATAGCCACTTAGAAGTGTTAATTTTGAACTGTTGTGCTAATGATTAAACTATTGTTCCTCTGTGGAAAATGGGATGGGCAAGAAACCTGAATATTTTATTAACTGAGGTATTTCAAGTGAACACAATATGAAAAATGTCCTGATCAGCTTAAAAAGTAAAGGACAAGTGACTAGAAGTGATGAAGTATTTCCATCATGACTTGGAATCTCTGCCGAAATTTTTAATTGAACGAAAAAAAAAAAAGAGAGAGACTGTTTATCCTAAATGTCTTGTGTGGAAAATCCGAAGTTTGGGTCTTATTCACTCCCTTTTCCTAAACCCCTTTCACCCCAGAGATGTGCAGGAATGCAGGTTTATTCACTGGATTCTTAGCAAGTGGCAAAACCCTGTACAAACACAGCTGAGGTGAGCGATGGCCAGAACCAAAGGAATGCACGAAGGGAGTGTCTGGGTGATTTTTTGCCAGCTCTGCTGAACATGCAGAGAGAAGAGATGTGGGAGGCTGTGTTAATCAGGGTACTTTCATTAAAGGCATTTTTGTTCCCTCTCCCTGATTCTGCAGGAAAGCATCTCTGCTGCTGTCTGGGGTCTGGTGCTGGGGGTGGTGTGTCACCGGTGCTGTCAGCTGAGCAGGCAGGGGAAAATCTCTCTTTCCCTTTGATGAAACTCTGTCTCGACTGATGGCAGCTTTCCTCAAATCCACACGGCTGCCTGTGCATGAAAGATTTCCCACAAGTTGCAAAAATACTCGGAACTGCGTTATATAACCACGTCCCCCCTTTAATCGTTTTTGATCCGTTTTTTACTAATGAAGATGTGAAATGACAGGAATAGTTCATCTTTGTTTTTTCCCAGCAGAGCCTGTTGGCATAGAAATGAACTCTCTGTAACCTATGGAAGAAAGACGAGTTTACTTTTTAAGCTGTTTTCTGTTTCTACTTGTGTTTCATATTGTCAAACATCAGATGTTTAAAAGGTCTATAACACAGCAGGCTGAAGTGCAGTGACCTGCTGCTCTTTCACATTCAAATTAATAAAGTACCTCATGGTGCAGACTTTTAGAAAGGCAGGAGATTATACTTTTTAAGGCAGAGGGGATTTATTGTGATAGAAATTAATCTCTGCAGACATTACTTTAGGGCACTATTCTAACTCTTGAAGTAGGGACACACTTTTACAGTAATATACTATTAGATTAAATCCAAATCTTCAGTCAGCACTTCATCTTCACCCGGGATTAGTGTTTCAGCCCAGTCCCACAGTGGGATTCAAATGACAATTCTCTGCTTAGAATAACCTGACTTTCTTTCTGTAATGCCATCTCAAGTCTCGAGAAATCAGCTGGTGCATCCCTCCAGCTTACAAGCCCAGAAAAACTTGGAATTTTAAAAATTTTTCTACACCTGGTTTGCAACAAGTGCATTGCAGTTCTCCACCACAACCACAAGCTACAGCTTACCTGCATAGCATCTCTTCATGCCAGAGACTTTCAGAAGTAACCGCCTTGATACTTGTGAGATAAAGTCATAGATTGGTTTTTCTGAGATTTACAATCTCCTGTAGTTTTCCTGTCCACCACGTGGACATTCAAAGTTGATGTTATCATTTTATGCATTTTCTAGAATCATTTAGGCGCTCTGCCACGAATGTTCCAGCTAGAAATTTAGCTGAACTTTCTACCTGCACAGTAAGCAAATCGGCTAAGAAAAGAAACAGAAGGAGGTAGATGAGCTATTGGTATCTAGAAACCTTATTTTTCAAATAATAAGCGAGACAATTTAATTATTCCAACTGTCTTTTTTTACCTTAGGAGAAACAAATTAGCTGCCCTGCCATTAAATCTGAGGAAACAGCCTACAAATTTCTTAAAAAGAACTGCAGAGCTCATCTGTTTCTATGTTCACACCTTGCATCTCTGCACAGGTGCGTCTTCAACATGATTAATGGTTCTGCTTCTCAGTGGTGCTTCAGCTGTGGAGAAATAGGTGTGAACTTGGACACTGTGCAGATGATTCTGAAAATCAGGAAACTATTAAGGCTCTTTTTCCAAAAATTTATTTTAACATGAAAATGCTACAGGTAGCAAGTACTTTCTCAGTCTTCTTCTGAAGTTTAGGTCCTCTTCTGGGCTTCAGAACTGGTACTTATTTTTGCTATATCTAGACCAGATTTCTGTTGACTGGTTACTTCCTGTGCTGTTTATTTTTTGGTGCTGCCTGGAGATTTCTCCTTTGGAACACGTTTTATTCTCATGAAAACGAATGGCCATTATTTTTATTTCTTTTGAAAGAGCTTTTAAAATAAGCCACATTTCCTGTAGCCACATAGGAAATTGAGTGTCATTATGGCTGCTGCTTTAGACAGAAATGATGGCCCTCCTCTTCCCCATCACTGGTGGAATCAAAAGCTTGAACTTCAAAACACACACTGTATAGAAAATCGGTAAAAAAGCATGGTGTCTCCCTAAAAATCTGTGTGTCGAACACCATGAACTCGTATGTCATTCTCTTTGCAGCCACAGCATCAGCACATTTAGCTCAGTATCAGCTGCTGCAAATTTCACTGCCTCATTATATTAGGTATACTCAGTGTGTTCATATTTATATTTAATGCCCTTTACGTGACAGAATAAAGATGGTTGAAGTTTTCCATCCACACTTGCTGTTTCACGGAATGTGTTCTATTTTTAAACTGTAGAAGGAAACATGGCCCAAACACCTGAATGGTCTTCATTCAACCACTTCTATCATTACAGTTTTGAAACGCTGTGAATCCACACGATTTTTTGAAGTCAGGTTTCTTTCTTTATCATCAGATCATTGTCTCAAGCTGATGTCTCTCAGAGCAGCACTTCTGCCAGAAATGCTAACAGTTATCCTTCTAGATGTTGTAAGGCAGTTGAAGGAAATTCTCTCCATTTCAGGCTAATGATGTTGTTCATGGGGACTGGAATGCTGCTCTCATGCCTGATTCAGGATGGTGTACCTTAGCTTTTGACAGTTCTTTTCTGTCCCAGAAATGATAACACTAAACAGTGACTAGTTTTAAGTTGGAATAACTAATTCTTTTTCATATTTTTTCATTTTTCCCTTCAAATTAGTTAGTGTATAATAATGGCAGCTGGTTGGTCTGTCTGCTTTCAGAGTGAGTGCTTTACAAAGGGGCCGCTTGTTGTGGGATTGGACTTCTCCCTCTGCGCGTCTTCTTCAGCCTTCATATCAAAAAAAGTTGTTTCCATAAACTGTGAATTTCTGTTCCTGACAAGGATTGATGGGCTAGCTGTTAACACCACAGAGTGCTGCGTTATTTATCCACAAGTGTTGGGTTCCTTCTTTCAGGCTGTCCTTTGCTGTCAGGCAGAGGATTGAACTCCTCAGTTGGGAATCACACAATGTTTCGTGGGCTTTCATGGGATCAAAAAAATAATGTTGTACAAATGTTTAAAGCTCAGCAAAGAGTGGGCAGACAGCTTCTGCCCCACTGCCCACCACCACCTGCTTGTGGAAAGGAGCAATAGTTGTACATCCAGTGTTCTGTTGAAAAGGATGTGGCTTATAAGTAGTTATGTGAACACATGCAAAGGAGCATGATGGACTTACAGATCAGTTTTTCTCTGGGTGCTTTTAATAAAAAAATCCAGGTTCATTGACTGAGTTGTTCACTATGGACAAAACCCATCATATTCCTTAAAAAAATTCCTCATTTTTTATTAGAGAGCAAATACACCACCATTTTATTTGAGTTTCGATATATAATTTTTCCTGAGTTTGGAGAATTAGGGAGGGTTCTTAATTCAAATTCTAATTTTGAGTTTGCATGGATCTCTTTGATTTTATTCTTTTTGTCACACTTTTTTTTTTTTATTCTTAACAAATCATGATTTCCAAAGAGAGGATGGACAATTCACTCAAGGACTTACCTGACTTCAGAATGTTCTGAGGAAATTAAAGATGTGCAGAAAAATAATAATAATAAAAAACCTCACAGATTTAATATCATTTGATAATAAATCAAGTATCAAAGGTTTATGTACAGTCTTCAGACACTCTTTTACACTTGAGTGGCCACGTAAAAAAACGTGCAAGTTTACTCAGACATAAGAAAGACAAACATGAATTACTGTTTTTATTGGACGTTGACTCTTACTAGAATCCTTTCAGAATGTCTTAATAAAAGTACAATAATAATTTGGCTTTTGATTTTTTTAAAAATAATTAAATTTCTCTTGGAGTGTTTATATAATCTGCAGAAATTTGTCAAATTACACAGTCTGTTGCACAAACAGCATATTGCCAATCACCGTGGAAAGCCATCAGCATAGAGCACACTCCTGCAAGACTTATTGTAAATTATATATTTCCTTTTTTGGGTTTATTTTACTCTTACATTCCAAAAATCTCTCAGGTTCAATTGTAAAACCACTGTGGTGTTAAAAGCTGTGTCACATTTTAATGGCAACAAATAGCTTTATCAGTTGTGTTAAGACCAAATGCACCCATATTGCTTTTCTTACTAATAACAGAGCCATCAAAATCAAATTCTGTTGGTCAAACTGAGTGGAATGTAAAACAAATTAGATTTCAATATTTCAACATGAACGTCCTCTCAAGAGGAACTAAAAAAAAATCAAGGAGAATATTCTTGATTCCAAGGTGATATTTATTTTGTACAGCACAATTTTTCAGACAATAAGGTATAAATAAAGGAGATAACATTTTACCTGATTTTTGCTCAGTTTCAACATTTGCAGAGCCTGGTACCTCATCTTAAGGAGAGTTGTGCAGCCTTTCATTTCTCTGACCATATCATATTTGATTCTATACTGATGTAATTTAACCATTGCTGTTTAAAGTATAGACTTTTCCTCTTTAGTTCTTGTTGGCATTATATGAATGAGACAGGTTAGGGTTAGGGGCATTGGGTTTTTGGGGTTTTTTGTGTGTTTGTTTGGGATTTTTTGTTGTTTTTGGGGGAAGGATGGGAGGTTTGGTTTTTTGGTTTTTGGCTCTTTTTCTGGTGGTGGATTTTTTTGTTTTTTGGGGTTTTTTTTTTTTTTTTGGTTGGTTGGTTTTGTTTGCTTGGGTTTTTTTGTTGGAACTTTTTGTTCCCTGTGTTTTCACCCTTTTTTATTTAAACTCGGTTTTTTTAGATGTCCTCTGTATTCATTTTATTTCTGTGATGTGGTATAATGGCATTGCAAAAACTACACCAGAGACTGACAGGCCAAGGTGGTGGGTCAAAAGAGCATTTAGCGCAGTTATTTCCTGAACATGGAAATAAATGGCTGCTGACAGAGGAAGACATCTGCTTTATTAGTCCCAAACTGCAGGTCGGGTCATTTTATCACAGACTGAAAAAGCCAACAGGAATTTCAGACAAATGAAAACCACACGGTTGACTGTCCATGATTTGGTCATTGCAGGAGATTTCAGTTTCTGGAAATATAATGTAAAATTGGGCATGCATTCTGCTTGTCATTCAACATAAAGTTTACAAATGCAAACAGTATTTTGTCTTTTTCCCTTTTATGACAATGGTATAATTGAAATCAGAATGACACCGAATCAGGAAACATGTAGAAAAAATAACTTCTCTCATTTTAATCAGAATATCCATACAGATTTGCATAATAGGTGTTCCTGCTCCAGATGCTATTTAGTTTATTAATTTAATTAGAGATATGGGAATACATTTGTCAGAGCATTCATTTAATAGTAGCTGTTCTTTCACAACCAATTGCCTAAGCCCCATAAATTATTAAACCAGCATCCTTTACCACCCCAATAATGCAACAAAAGCAGAAAATGAGAAGTCTTGACTTATTTAAATTAATCTAGAAAATGTCATTTACTGTCCTCAAATAGATTTACTTCTCCATCAGATGGATAGCCTTCAAGACAAAACTGTTAATATCAAGTACATGACAGTTCTCTGTAGCATGGAGACACCCTGAAGCTGACGAAAAATTAAATAAAACTACAAATAATCCAGCAAACAACTGCACAACTGCAGTTTTTCTGTGCAACTGATGCACAGAATTCATAAAGGCAGTTTCGTGCATCAGTTACATTTCTTAACCAATGGTTAGAAGGAAATTTTCCCATAAAGGATTAATCTGAAATTCACGTGCAAGAAAGGTGTTGAAATCTTGAGTTCTGAGTTTACCACCAATATAACCAAAACATACTCTAATGTCAGTAGTGCTGACATAAACCAAATTAATATCTCTAACTCTTTGCAATGACACGGCAAATTTTCAATTTAAAAAAAAAAAAGTACTTGTTTTTTAATAACAATTTATCTGTAGATCTTTCTTGCACAAAATGTTGTTATTTTAAAATGCAATGCTGAGAAGCAGAGAACACAAATCTGCCTCTAAAGATGAAGACTGAGATAAATAAAAATGCATGTAAATATAAGATTACCTATCTGAGAAAAAAAGTTAAATTGAAGTTGACCAAAGCCTAGGGTGTTCTTTAGGATTGCTTCCAGTTATCCCAATGGCAACAGAACGCAATTTGTAGATATCCTGAGTGTCTTCAAGTTAGAAAAAAGTAAAAAAATGCTGTTTACTATTGTTTTTGAGAATGAATTGATTTTAAGGCTGTCACATTTTACAGACTAGAAAATTAGGGAGTGATGATTATGTGGAGGTGTGCCGTTAAATAGAGATAAAATGGAATCAACCAAAAGTCATTCAAAGGACATAGACTTCGCCATTATTTGGTTACCAAAAACCTGCCACATTTACAGCCTTTGCCTCAATTTTGGTGACTTTTCTATAAGAACCTTGTTTTCCTTTCCCTGTGCCCCACAGCGGACGTGTGTGACTCCAACCCCTGCCAGAATGGTGGCATCTGTCTGTCGGGGCTGAACGATGACTTCTACTCCTGCGAGTGTCCCGAGGGCTTCACAGACCCCAACTGCTCCAGCCCTGTGGAGGTTGGTAAGTGCAAATTTAATCTCTGAAATAGCTCGAGTGACCCATTAATCTGTGGCTGGCCAAGCAGTGAGTCCGTCCATGGTGTTTTGTATGGTGATGGGGTCGGTATGTTGATCATTGTTGGGTTTTTAACCTTATATCTGTGCCATAGACATCTCTATAATAATTAGCAGAAAGTTGAAACATTGTCTGAGAACATAATTGGTGGGAAAAGTCCAGTGCTCCACTTCACATAAAGTCCATAGTGGTGGCTTACAAGGGGCCAGCATTTTTCAAAGATCCATTCCAGATAATTCTTTGTATCCTTCTTCAACCAGTGCCCTTTCAAATTTTCTGTTACAATAGTTTTATGCTGATGTCCAGAGTAAAGATTAATTTCTTATGCAAATGAAGAGGCAGGAACAGCATAGGAGAAAATCAGAATAACACACAGAAGTCACTTGTTTGAATTTTAAAATAATTACCCATCTGGAGGCTCTAATTAATCAACAGATGAGTGCATAGAGCACAAGTCAAATGTACTGAAATATTGTGATGTGCTCTTGATTCAGAGTAAACACAAATTTCAGTGGTAGATCCAAAACATCCAGCAGGTCAGGCCTCCATCTTAAAAAAACTTGAGAAGAAAATAAGGATCTGAAGGAAAAGACGATAGACAGACCACAAAGTTCACTGAGCTCTCATATAATCCCAAAGAAGGTGCAAAAATATGTTCACAGTGCAAAATGATGAAACTGCCACAGCTGTGCTCAACACTGCAACTGTCTGAAATCTGTGTGGTTCTCATTTTCAATAAATAAATAAAAACTATGCAGGAAGAACCTCGGTACACTCTTCTTAGGATTAAGTATATCTCTCTCATGAGAGAAAGGGAGGAAAACTGAGAAACACAGGGCTGTTTTTATTTATGGGGTTTTTCTGTTCATTTTCTTTCCTGAAAATGATGCTACTGCTGTTTTGAGAGTGAATTCAAAGTGTCCACAATGTAGTTTTAGGGGAATTGGGATTTAATTTGATTCCTCTTAACTAAAATTTCCTGCAAACAAATGGAACCACTTCCTGTGGGAGAATGACCAGCTTCAGACACCAGCTGCACTTTTTTTCTGACTCTAAAATGTTGTTGTACATGGTTACCACCTAAAATTTTGAGTTGCACAAGGATGTGCTTTTTGCCTTGATGAAACCATGCAAGAAGTGGGGAGACACTGCCTCAAATCCTGTTTTCCACTCCTTTCCCTAGAATTTTTATCACTGCTTGAATTTATCCTATGGATATAGGTCATGCTACCCTAAAATGGCCTAGGTATGGCATCACTTGCTGGCACAAAATTGCATGGCACATAACTGGGAGGATGCCAAACATGAGTGAATCTGAGACTAAATCATATTGTGATAATTGCCACTGTAATTAGCGGATGAGCATTAGTAGGGCTTTAAAAGATACACATATACTTAACTAAAATCTTCACGCACTTCAACAAAAACTCACTTTGATAAACAGAGCATAAGTAAATAACTTGACAATATGTGGCAATCACAGCACTTAGACAAGCAGGATGTTACGTTTCTAGTTTGCAATCCATGGGGAATATCTGCTGGGCAACATTGTTTAAGTAAAGAACTTATTAGTATTACTATAGTAACTAAAATCTAGAATGTTAATTTAGTTTCTGTTTGTCTTGTTTGCTACGTGTATGGATTTGGTCTGGCCTTGGTAAAAAAAAATAGATTTTCAAATAATGTCTTTTTTCTAAAATATTTTTCTGCATGTTGTACCCCTGTACACAGTCATATAAGCCACCGAGAAAAAAAATGGTATTTCAAGAAAATAATTTTATTTTTGTCTATGAAAATTATGACAAATAATGTAAGCTGTTAGTCAATCTGACTCCATTAATTCAAATACTGAAGTGTTTCCAGTGAAATGATGTTGTAAGATGGGTCTAGAGGAGCCCAGGAGTGCAAGACCCTGAATGATCACTTTTACTGAGAGTGTTTATTAGATGTGAGATTTAAGAAGGAATGCTAGCAAAGGTTGCTCCTCTTTGGCTTTTTAATGAGTTTCTGCCCAAAAGCTAATCTCTTAATCCCTCATATCTCAAAAAGGCTTCTTGACAATTTTCTGTGTAGTTGAAAGCACTAAGTTGGTTAAAAATTGGTATTCAGAATGTCAGGAGGTACCACGTGGGAAGAAAAGAGGAGGGTGAGGAAAAAAAACCCTAACAACACAGAGAAGAGCCTGTGTCACTCTGTCTCCCTCAAAAGAAGCTGCACAGCAAATTTTAAAAGCAGCTGAGAGTTCTCTGCATCACCCTCATTAGAGACTCCACCATCAGACTTTGTTCAGTGACAGGATGCACTGCTGAACTCTGGGCACCAGCTGGGAAGTCATAAATTTTTCAAGGGACATACCTTAAACAGGAGGATTTTCACAGTAAAAGACAACAGGGATTTTACTTAATCATGCATTAATGTGGGTAAATAAAAGGCAACCCTGTTCAGACAGCAAGTTGTGAACTATGCAGAGGGAAAAAAAAAAATAGATGCATTCAAGTACCCAGGAAGATCAAATATTTAGGCAGAAGTCTTCCCTAAACAGATCTACAAAGATTCAAGACAGTTTGGGAGCTGCATGGATACTCAATAATGCAACTCCCTTTATTATATTTATCATAATACCATAATATTTACCAGTTTCAAGCTAAGAAGATTAATTAATAATGTATTTTTTACAAATTCACCCATGGAAATTTATTACCTTTCTGACATGTTTCATTTTTTCTGACCCTGTAACTTTGAGTGTGCCTAAACCAAAATCTGTATAAAATGCTTGTGATACTAATTTGTATATTTTAAATTGCTAATCCCATTCTGACCCTACTCTTTTGTTAGTGTCAATCTCACTTTACTTCCTGTGTTTCCTTATATACCATACCTAGTGCTACTAAAAGACTTGAGGTAAGGTGATAGATCTGGAATATCACCCCTATTTGAGCAGCCAAATTTTATTCAGTGCTCTAATAGGTTTTCAATACCTGATAAACTGGAAGAGAATAAGATGAGTAAGATAAGAGACAGGCAGCAATATGTTCCCATGCAGCACATCCTCCAGTGAGGTAGAGAAGGATTTAGCCAAACAGATAAAAGGTGATTATGTCAAACATTCCAAACAGCAGGATGCTTTCCAAAGATGATAAGAATGTCCAAGTAAACTCTTCATCAGACTCCTCTCTGCATATATGGAAGTATTAATTTTAATGTAAATTGAAACAAAATAATTTTCAAGTAATTAATACTGGCGTAGAAATGCATTACAGAGAAGTTGACAGAATTCACATCTTTTAAATAAACAAGTAATTCTCAGGAATCATGTAAATTATAGAAATATAATAAACAGCAACTGTTACAGACAATTAATAAGAGCCTTTAATGAATCCTGTTCAGGAAAACTCTTAATGTGCTGCCTGTCAGCTTGGGTGACTAATTAGCCATGGACAGCACACAAAGGAAGCTATGAAATGACACTGGGGGACGTTTTCTTTGAAATAAAAATTCCTCCTCTTTTGTTTACTGTGTGCATAAGGGAAAACAGGGGGAGAAATACAACATTAATGACAAAAAAGAGCACTTAGGTTTATTATGCCATAAGGCAATAAGACTGTGTGCCATGAGTGACCATGTTCCCGTTTGAAATCCAAGCATTCTCAAACTACTCGGTTTTGATCTTCCAAATCTGAAATTCAATAACTGTCTGAGAGGATAAACTGGTGAACATGTTTAGTTTATTTAAGTGAAAAAAAACAACAGATGTCAAATAGGCTGCCAGCATCCTTTTGGAAAGTGTCTGTACCTTTTATGTCAGCTCTTTACTCAACTGAGAGGATCTCATTATTGAGAAACGTGGTAAAAATGCCTGTGTGCATTCTGGAAGGGTGGAAGAGCAAGCTAATGATCTTGTAGTTAATGACCAAGGGATGTTGGGTCTAAGTGCAGCATGGAGGCTGAGTGAAGGGAGAAGAGTTGAAAGGTAAACCAGATATGCCAGTTTTCCATGACATCTTTATTCTGCCAAGTGATTAAGAAGTGATTGTGGGACTCCTTGCTTAGCATTTTTCAGTTTTCCATATCAGTTCAGTCTTTCCAGTATCCAAAGCAAACTATTTCTTTGACAGCTGCTGTCTCTCAGCCAAAAATATAGGAATCAAAGGGGTTCTTCCCTTTTCCTGCTGTTAAATAAAAATTCAGTGAGCTGGATTAGGCCCAGTGTGCTGTGATTTGTTTGCTTTGTGTCTTTATTTGCACAACCTAAGTCTCTGCTTTTGCTTTCCTGACCTCTGCACTGATGGGACAAGGGCTTCTGAAAGAAATTAATATAGGTAAAATTCCTGTCACTCTTTTCCAGTCAGTCTTGCAGATGCTTTTCAATGCCATGATTAGAAATGACTGAATGGTTTCAAAGATGCCTCTATAGTCTCAACAATATGTGATTTTTTTTTTTAAAGGAGGATTTTTTGTACCACATACTGAACATGTGTACTAATGGATTTTCCAGGGTGGAAATAGTGAAATGAATGCACTTTTACAAAAGAATTCCAATTATTTAATGTCACATGCATCTAGCTTGCAACTGATATGAAAGTATTCATCTTAGTTGTAAATTAGGTGGCCTGGAATAATGCAAATTAAAGCACTGGTTCTCACAAAACCAGAATAGTTGAAGATGTGAGGCACTTGTCGAGGTCTGTAGTTTAACCCCACCTCTCAGGGGATCATCCAGGGGTTCAGGTTTCTCAGGGTCATGTCCAGTTGAGTTTTGAATATTTCCAGGAATGGAGACTTTTACAGCTTGTCACTGTGCCAGTGTTTGATCACCTGCATAGGGAGAAAAAAGCAAGGAACAAACAGACAAATCCCCAAACCCCAAATATATTTAAGTGTAATTTTGTGAAATTTAGGTTTTTTTCTCATTGTGCTGTCACTTATGTACCACTTAGAAGTCCCTGGCTCTGGTGTCTTTATTTTCTGCTCCAGGCTTGACAGTCTGATTTTAGGGAAATAATCACAAGCCTCAGCCTGCTGGCACTCCTCTCCCTAGTGCAATGCAGTCCTAGGTGCAGACTGTCCAGGATATTGGGAATAGTGTGTGGACTCCAGATTTCAGCATCTATTTTCACTGCTTTGGGTGTGTCAATCAAATTGATTATATATATTCCTATATTAGCAAAATCTATGCAAGTGACTCATTCACCACATTTCTTATTGTCAGCAGGGAGGCTTTATTGTGTGGTTGTAAGTTCTTCTCCAGTGAACTGTCATGCTTTACTCTTGATACTCATTTATTATTTGGAAAAATTGCAAAGGATATTATTCTCTTTTCGCTGATATTCTCACTCTTAAAAATCATCACAATGGTTCTGTTGGTATAAGAAGTTTAGCATCAGAGGTGAGATGGGCCTGTGTTTATTTAAATTCAGCAAGAATAATCAGGTTCCATGGTCAAAGGTTAGTTTCTTCTGGGGAAAGAGCGAGAGAGTGGGAGGGGAGGGGTTGGAAACAGATTCTTCCCTGCAGGGCTTTCTCCTCGGTACCTGTTTGGATTCTGTGCTGATTTCTTTCTGTGTAGGCAAAGATGGAAAGTGTGAGTTTTCTCAAGCAGCAGCTTATAGCTGGAGATGTTTCTTTGAAGTGTTCAGGCTTCCACTCCTGAACGGTGGGAGTGGTTGAGGAGCAGGGCCCCATCAGCAAAATGAAATTCCCAATTCCCAATTAAATTTCCAATTCCCAATTAAATTCCCAATTCCCATTTAAAATGAAGCTGCCTTTGTCTGAACATGGTTTCTTTTTGTTTGCTTCCAGTGGGAAATACCCCGGAGGTATTCACTAAACCCCACTTCTGTATTCCTTTCCTTGCAATTGGAATTTG
The DNA here is from genome assembly GCA_013399225.1 of Rhipidura dahli. Classification (NCBI taxonomy): domain Eukaryota; kingdom Metazoa; phylum Chordata; class Aves; order Passeriformes; family Rhipiduridae; genus Rhipidura; species Rhipidura dahli. The sequence goes on from VXAC01007113.1 coordinate 45,318, forward strand.
TTGTATGGGTATGGACTGCTGAATTTCCTCTTGGCAAGTCTGTAGCAGTTGCACATTCAGCATGTTGAAGGCGTTCCTCACTGTTCTGTTCTGAAGCCTAAATCTTCACATTTCTGTTATAACACAGTTTTATGTGGAATTAACTGCAGAACACATTCTTTAAACAGAAATTATCACATAATCAAGATGTTCTTGCAGGTTACGGAACTCTGTTAAAAGCAATCAATACATATTAATGAAAATAATTTGACAAATTAGGCCCTAATGTTTGGTTTCTGGGTAGGCTGAGAGGCATATAATGCACAGAAATCTAAGTTGAGTGGTCTGAATGCATGAGAGCGGAATAGCTTGATAAATGGCATTGATTGCAGGGCAGAAAGTATTGTAAGTCATAATTTACAATATTTCTGCCAAAACAATTGCCTTTGGTGTTGATTGCCAGTAAATCTGTTGTGAAAATAAGGTTTCAAGTCACAACTGGTGAGCAGAGTGCAATAGTGGGTGTTCCCAGAACCACAGAATCCCAGGTTGGAAGGGACCTCAAGGATTACCTGGGTCAAATTTCCATGGCAAAATCATGGTCCAGGCAAAATCAGCCATAGCCCTGTACAGCTGGATCTTAAAAATGTCCAGTGTTGGGGAGTCCATCACTTCCCTGGACAGATTATTCCAGTGGGTGATGATTATGGTGAACATCTTTCCTCTTGTGTCCAGTCAGAGCCTCCCCAGGAGTCCCTGGGACGCCTCACCCCTTGTGTTTTCTCCACCTGGCTCCGTGTACAAAGGGAGTCTCCAGCTCCTCTGTGGCCACCCCTTGAACAGTGGAACGTGAGGAGAGGGCTCCCCTCAGCTTCCCCTCCTCAAGGCTGAACAAACCCAGGTCTCTTCCAGCCTTCCCTCACTTGTGAGACTTCCCAGCCCTTGGATCCTCTTCGTGGCCCTTCTCTGGACCCTCTCCAGCCTGTCCACCTCTGTTCGGCACTTCAGGGACCAAACCTGGACTCCAGGTGTGACCCAGCAAATGCTGAGCAAAGTGGGATAATGAATTTACCTCTGATGGATTTGCCCTTTTTGATGCCTCTTTTTGTGAACAATCCCATAGCTCTTTCTCCATCTCTACAGCCTTTTACTCCACAATGTCCTTGTTCCTCTTGTCCTGGGGAGTCGTAGAACTGGACACACCACTGCAGATGCATCTCACTGCTAGGTAGAGGGAAGGATCACCCATCCTGGTGATGTCTTAGGTTTGAACTTTTCTATTTTCCAAACCCTGCAGTGCCCAGTGTGTCACTCTGGAGTTGCCTGTTCCCTGTTCAGTGCTGCTCTCTGTGCTGGGCACACACAACAAAGCCTCTCCGGGGCTGCTCTCCAAGGACACCCAGCCCCTCCTGGGCCCAAAAAGTATCAACCAAAGAGCCTCTGAGAAGGGGGCAAGCTGAGGGCAATTCCATCATTAACTGCAGCTTTCATTGGAGAATGAACCCTGAGATGCAAATGAACCAAAGCTATAAAAGTGTGCAGAACTCGTGGCCTCTCAGGGTCCATCTTGGGGCCCATCTTGGGGCCCATCTGGGCAGCAGCCTCTGGCTCCCCAGGGGTACCTTTGAAGACCTTTCCAATAAATCCCCACCTTTACTCCTTTATTTATGTCTGGTCTCTGTTTCTCAGAGGCCAATAAGGCATCACTGACCCACTGGCAATGCTCTGCCCAGAGTGCTGCTGCCAATTGTAAAAAAAGGTGACACATACAATTGCTAGGTTTAATCTGAATTTTTCTTGTATAAAGTATTTTGAAACAGACAGACTTAAAAATGTACCTGGTACCACTGATCTAAATATGACCATGCACAACGTTTGTAGGTAGTAAAAACTTAATTCCTGAATGAGAAATGCCCTGTCAAAATTAACCCCATGCTGGGATTCATATCACATTTCTTATTTTTCCATTCCCAAATTTTTTATTTGAACTTACAAACTGGCCTGGGATAAGGAGTTCTGTTTACACATTAGAGGGTGACCAGTGGTACACTCTGAAGGGGAGTTTATATATTTTGTACATCTAATTAAAAGGGCAGATGGGAAACATTCAGGCTCTTGTTGGCAGGACAACCTTGCAAAGAAAAACAGTTTTTGAGCATGGGCTTATTTGCAAAAACACATCCCCAGCCCCTGCTTTCAGTTGGAGGGATAAAGGACTCAGTAGTGCATCAAGTTTTGATGGAAAACTCCAACACTAATGCCCATCCTTGCATGCAAAAATATTGAGAAAAGCATGCATGTAGGTCATGGAGAGCTGTGACAAACTGTGGACTTTCCATCCAGGTGTTATTTAACTGGAAAGTCCCAACTGTACAGAGCCTGCTAAGGCCCTAGAAACAAGAGTTGGCACCTGCCTGAGCTGTGTGTACTGGAAGGGAGGCATCCCTTGTGAGCCAGGTCCATTTCCAAGAGGCTTTGCCCTGTTTTATTGGGTGAAGAAGAGAAAGAAAAATGAACAGGAAAAAAAACCCCACCATTTTTCCAGAAATGTGTTGTGTCTCTGGCCTTATATATTTTTTAAACAAGCTTCAAAAGAAGTAGGTAGAATAAAACAAGTTATGTTTTGTCAGACCTGCCAGTGAAATAGGCAGCACATAAAAATCTGGAGAGTTAATGCTGACTGACAGGGGGAAATTGCTCTTTGGGTAGGTGCTCTTAGTGTTGTCTGGAAAGAGCAGTGTTCAAATAATTCAACCACTTCTTAGGAAAGAGGTCTTGGTGGGCAGCAGCTGCATCGGATTAAAACAGCAGAGTACCTGACACATCAAGAGCTAATTAAATAAATATTCTGGTAACAGTATCCTGCACATTTTCACATCCCTGAGTACCTCTGGAGTGGGCCAGGTGCCTGTGAGACTCGCTGACACAGCTGCTGGGATGTTTGTTGTGATGTTCCATGTCATGTTGGCTTTGTTCTTCGGTGTGCCTGTCCTGGTGTTTGAAATTGGTCTCTCACCACTTTTAAAATATTACTATTATTATAATTATTAGTATTGTCATTATTGTTGTCAAAATGTGGAAACTATATATATTTTATTGCTTGCAACAAATTGTTACTGCCTTTAAGACCGTTTCTATCACTAGATAAATTTTTAATGGATGCCATTGTCATTGCCAAATACTAGAGGTCTCCATGTTCTTGTCCAGTTCTAAAGAAATAAAGCTCTGCAGGACTTTTTATACTTTTAAAACATACCACTCATTAGGAATTATTAATTCTTACTGATCAAGGATCACTAAGCATCCTCATGCTCAGGATTAATTGCTGTTTTGCTGGCAATGGGACGGTAACTTTATTTTCCTTTTCCTTTAGTTTCTTGGCTAATTCAAAGTAAGTAGTTATGGTGGTTTTTAAGAGAGCAGACAACACAATTTCTCATAAAATTTACACTTAAGGAATGTTCTTGAAGCACTGCCTGTGTTTGTTTTCCCATTTTATATAATATAGTTTTCTCCTGGATTTTTTTTGTAGAAGGATGTGACTCAACAGTATGGAAGCAACTTACTAAAAATAAAAATGCCAGAAGGAAGCAGATTCTTTAGCTGAAAAAGCAAATTGGTCTTTAATGAGATGTTAATTCTGGCATCCTAGGAGATTCAGATTAGAAGATTTTATACTTCTTAGGAAAAAATGATCAGATGGAAAACCTGGTGGTGTTGAACTTAATGCAAGTCCTAAATGCAGTTTAGTGCCAGAGTAAAAGAAACACAAATTAAAAGCTGAATATTGGATACAGAGACAGATGGACATTATTGGCTTTTTTTTTTCCTCTTCCCCTTTAAGTTTTTTACCAGAGTCTTTTTTCAAAACTATTTATATAAAGGGCTCATTAAGTAGAGCAAAATACATCATGTCTTGGAATCACTTTTTCTTACTTTTTTCTCTCCATGTATGTTTACTTTTTTTAAGTAATAAATTAAAGAAATACTTCTTGGTCACTAAAAAAATAGATGCAATCATTCAGGAACCTTTTTGGCTTTTCTCCAGTAATAAAAATATTTCTGTTGAGAACCAGAAGAATGAGAGTACACAAATGATTCTCCTAATAAATTTAATATCTCTAACTGGGAAAAGTGCTATTTAGTACCTCAGAAATTTCTGTTTGCTGCGTAACTCTGTGTGACCTGATTTCTTTCTATGCTTATTCCTTTTTGATTTAAAATCTCTGTTAAGTCACTTGCTTAGGGGTCTTTGGTGTTCATCACCCAGATTCAAAACTCCCTTAAGCATTTAAAATACTGTGGAATGATATATCTACTCTTTTACAATTGTTTTTTTCTTGTTCAGTTCCAGAATACTAAGTGAACTTGTGGAAGATTGTAAACTGGAATATATAAAACTGGTATTGTCTTGAGCAAATATACCTTACTCTTTGTTATGTTGAGGACACTGAGAACTGTTGGTAGAGGTTTTAGAAGAATGTAGAAGAATTGTGCTGATATCTATCAGATGAGGCCTTCTAACTTTTGTCAGCATGGGAATGATTTATACAAAAATCACATTTTTCCTAGTTAACAGGAATAACTAAATGTTTTAGTTCTTGATTGGTTTGGTTTGTTGTTGTTTCTTTTTTCTTTATTTTTTTCCCCAAATATAAGTGTAATTACTGGAACTCCATAACAAGTCTACAGTTGAAAGTTTTTCCTATTCGGCTACAGAATAAATGCATGTTTTATTGCAAGGAATCAAGAAAACAGGGGAATTATATATGAGATAATAAAATAAAATACAATAAAAAATAATTACCAATACAAATTATCTGTCAAAATAACAAGAAGGAAAATATCAGAGGAGTGTCTCACATTTCCTACCCTGTTTCAGGATTTTAGTTTTTGTCTGGAATTATTGGTATTTAGTCAGATGTGCCTGTGCTGCAGCACCTCATGTCAGGCGTGGATAACAAGGCTGAAATACCCCTACTTTTCCTCCCTCATTTACCCAGTAAATTATCTGGGGTGTTTCTTTTGGGGTGAAAAGACACTACATGCCACATGCTCCTCTTTCTGTGCATTCATAGGTAATGAGAATAAGGACTTAAGTGAAATGCTGACTGTATGAAGCATATGAATAATTCAACTGGTTTTGGGGTTTTTTTCAGGTTGTATCACAGGTGTACAGCTTTCTCCAACTTGGTGATGCTATAAAATAATGATTAACAATAATTAATTCATATTTATGTTATATTAATGACCAGAATTATTAAGGCATGATGTTTCATGCTGAATTATGGTTGCAGAGCTAGTATTTCACATGCATTACTTGGGCTGAACACCTGCTTGAGGACTGCCATTGCACCATGAGTTAGGAGAGTCAATATATTATTTCCTGTGTTAGGAGAAATTAATCAATGAGATTCAAATTAATGTTTCAGCGGCTCCCCCGTGGCTGTATCTGAACTACTAGAATAATAATCTGAGGGGCAAACTCTCGAGTTATGGATACCATCTTCATTTTGAAACATTCACTGGAATGGCTCCACTCTAAATCGGGGAATTCTGATGTCTGGAAAATTCAGGAGATTGACTCAGACAGGACCTTAATTTTTTGTCTCTGAGATTAGGAAAAGAGTGAGGTAGAATTCAAGAGCTTCACGATTTGGCGAAATCACACTTCATCTTCCTTGTTATTTATGATTCTGTTCAGTTTGTGTGTCACTTCATGTATAAGTAGTGCAAATATGTGTAGCCTCCACTCTTCTGATCTATGCTTTTGACAGATATCTAATTCCAATATGCATGAACGCATGCAAGGTTTTAATGTTTTTTTCAAATGGGTGGGTATAAGTCATGGATACACAATCTGCTTTGTTTGCCTGTCCATAAGCGCAGTACTCTGATCATGGAATTACAGAATGTTTTGGGTTGGAAGGGACCCCAAAGCCCATCCAGTGCCACCCCTGCCATGGCAGGGACACCTCCCACTGTCCCAGGCTGCTCCCAGCCCCAATGGCCAGCCTGGCCTTGGGCACTGCCAGGGATCCAGGGGCAGCCCCAGCTGCTCTGGGCACCCTGTGCCAGGGCCTGCCCACCTCGCAGAGGAGAAATTCCTCCTAATGTCTCATCCAAACCTACTCTCTGTCAGTTTGAAGCCATTCCCTGTGTGTCCTGTCCCTCCATCCCTTGTCAATTGTCTCCATCCTTCCTGTCAGCTCCTTGAGGCGCTGGAAGGCCACAATGAGGTCCCCCCCAAATCCTCCTCTTCCTCAGGCTGAGAAATCCTGATTCCCCCAGCCTGAATGATGTCTTACACATCCTAACAGACTAACCAAAATGGCCAAAATATCCAGGAATGTTAGTTTTGCTGTACAAGCTTCTTCTGCATGGAGAACAGGATACAAATTCTCAGAATTCAGATCCTTCACATACTGCATTTCCATTCACAGACAACATTTCCTGGCCCTTTCCCTTTGCATCAGTGCATCCACATAATCATATGTTGTGAAAGATATGTCTTCTGGATGATCTATTTTTTGTTCCTTTTACCCACCTAAAAGGTCATGGAAGGAAGTTCCAGGGCTTGCAGATATTTTTCCCATGTAGGATCTCTCACTCTGGAAGACAGGGCTGGGAGTGATATGCCTGTGGATTCAGAGTTCCAGAGGGGAAATCCAAGATACTTGTTAATTCCAGCATCTTTTCTCTAAATCCCAGACAGTGGTTTTTATAGCTCCTCCTGGCTTTGAACAGCAATAACTATTTGGCTTCTGTTGACTGTTTTTGCTCAACTGGTCTTTCCGCATGCAGGTGTGGAAAGAACAACTGCTGCTGTGGCAACTCCTTCTAAATACACAGAGGAGTTTTCATGGACCATGATGTGTTTCGTGATACAAACATGGAAGATGTAAAATTCCTCATTTGTTGATGATGATTCATTTCCAACATAGACTGGAAGCAACTTCAGCTTCAAATGCATGATAAGGTTAAATGAATTGGCTACAAATGAACATTTAATGTTCTTTATAAAACCAAACTAATAATAACAAAACCCCCACCAATAAAGAAAGAAAAAAAAAAGAGAGTATGTTAGTACCCAGGCTGTCAGGTGTGTTGTAGCAAAAGCCATCAAGGGGGAGGTGCCAAGAAAGGACATACCAGAAGAAAAGTTAATATGTTATTAGAAATATGCTGAGGAACTGAGATGTTTTATGCTCAGTTCTTCTGCAATGTGATAGTAACATATACACTCATTAAAAAAAAACTCTGACTTCCTAATTTATTCATCAGTTGCAGTGACTAGAGCTTTAGATGGGGTGAAAAGCTCAGTTCCAACAACATGCATTTAAATAAGATGAAAATTATATTCTCAGTGAGAACCTACAGTGAGTGTCATGGGGCTCAGCAGATATACTTGTCTATGTACTAATGTTGATTAAAAGGCGTCATAAAACACCACCACACCATTTTCAGGTTTTCCAAACCGTGGTTTTGAGTTTAGTTCTGCATGCAAAAAACCACGCTCTTATGGCAGATGTGTCTTTTCCCTACATTAACCAGCTTTTTCCTGTTGGGACAGTACGAACAAAAAACACTCCTACTGTGGCAAACAGGAGTTTTCAGCATTAGTAAAGATTCTTACGTACTTGGATAATCCTGAGGAAAGTTTCTGAGAAGTTGTTGCAGCCCCGTGTTAGCACAAGACCGTGATGAGATCAAGGCTTGCAACAGAATCGTGGTTGTGGACCAAGGCTTGAAACCCTTAGAAACCAGCAAGAAAAATATTTTTAAGATCTAAATCTTAGTGTATTATATTGCTATCATCTAGAAATATAAAGCATCCAGTTCATATAAAGTATCCAGATCTGTCAAACTCAATTTGAATTGACATTAAATCAAACAAAGAGCATTTTTTGAAGCTCTCTTGGTTTTCTCTGTGTGTAAGTAAGATGAGGGCAGTAAGGGTGTGAAATAACATGGAGACAGATGTATGCCAACATATTCAAGTACAAATGTAATCTTGCTGCAATTGAGAGAGAGAAGCATGTCTTGATTAAAAATTCCTATTACTTTCCTCTCCATCTTAGGCAGGTCAGCTTTTTAATCATCAATTTTATTATTCATTATGAACACTCTAATGAGGCCAGATTTTGGTCCTTTAAGATTAATTTTTGCAGATAGGAAAACTGCGTTGTCAGTGTCACTTGATTTATTCAAAAATATGACTGAATGGGCTGTAATTTATAAGGGGAACGATGACAGTCATAAAAAGAAAATATTTAATTTCAGCTTCTGCTTTTCCTGGCATGAAATAAGAAACATCTGCAGTAGTTATTAGCTTGTAGCTGAACAATACATTAGCTGAAGTCAGCAACAAAAGTGAGCAGTGGATTAACTTTGTCCTCACTGGTGGTGACTTTGGGATCAGTTTTACTTGTGTTAAACCAACAGATCCTGACCAATGTAGCATAAACAAAGTAAATATATCATGCAAGGTGGATGTTTCTGAGACATCAGTGTATTCATCACTTGCCCTCTCATGGTGGAAGAAGGGACCTGAGGAGTTTCAAAGAATCAGCAGCTCAAAATGAAATAGATTAATTGTGTTTCACGTATTTGCAGCTGAATAAATGAATGCCTAAAGACCATGAAATAAAAAGTTTACTAAAATAAGGAATGTAAATATTAAACTAGCAGGCTATGAATCTTGATACTGATAGGAACTGGGATGTGTTATGCATTTTTTTTATGCATCTTACAGTTAAATACAGAAAGAATTAAATTACACTGTTTTTGTTTGGCCTTGCTGAAATCAAAGTGGTGGCAATATTTCAGGAGAAATATCTGAGACTTGTTTAGGAAAAAATATATTAAAATTGAATTAGATGGCTTTTTTTTTTTTTAATAATTTCATTTGCCACTGAATTTAATTTCATGTCCTGTAACAAGCAGCGTTGAATCTCTGTTTCTCATGAACTGTGCTCATTCGAAAATGGTCCATAGTAGCTGTGCTGTTCTGCTTCGACTTGGCAGCCCTAAAAACTATATTTTCTGTGCTAAAGTCACTTGGCTTGGTGTGACAGTTCTGCTTGGAGCCTGAGAACTCTACAGGTTGAGTGGGAGAGGAGACATGACTTGTGGGTGACACTATAAGTCTAGTTTATTTGCATTTTTACAGCCTTCACGACCATATTTGGATAGGAAGGAGACAATTTCTCATCATAAACAGAGAAAAAATTTTTTTTTCTTGTCGTTAGCCAGCGTGTGGTACCCGAATCACAGTGGCAACATCCTGTCTGGTGAGACATGGAGCAGCAAAGAGGATGTGATTAATAGAAAACCAGAGTTCAGTGCAGTGAGACATAGCAGTGGTGGCCTGCCTGGTGAGAACAAAGTGATGAAGGGAGCCTGATTAAAAGGAATCAAAACAATCCTAGCAAAGCAGCTAAACAGCTTCACAAGAGAGGGAGAGAGGAGTGACTGCACAGTTCAAGGGAAGCTTCAGAGAAATTGAGGTTTTCTGCAATTTAATGGTATCATCTGCAGGACCACACATTCCCACTCTTTGGGAGCAGGAAAAGTATCCTCTCAGGCTGGAGAAGGGTTACCAAACCCTTTGGCAGAGCAGCTGAGGACAAAGGTGCTGTGTATTCTCGCTTCACAGAGACTAGAACAAGGCAAAAATGTAAAAAACAGTCTACATGCACTCCAACATTTTTAATGAGCATTCAGGGCCCATTATTCACACGCTTGTACCTTGAATGCAGTCAGATTTGTGACTCTCTCTGAGGATTCATCAGCATCAGGAGCAGAACAGGACATGCAGGATGACCTCTGTTAATCACTGTTCACCATCACACCCAAATATTGCTGCCCGGAGTCCAAAGAGCGACCCCCTAGCTTTGCTGTCCCCGGGAAGCTTACTAATAATAGGATAAATCCAGGAAGAAGAGGGGATTTAGAGAAGGGATTTTGATAAGGTGAGGGAAGCCCAGTTGAAGCAGTTGTCAGTCTCTGCTCTAAAAGTAGCTGGAAAATGGCATTATTTAGATTATGCATATTTCAAGGGTTTGGTTTTTTTTCCCCTGCCCCTTTACCTGACTGCCACTGTGGTAAAATCTGCAGTTAAAACTTTATCTAGAAATACCACTTCATGTTTTGAGGTAGATGCCAGAAATTAAACAAATAAAGAAATAAAAACAGTTTTTCAGCACTGGATTTATTTTCTGTATATAAATACTGCTCAGGTGCTTCTCTATTTATGTTTTCATCAACCGAGTAACAGAACTCTCTAAGACTTACTTCTGATTATTTCTACTGTTAGTTGTTCTGGTAACATTTCTGTTCATTTTATCTTTGTCTGATATTTTCAAACCTTTGCTGAAATATAGACACAAGAACCAGAAAGCCCAAATCTGTTTTAAAATCATTACAGGAGGTACCAATTTAATTTTATGTGTCTTTTTTTTTTCTTAAAGATGTTTTATATCTCAATATTCAGGAATCTCATTGACTGTAATATTTATTCTTACTATTGAAAAAGAATGGGTGAGATGATGGAAAATGGATAGTATACAAGCAACAGCAACAGGATTTGTATCAAAAATAGTGTGCCAGAAAGACCAGGGAAGAGACAAGGTGGGGTTAGGTCACAGATTGGTCTCTATCATCTTGGAAGTTCTTTCCAACCTAAATAGTTCTGTGATTCTGTGATTATTTGATCAGTGGGTAAATAGGAAATATTTACTATATAAAAGACTATGTTTACAGTATAAATTGCTGATGGAAAAGCCATTAAGCAGGAAAAGATGTTAATCTGTCCTGCGGACACTCAGCAGAATCCCTGTTGTGTAGACAACTGGATATTGCAGATATTATTCTAACCCAAATATTAGCAATGGCTGTTACTCAGTATAAAACTGGATGAGAAATTATAATTTTTCAGTACTGTTGAGCATTTTCAATACATTTTTGAGGGTATTCCTAAACATGGACTTGCTTTGGCTCCAGATGAATCCTTGGATATATAACTGGCACTATGGCAATGATGTCCTTACTGGAAAGATAAAGGAAAAAACAACCCATGATAACAAAATGTAAGGTCATGGCAACTTGTTAGTTATAATTTTGTTGCAGAATAACAATGATAAGAGGCTGAGACTTCCCAGTGATGGTGCAGACTATGGGATATGTGTGGAATACATTACCTTTGAAAGGCTTCCAAGAACCTTATTCGTCCTTTGGTTTGGCACAACCAGGAGAACTGGAAGAAGTTTGATATTTCAAAAACAACCTGAGGAATAATCATTACCAGCAGGATTGGATGGAAGCCTGACTTCACCAGGAAACTTTCATCAAGAATACCAGTGATAGGACAAGGATTAATGGGCTCAGATTGAAAAGGGGAAATTTAGGTTGGATATATGGAAAAAATTGTTCCCTGGCAGGGTGGGCAGGCCCTGGCACAGGATGCCCAGAGCAGCTGGGGCTGCCCCTGGATCCCTGGCAGTGCCCAAGGCCAGGCTGGCCACTGGGGCTGGGAGCAGCCTGGGACAGTGGGAGGTGTCCCTGCCATGGCAGGGGATGGAATGGGATGAGATCTAAGGTCCTTCCAACCATGTTGGGATTGTGTGATTCTATAAATAATTCCCCAAACTGCAGTAGTAATCCAAATCATGTAGAACACTTGGAATATCATCCTTAAAGATGTACACAGGATACAAGGGAAAATAAACCCAAACCCAAACCAAAACAAAGAAGGTAAGAAATTCTAACTGATTTTCAAGATTTTGACTGGAAGGGTTTTTTTTGAACAATAGTTCAGATTGTTTTGAGGAAAAACTGCATCCCCCATGCCACTTACATCTTGATCAATTAATTAATTAATTAACATCCTTAATGTTCTTTGGAAACAAAACCATCTGATATTTCTTACTTTTCACCAGGTTACTTAATTTGCTGTTACTGTTTAAGCTGCTTGGTAAAATCAGGTGTGACTGAAGAAAAGAAAATTTCATTAAATTAAGCTGTCCTTTTCGTCAAGGAGAACAGAAGCTTCTGGAAGTATTAAAAAAACCTTTGAAAAACCAAAACCAAACCAAAACAAAACCAAACCAACCAAACAAAAAACCACAGTCAAAACCAAACAAAAATAACAACAAAAAACAAAACACAAAACTCCCCAAATCAACCAAATAACACAAAACCCAAGCAATCCCAAAACAAACAAAACAACCCAAAATGAACTAACCAAAAACCATCAAAAAAACCCGAAAAAACCCAAATGAAACCAAAAAACCCCAACAACAAAAAACCACCACCACCAAAAAGCACAACACCAAAACAAAACAAAAAGAAACAAAAAAATCCCAAAACCACAAAAAAAAAAACAAAGCGGGGGCGGCAGGGAAATCCCCTTCTTTTGAGGTCTGATTGACCACTTTTTTACAGAGTAGTCAGCAACTACCGGTGTCCCCCAGACTTGTGGGACTGCATGTGGGATGAAGACTGAAAATGTTTTGGAAAACATTCATAAAGAACCTCATGAAGCCTTTCACTCACTGAGGTTTGCATTTGTGATGGCAAAATGGTAGCAAAATTTACATGATCACTTTCTACTGGGAAAGATTGATCTAATTGCAGAGGAATTAATTACCCTGGAGTTGTAAGCTGGAATTTCGTCCTGGCTAGATTAAACTCTGGTGATTTCAGTGGATATCTACATTATAAAGTGATGTGAGGGGCCATTAGAATAATTCTCAAGCTGCAAGGTAGTACAGGAAAAGGAGCACAGCCAGTGGAAGGTAATATAAATGTGAATTTCATTGATTTATTCCAGGTCAGAAGAAGACAATAAATTTAGTCAGTCTCTTTTACACTTACAAAATGAATCTCACCTTAAGATCTGACAGAGAATCAGGAAGAAGATACGTAAGTGAAGACAATGCAGCCAAATTTTGGCCGTTTAGTTTTAGCAGACACTTTGCTCTGTCAGCTTACACAGAGTAGGGCATGTATGTTTGTATATATGTTTTTGTGTGCATTTTTTACATCTATAGCGTGTCATTGTGTCCTTTTCATGCAGAGTCATAGATAAAACTCACTAGGTTAAGACATGGAATATTTATGAAGTGGAACGATTTGCTCACCAGATGAATATTTCATGACTGCTATTTTTTATGTCCGATTTCTTATATGTACCTTGTACTTAGTCACAACAATCTTTGATGTAGAAAGAGCTTGCAGAATGCTGTGTACAGTAATTAACATAGGCTTTAAAATAGGTGGTTTAAATTAAATTTTAATAATCCGGTGGATTTCATTAAGGGGATTATTTCCTGTTTGGTGAAGACATCATAAAATTCCTGGTGAAAACGGTTTTGGAGGGGAAAAGATTCATGTTTGGGATTAATTTTTGTCTTTTGCATTTTGTCTTTGTCTTTAATTTAAGTCCTTGTTAGACTTCAACAACTCCACTGACTTAGTTAAGGCAGTATTTCATGTTAACATTAATAATGCTGTATAAAGTTGAGCAATTGACAATGCAATAAAACTGCATCTGTTAGCATTTGGATCACCCATCTCTGAACCTGAACTTTTCCTTGCATGAATATTAACTGGAAAATGCCATGGGGGCCATGCAAATTATTCATGAGCGCGTGTTAAATTCAGAAGGAATTTTTAACTTTAAAAACAAACACACATCTTTGACCTAAAAGCTAACAGAAAGAAGTGTAACCTGCAAAAAATTAGGAAAATATTTATGAAAATGTGTTATTTTCATTTTAATTTTTTGAGACAGTGTTTATTGATGCTTAATTTTGAATTTTTAAACAGAATGTTCCAAGGGTTATAAAATGGGTGAGTTTTTCTTTTTTCCTCTTGAAAGGACTGAAGTTAAGATGAGGTGGTTCAGTACAAGCATGGAAATTTTTTTGGTTGACCCAAATAAGTGGTTTTCCACTTCTACTTAATATGTACTTCTTTTTAAGATGCAAGTGTGTGGGACAAAAACCTAAAAAACCAGGGAAACGAACAACAAAATATTATTTTTCAGGTTTTGTCATGAACAAAGCAGTTGATGGAGAAGACAAACTAGTAATTTATTTTTTTGTTAGTGTACTTAACTAACAATAAAAATCAATCCAGTTCCAGCCAAGGCTTTCTTGACCATGTCAGTACCTGCTGGTCATTTTCTCAGATCTCCAGGATCACACATGGAATATACTTACCCTGAGTGCTGGAGATAAAGACTATGGGAGCAGAAAGGAAATCAGTCCTTTAAACTGAACATATTTCAATAACCACAGAATCCCACAATGGTTTGGGTTGGAAGGGATCTTAAAGCCCATCCAATGCCACCCCTGCCATGGCAGGGACACCTCCCACTGTCCCAGGCTGCTCCCAGCCCCAGTGTCCAGCCTGGCCTTGGGCACTGCCAGGAATCCAGGGGCAGCCCCAGCTGCTCTGGGCACCCTGTGCCAGGGCCTTCCCACCATGCCAGGGAACAATTCCTGCCCAATTCCCCTTTTCCTGGCATTCCAATCCAGCTTTTTCTGTGCAATTCCTGTTTCTTGATGCTTCTTTTTGATGAACAAAAGGCATCGCTGAACCCAGAAGGAAGGACGAAAGTATTGATTTTTGTTATTCTGACCTGAAACGACCCAAGTTAAAAGCATTTCCTACATCTCCAGTGCCAAGGAGAGCAGATTATAATAGCAATCCTTGTTTTTGTGATGGGCTGCAACGGGCGTGCAGTGAGACGGGAATGTGTGGAAGCATTCTAGACTCTGTCCAACTTGAGCTCGAAGGGGGCAATGCAAGGAGAGGTTTTGCCATCTGTTTGCAGAACAGAAGAAGGGAGAATCCAAAGTGAAGGGGAGAATTTTAGCACAGCACTCCAGAGCCTGGCAACTCTTTTTTCTCAGAGTGGGAGGTGCTGGTTGGGAGTAATTTTGAATTGCAGCCACAGGAAAGGGTGCTAAGCGCCCCTTGGAAACCCAAAACCCTGCACAACGAAAACGAATTAATCTGCTCTGAGACACATATGGGAAAGTAGGTGAGACATGGAAAAATCCATACAGTCAGGATGAAATAAAAACATCTTTAAAAAAAAAAAGATAAAACCTCAAAATCAATAGGCCTGACTCCCACACTAATGAAAAGTGAAGGGCATGGAGCAGCACCGGAGTGCTCACTGATGGCTGCTGTGAAAATGTTTCTTTCAGGGGTGAATTCAGAGAGGCTGACAAACTGTTGGCTTCCAGTCAACAGCTTTATTCACCGAGATAAAAGAAAAATCAGTGCACGTGGTCTTCCCTTGTTCATGAGGAAAGGCCTCAATTTTTAGTTATTTTTGGAAAAATTAAGAATTATATAGTTGAAAAATAAGAGGGGAAATGCAGGATTTTTGAGAAGAATAAAGAAACCTCACACTGGGTGTATTTTTTCTATCTCCTGTCACAGTCCTTTTTGCCTAGTTTGTACCTTGCAAAGCCACGTTAGCATGAGCAAGAGAGAAAAATCATCTGCTTTTACACTTAAGCATATTTCTTGTTTGGCATTTTGGTTTGTTGGAGTACAGGTGTCAGCAAAGAAGTTTTTGTGCTCAGTAAAACCAGTGTGGGACACAGAAATTTGTTCAAATTGGCCAAGATTTACAGAACTTTAGGGCAGAAGAGTGTCGTTTTTGAAGAGGTCTGGATTCAACATGGCCTCTGCAGATAACCTTTGACAAATTGATATATGGCTTATTGCTACTAAATTTTGGATATCTAGATAAGGCCAGTGTTTTATTGAAAATGGGCACTGCTGTTTTGCCACAGTGTACATCAGAGGTATTTTTAAATTAAATTTTCCAGTGCTACACAATAATGGATTCAGATAGGTATATTTAGTTTTATTCTGGCTGTACTGAAGTTAAGCACAAACCCAGTACCAGCTGCAAAGTTCATAGGATCTTCTTTTGTTTCTGCCCACTCAGAAAAGGTAGAAGTGAATACTTGCATATCTGTTATTCCTTAAGCAGGAGGTTCCAGTCACCAGAGTTTACCTGAGCAATGAAAATGTCATTTAAATAATTAAAAATACCTGCTTTGCCTTTCTTGCACCAGGACTTGATTCTTCTCTCACACCTGTGTTCAAGCTCCGTAGCTTTATGATGGGGCACTCTCTTTGTTCCTGAATTTACCAAAAAATGATTAAAAAACACATACTGAAACCAAAGAGACATGTCTCCCTGCATGGGACCCCTCCAACACCACATCTTTCATTTTATCTGCCATCTGCTCCTTTGAATTTTCCTCTTGGCACCTTACGCAATTTACAGTTCAGGTTTCCTGTGATGGAGATCGTGTCATGTGGAAATTATCTTGGTAAAGCAGCATGCTGGCCCCCAGTCATGATGAACAGAGTAGTCTAGATTTATATGGGAATAAATAAAAGGAAATTTAAAAAACCCAGTTAATTATTCTGTAGGGCCTATAATGAAACCAGTCATTAGCACCAAGAACTGTATGCCCCTGGTCCTGTGCAGTTTTATTTATGATGATGTATGTTCTGTGAAACTGTGACTGTTTAATACTTCCTTCTGCTTTCAGTCTAAAGAATTTAATATGGTGGTTGAAAATTTTAAAAGATGTTTCCCAGTCTTAATGATTTTATGATAAAATTGCTCTCTGCCTGCTGGTTTGTCCAGCTTCATTCCCCAAAAAAGGATGGCAGCACAATCTTTACAACAGGCACGTTAGACAGTTTGCCAAAATCTGGGAAGTATTTGGGAAAGCACTGAAAACTGCAGGATTCATATTTATCCTGAAACTTTGGGGTTTGAACATCTCTGTGTATTCACTGAACTTCCCAGTGTGTTTTTCCGTGAAGCAAAGTGGGCAAAGTCTGGGTGCAATTCACTGGCAGCAGGCCAGGTTGAAGTTATTTTGGGGTCAAAAATGGCAAATAGTGACACAGAAAGTTTCTGCATTAAGGTTAGTGTCTGCTATTACAGAACTGAGTAGAGCCAGTGTTCATTTGTCTTAATTGCTATTTTCCTATATGTTTTGGGCATTTTTTATCGTCATTTGAATCCTTCTTGGTGCTGTTGGATGTTGCATATTGAATATTTTCATGTGGTGTGGTACAGATCAAATGCCACACTGGGAGACCTAATCCAGCCTCCTGCACCAGTCCAGAGCCAGCAAACACTCTGTGAACATCTGAGTAAGCTTTTATTGTTGTTTTATTTCCCCCTCAGGTGGGAAAATAGCCATAAAATAAAAAGTATTGTCACCATTATTACTTTGCAGTTTAGTATGTGAAGTTATTTTAAAATTCTGCATTAACATAAGAACAGGTAGTAAAATTTCCCTTAAAACACACAAAACAACCAAGTGAAACAGCTTCAGGCAAGTGACTGAAATATGAAAAGATGAAATTGTTTGGCTTGAAAGGCAAAGCTTTCTATGTGTGACTATGGGGATTTCCCAGGTAGGTTTTTGCCTCCACAAATGTAACAGATGCTAGGAGGTACCTGTGTCTGTAACTGTATTTTACAGCCCTTTTTTAGCTGTAAAATTTTATTTTAAGCTTATTAATTTGGTTGCTGGAGAGTGCTCTTTGACATTTAAAGAAGCAAAGTCTACTGCACACTGATTTGCAGCCTTGCCCACTTTTACCCATTTAAGAACACTTTGTTGTTTTGGACACCCAAGTGCCAGAGTACCTTCTCATTACATTTTCTGCTCTTTTGGAATATTCACATCTTGTCAAAACTGCATATGGCATCGTGTGTGTGTAAAACTGTGTGATGTTTCAAGCTCTGACAGACTACTCCTGGTTTCAGAATTAAAACTTTCAGTCGTGTTGTGCCTTTGGCAGCGCTGAAATCCTTGGCAAGAGCTGGAGCTGACTAAGAACTCAAGAATTTCTTTGAAACTAAATTTCTTTACATGGTTTTCCATACGAATATCACTCTGCCAAATACTAGGGCACTCCTGCCTTGTTCTAGAGAGGTGTAAACGTGAAGGCGCTCACGCTGAAAAAAATCATTGTCTAATCTTGTCATCTACAAAGTACAGTATTTCACCTGAATAAATTTTTTATTTGATATTTAAACATATTCTCACTCAGCAGTGATGGCCCTTGTGATTGCCAAAAAAGGAAGACTAGTGAGAATGAATTAGATGCCCTTATTGGCATTTCTAATACTGTCATTTTAAGGCAGTAGTATTCTAGATTTTAATAATACCTGATATTTTGCTCAGATGCCCACTTTTTATTAGAACCTTTTTCCTTGAAATAAAACAGTGAAGAAAGAGTGAGCTTTTCACACATTTTAGGTGCTTAAATTGATGTTAACCTGTGAAAAGTGATAGATACATCTTCTCTACTAAGTGTCAAGAGCCATTTTTAGAGTTCCTTAATATATTTGTTCTCCATCCAACATCTGCCACCCAAGCAGAGTTTCATCAGTTCATGGAGAGTTATCTCTGCCATGCACTGGAGAACCCGGTGTGTTCCTTCTGGTTTTGTTTGTGTATTTACTTTCATTCTGTTGTGCCTTTTTTGTCCATTTGTTTGGGATTTTTGTATAGTTTTTTGGTTTGTTTGGGTTTTTTTTTTTTTTTCCTCACGAATGACTGCAAAAACAACTTGGCCAGCTGAAGCAGGAGGGAGGCAAATGCTGCTCCAAGGGCCTGGGAATTCTGAAGTCTCTCAGATGGGGACAGAGGGAAGAGACAGGCTTCTTAAGCGCATGTTTTCAGTGAAACATCTGTAGCATTAAAATCACAATCTTAATGAATAGAGCTGAAATTTTTTTCAGTCTGCCTTGCGTGCAGGTCCTCAGAGACCCTGAGATTTGATGATGAGCAGAATATAATTTATTTTTGACGTTGCATTCAGAAAAATGTCATTTGCTCTTGGAGCTCACTGTTCCGTTGGATAATTTTGCAGACCTCTTGCACATATCTGCACAATGCCATATATACCTAAGCTTATTCTTTCATATATGAGCCTTACATTTTGTTTGAATGTTAAAAAATAATATTTCACATTAATATAAAGTTAACACCAGCTTTAATATAATGCAAAGCTAGTGTAATGTGTCATAAGATATAACAAAGTATAGCAGCCTGTTACACTGGATCTGCCTAAACCGAGATATTTATGCTTCAAAATTCAGATTTTTTTTTTTTCCCAGACCTGTCAAGGTCTCTACCATTGCAAGAGTCAGGAATAATAGTCAGGAGTCTGGCACAGATATTCAGACACTATCCAAGCACTGCCTTTCTGCATTCCCTCTCTTAAGCTAACATTGGATGACATGTATCCTGGTGCAGGCTTTCCAAACCTGCCTATGTATTCTTGGGGGTTTTTAATCCCACTAATGTCATGCAGTATTATTCACCTCTAAGAAAAACAAGATTAAGTCTACCCAAGTGAATATCATGTATTTCCAAAGAAGATAAAATCCAACATTTCTCCTGCCATATATATTATTATATTTTGTCAACAGTCCATTAAAAGTGGAAGAAATGTGTTGTTGGAAATGCTTTGAAGCTGTAGAATAATTTACAGTGTGAAGTCATGCAGTGCTGTTATCAGACCATGACTTGGGGATGCCTGTGATTTTTTTGGGCCTTTTTTTTTGTTAAATTACTGGCTCCTCTGTGGGAGTCTTACATTTCAGGAGTCAGAAGGAGAATTCCAGGCTGATGGGGACCCACCACCACCCATAGTGAGTCACCAGCTTGTGCCAGCCCAGTTGAGCAAAGCAACTCCATCTTACTGCCTCTCCACTGCTCTGAAACAAGCAAAGAGTAAATTACAGATAATTACCTTGGGGATGAGTCACTATATAAATAGCTTTTTTAAAATAACTAAATGTTTTAAATCACTGCTGATGGAAAAAAATATCACGGTGGTGTCATGTAGAAAATTTTTGGTTTGGTAATTGAAGTGGAAAGCAGAGTGATGATATTGCATGTGAGACAGTCTGATAAAACAAGGGTAGATATATTCTTTGAGTACTCAACATCTTACTGAAGGCTGGTTTTTTTAAACATGGCTTCATAATCTAAAGGGAGGTAAAAATATCTTGTCAAAAAAAGCAAGAGATTAAGTTAATTTTTTTTCTAAAAGTCTGTATGAATTATGAACAAGTTCATAACTGCATTTGCATCTCCATTTTCAATATTCATCTTTAATTTCTGTCCAGGATTAAGAAATACAGTATTGACAAGTAGAATTAGGTCTTTTTGCAAAAGTAGTTCTCACTAACTCTAACTCAGACAAGAAAAGAACACAGTCTATTCCTGGAAGAGCTTGAACCAGCAATCAAATAGCCAAAATTAATTAAATAAACAGAAAAGTAATATTATTGGCATAGCTGTCTTGGCATCTGAGTGATTTATTCAGCTGAGATTCAACTATCTTGTTTTATTTAGATGTGTACCTAAGCGCAGAGTAGTCCCTCTGAAACAACCATCTGACTAATAAAAGAATCCAGCTTTGAATTGCTAATGCTGCTATTCATCCCCATAATTAAGTCTCAGAATATTATTCAAATAAGAGTCTGAAGGAAATGGTTACTGGAATAAGTATTCCTTGTATAATTGGGCAATTTTGTTTAACCAGTTTTAAAGCACAGTCTCCAGTACTTTGAATTATTTTTC
This sequence comes from Rhipidura dahli, assembly GCA_013399225.1. Lineage (NCBI taxonomy): Eukaryota > Metazoa > Chordata > Aves > Passeriformes > Rhipiduridae > Rhipidura > Rhipidura dahli. The sequence goes on from VXAC01007113.1 coordinate 65,960, forward strand.
GTTCAAGCAGCAGTAGAGCTGGGAGCTAATGTGGATTTGAGGCATTTGTAAAATTTCAACTTCCAACTTTCATGTTCTGCTCTGTCTGTGTAGTCGTCTCTTCCACTGGCACCTTGAGAAATTGCAACCTACTTTATTGGCTTAATTTGTAGTTTGTTTATTTACTTCGGATTCTGTTGTTCTAAGACTTTGTTTATTTACTTCAGATTCTGTAGTTCTAAGACTTAAATATTCCAAATATTCTGGTTTGGGGGCTTGTTGTTGTGGTGGTGGTGCTTAGGGGGGGATTTGTTTGGCCTTCTTTTTGTTGGTTGGCTGGTTTCTTTGGTTTTTTGGGGTTTTTGGTGTGTCTTTTTAATCCGATGTCATGTTAAATTCATGATTTAGCTGATTAGTTAAAAACAGTGGAATGGTATTTTCCCTTCTTTCTTTCATTGCCTTGAAATTCTCTACTACCACAAACACATTTTATTTAAATTCAGTTTAAGTAGTGAAACAACACGTTGAAAGCTTGATGTGATATATGTACACTTTTTATATGCAAACTGCTTAAAGGATTAATCTAGTTTCAAAATAAGCATTCAAACATTAAATAAGGAGTTACAGAAGTCAAGGCTCAGCTAAGTACCATGTTTAGGCAATTTCAAATTAGGTCTGACATAATGTTATGTCGTGCTTGCTGTGTAGCCCTTCTTTAGGGCTCACCTGAACGTGAGACTTTAGAAATAAAAATCACCTGTTTACCTCCAGTGACTGTGGTTAGACACAAGAAGGTTGCCTGGTGCTTGAGAGACTAATTCGTTATTTCCTCTCGATTAGATTTGACAGTCCCCAAAAGGCCACCATGTTACCCTGCAATTAGGAATAACTGATGTGTTCAGTGCTGGTGCAAATAGAATATCGTGCTGAATTAACCAAGGTTTTTGGCCGCTGCCAAATGCGCTTCGTGTCTGTTGACAAATTTTTGCTAAAAAAGTGAGAAGTTCTCCCTGCTCCTCTCCTAGTTTCTCCCTGCATAAAACATGGGGTGGTAGTAAAGGAAGGAAAAAAAGTCAATTCACCCAGCACGGCGCTGGTCTTTGATAAAATGTTTGACATTTTTACCCATGTCATGTGCAAGCTCTGAGGCTGTCAGGGTGGATCAGTGCTTGCCATGCTTGAAGGAGCGTTGCTCAAACTAGTTCTGCAAGAAATCAAAAGGAAGGAGCTTCCATTTCAGTGGGAAGCAGGCAGTGGTTAAAAGAGAAAAAGTAAAAGTATGGATACACGTGTTTAATATCTCAAGAGGGCCTCTATATCATGTTTATGGAGACTTCTCTCACTTCTAGGTTCTTTTGCAGTATCCAAGTGAGAAACACTTTATTCAGTGTTCCAGAATTCAGCTTTTGCTGTCATCCAGAAGTTTTTCAAGACTGTGAAGAGACCATTTTTGTGATGCATGTGTGTATAAAACACACTGACTAAAAGAAGAGAAAGAACTAGGTCACTGATGTAATTTTAAAATGCACTTCTGCTGGGAATATGTCTGTTTCCTTCTTTTGAATGTGAGGGTAATAGATAGCCCAGAGACATCAGTGCTTTTTGATGGTAACTTAAGGCAATTTAATGGTTATCTGTCAACAAAGGGAGAGGTGAAGACAGGATTTTTTTTTGTTCCTTTTCCCAGAAAAATAAACATCTGGAATGGAGATCCCAGTGGGTAGCTGTGTCCCTGACAGATACACACACACAAACCACCCCAAAACTGCCACTTTGGCTCCCAAACTGCTCAGTTTCAGAATCAGCAATTCCCATCAGGCTGGGAAGAAACTGGAGGGAGCAGAAGGGGTGGAGGATGAGGAGAATGAAGTTTTTCATTACATCTAATTGCTTTTATATTAAGAAAATGTAAATGATATAACCATTAGTATTACATAGCTTTCTTCATTTGTATTTTTTCTCTTTTTCTCTCTCTCTTTCCCTTCCTTCCCCTTCCCATTCCCTGCCCCTGCCTCCCTCCCCACTCCTGGCACCTTTTTGCACAGCCTCCATTGAAGAGGAACCAACTTCAGCAGGTATGAATAATTTCCATTACATCTGCACTGAGGTAACCATTTCTTGAGAGCTACGTCTTCTAAAAATCACTCTGACCAGTTTCATTTTGTGTATAATGTGGTAAATAGACACATCACAGCTGGGTTCTGTCCTCTTCTGTCTGTTACCCCCTTCTTTTTGTCTTCTTTCCCCCCGGTTTGGAGTCAGTAGGAAATATACTTCTCCTGTAGAATTTAAAAATATCAGTGGCACATTCCTTCCTTTTTTGTTTTTTCCGTGGTTAAGCTGGCACATCAAGCTTCAGATAACAAAAGAAATAAGAAATTTAAAAAAAAAAAAAGTGTTGGTTTTTATTTTTTTTTTGTTTGTTTGTTTTCTTAATGTTAGATTTTTTTCTGCTTTTATGCTGGTGAAACTCAGTCACCTGCTTGATGCCCCAAAACTGACATCCTCAAAGACCTGGGAACAAGCAGTGGAGGAAGGGGAAGGCAGCAGATGCAGAAGCATCCTGCTCAAAGAAAACATTCTCCAAACGATGGCTTGGGTATCTGCTCAGCAAACTTTTATTTCCATTGACAAGCTGCCAAGCAGTGAGAATGGTTACCATCACAGTCATAAAAATTAGTTTAGGAGCTCCCAGAGAGACGCAAACGCATCGTGTTTATTTTATTGTGAAGATTAACTATTTCTAATTAATTGGCAATCCATTAGCTGGGGAGTATTTAAAGAAAAAAGAAGACAGTGTACCAGAGAAGAATGCCACTGAGCAGACTAACGCATCTGAAATGGCACTGAGTTGTACAAACACAGCGAGCTAAAACATCAAATAAATGTAGAATCACTTTATAGTGGCTTGTTAAAAGAAGGAAAGGTCTCCAGAGGAGCAGGAAAGAAAAGGTGAGGAAAGTGAAAGAAGAGAAGAAGGCGCCAGGGAACGATTGAACACTGTTTACAACGCTAACCTACAACTGGGGAGCAATATAAGTAATTAGGATACGGCAGAGAATAATAAATGAAAGGATGGAGAACAAAGCCAAGAGTAAAACGTGAAAGAGGGAGAGTAGTTAAGACTAGAATTGAATACAGAAAGAAGCAAAAAGGGAGCTTTAAACATGAATGTAGCAGCAGAATGAGCAGGAAGCAGGATGGGGATGAGAAATAACATTGTGAAACAGAGAAAAGAAGGATTTGGGGAAACTCACACACCCCCATGGACTGTGCATTCTCATTACTAAACATCAACTTCCAACTCTCCATTTCTTGAGAGATCTGTCAGTCTTGAAATTTTAATGGAAAGTGGTTTTAGCAGACCCGTACTTCAGCTGCTCAATAGAAACATTAGTTACAAAAGGATGGGGGGTTTTGCAAAGGAAAGAACAAAACCCTAGCCTTTTTCCCTTTAGGGAAATGGTTTAAATACACACACTTTTTTAGAGCATCTTGTGAAGACATGGCCTCCCCCTCCATACCTTGAACCCCACTGCTGTTTTTGTGACAGCTACTAACACTGATCTTGGCCAAGCTAACCAGATCAGCTGAAAATAGGGAAGTGAAATTTTTTACACAGCCACATGGGCTCCACTAAAGATGTGATTTATACTAAGAGAAAAATCCATGAATGAAGTGCAGCCTAACATTAATTTCTATCTTAAAATGCTCCATAATTTGTAGTTTCTATTGATTTTGCTGTAAGATATGACCAGATGTTGCTGTTTTGAAAGTAACAGATTAGTTCTGCATTCTTACAGGATTGTTTTAATACAACTTATTTCTCAGATTGTATTGGCATTTACAAAACTGTAGGTTCTGCCTAAAGCTGATTCCCCTCCCTCAGAGTGGGAATGCAATTGTGCAGTTTGGAAGTTGCAGGTGTGCAGAAGTTAAATAGAAACTGTCCTCAAAATCTCATGCACTCACTTGGAGCCTTTCAGTGGCATGTGCCTGGTAGAGGCAGTTTTATCAAATACCACATTTTTGCTCTTTTCCACAAAACAGCAGCAGATTTTCTTCAGTTAATGAAATTTATCTAAGTACTCTTCATACACATAGCATTTTTCCAAACAATGCCTTCCCTTACTGAAGAAGGTGAGGTAGGATAAACTGAATCTAATATTTTTATGAAGACTATGAACATGATTTCAATGTTTTATGAAAATTACAGACTTTAAATTGACCTCTAATCAGGACCAAAACTAAAATTTCCTTTTCTGTTTAATCAAAGGGATGAAACAATGCTATTTCCTGTGTTCTGCTTTCTGGGATAGGGTCTAGCTGCCCGGGCAATGCCATCTGCAAGGAATCTTGTAGAAGTAAAGTTGCTAAAACTTTACTTTGAGAGTTGTAACCACTAGATTGAAGATCAATAATCTTGTAATAATAAGTGCCCTGTAGTTATCTCTCTATAGAAATGATATTTCACTGAGTTCCTTCAGTTTATGAATGCTTCAGACTAATGAACTCCAGTTATAACCCACTGTCTTTCATCCACATTGCTTTATAAGCAAAGATAAACCAAGGAGTTTTTCCAGGTTTTCCTCACAGTTTCAACAAAGTTTTCCTTAGCACTTCTTTTGAGTAAGCATTGTTCTGGATCTCTTTTTTTTTTTTTCATTCCAGTTAAATACCTAATATTTCATGTCACTGTGGACATCTCAGGTCTCTTTTGAGTCACTTCACCAACTTTCTTCATTTATTTTGATTTATTTAAAATAAAATTTATTCAAATAATTAAATTCATTTTTTATTTAATTATTTATCAATTAAATAGTTCTACCAGAAGCTCATGTGCCAAAATTAGGAAAATCTGAGGAGAATTTCCTCATTTCCTTGTGTTTTTATCCTATCCATATGTGACACAAGTATTTAAAAGTTTTTTTATTGAGCCAGGAGGAGACTGCTTTGCTGTCAACTGTTTCTAAGCCCAGCAACTCCTGTTGGATGTCCTGCTGCTTGGAGCTTTGCATCCCAAAAATGTTTCCCTGTGGTTTTATGGATTTCCCCTCCACCACGTCACTTTGAGGAGCCTGAAGTAATTTCTCCAATTATTAACGAGTAATTCTCCCAGGACGTAATGAGACAGAGCACAGCATGGTGTGCAGCAGTTTGTTCACTAGTCTCTAGAAAGAGCTTTCGACTGAAGTAAAAAATACACCTCCTTTGAGATCATCACTTAACTGGAGCCATTTCTTGCCTCTGCCATTGATTTTTTTTAAGCCCAACTCTTTAGGAAACTGGCATTTTCATCTTTGCATCCCAGCTAAATAATATATGCAAACACATTTAGGATTTCATGGTAATAAAAGCTCCTTTACAGTGTGAGTTTTACTATTGTCTCAATTAAATTTAGGTGTTGCAGAGATTAAAGACTCGATATATGACAGAGGCTCCTTCTTCAAAGACATTACTAAAACATAAACCCTTCAGCAACCTCATGGCACTGAATATTTGTGTGCAACTAATACAAGCAGTCTATTTTTTCTCCTGGAAAATAATATTACTCTTCTACAATTCTGTGCGATATTTATTCTGAATTTCAAATCATATAAAAATTATTTTGCATGTTTTTCCTAAAGAAGTAAATAATATGGGGGGAAAAAAAAAATCCCTTTTGAGAAACACAGAAAAAGTTGAAAATACCATGTCAAATGAAAGAGACTTCTGCTGGAAAAATATGAAGAGTTTATTTCATTAAAGGAAATTAATGGAAGTTTGGAAATCAATGGGAATGGAATAGGAAAAGTTCCAGGATGGAAGTTGTGCTACACATAATGCCTACAGTTATCAAAAAGTCATGAAAAATAAAGATCTAAAAATACTAAGAGTTGCCCATTGCCCTTACTCTAGGAGCATGGTGTTAAGCAATACCTGAAATCTAAATTGCTTAGAAGTCATGTGTTTGTTTGTTTCTGCTAGGAAAACTCAAGGTTTCTCTGGTGCTTGGTTTCTTCCCTGGATTTGGTGTGTTTAAGAAGATCTTTAAGACAGAACACCAAAACATATTGCCTTGGTGTATTTATTTTATTCACAGAATAAAAAACCAATGTTTTAGAGAAAGAAAATAGATTTAAAAAGATAAAAAATTAAAGGTAGCCATAAATTATTATTTTTCGACAATAGATATTTCAAAGCTGACTTGCTGGGCATAGCCTCAATGACTCTTAGGAGAGTATTTCCGGTGGAATTATTGATTCCTCATAAATAAAATTGTTCATGAGACATGTGGAGTTTAAAAAAAAAAGCAAACAACAGAATGGAACTTGTACTATAAACATGTTGTAAAATAGTTCATTTTTGTCTGTCTAAATATACTTGCATTTAAAAATTTACTGGATTGTTCTTTTTTGTAGATTTAAACGACTAGACAAATTATTATTAAAATCCCAGGTTTTCTTATGTACCAGTTTAAAATTACTTCAATATTCAGAATATCAAAATTTTATGGTTTTGATTTTCCATAATGATGTAGAGTGGAAAGTAAGAGGATACCATTTGGCACAAAATTAGATTGATTTATATTAGATAATTTAAAATAATTTCATATAAGACAGCTTAAAACCAGGTAGATTTAGATGGGATGTTGGGCAGGAATTGTTCCCTGGCAGGGTGGACAGGCCCTGGCACAGGGTGCCCAGAGCAGCTGGGGCTGCCCCTGGATCCCTGGCAGTGCCCAAGGCCAGGCTGGCCACTGGGGCTGGGAGTAGCCTGGGACAGTGGGAGGTGGCCCTGCCATGGCAGGGGTGGGAATGGATGGGATATAAGGTCCCTTCCAACCCAAACCAGCCTATAATTCTATAATTCAAATATTAGGTAGATCTTTTCTTGAACAGACAATTTTTGTTACAAATTTTTCCTTTATTTACTTCATGTCAGAAAATGCTTTTACCATTTCGTGCTGCCCTGTTCATCAAAGAGCAGGCGAGATCCATTTGGATAAAGTGATGGACACATGCCCTTGGTTCTCAGAGCATGACACTAAGACTTCAAATGAGAAACATTGGAGATCTTACTGGCATTAATATTTACATGAAGATTATCCTTATATGCTTATGTAACAGCTATACCACATGTTTATCCTTAAAATACTTAACTGATGTGGGTGTGAAATTGGATTTCACAAAGGGCCTCTCTTCCTCCTGAAAATAATGCCCTAGAGGCTTTTATATATTGTTTAAAAAAAAAAAAAAAAAAAAAAGTAACTTCTTTAATGATTACTACGATAATCATTGGATCTGGATGATCTTTTTGGTCTCTTCCAACACAAACCATTTTATGATTCTATGTTGATCCGAAAAGAGAAACCAAACCAGATTTTTTTTTCCTTTTAAGTTATCAAAATGAAACTTTGAAAAGGAAATCATGAGATTTTTAATGTGCTTTCTGTGTCACCCTCAAACCATCAAGGATGCATCTAGTGAAATCTCAAGGACTTTAGTTCCCTGCCTACTGCACAGCAGAATCTGGAGTTGTGGTTTCCTGACAGGTCCCAGGCTGTCCTTTGGGCCACAGTGATTTTGCTGTGGTGTGCAGATCTATTCTATTTCACACATTTCAAAGATGAAAAACATCTTTCAAAATTATTCTAAGGGAAGGGATTTGCCATTCCCCCAGGGTCTGTACCACAGATTTACTGTCTTGCTGAACTTGGTTTACACATTTGTAGCAATTCCTTTTCTTTTTCTCCTCTAACTGCATATTTTATTTTTTTTTCCAGGGCCTGAAGCTAGCTTGCTAATTACTTTTCCATCTATTCCAAGCAAAATATAGGCTAAACCAGAAAATTTTATAAAGGTCATATTGAACCCCATTCTGATGGAAATGAGGCTTATGCAGTAAAAAAGTTCTAGATGCCAGGTGGCACTGAAGGCTATTAGAGTAGCCTGTTGTATTTGAAACCTGGAAAACTTGCTTAGGTCAGGAATGAAAATCAATTAGTATTTTTAGCCTATCCCGTAGTGACTGTCTGTACATATGTCATAAAAATAACACAATTTGGCAAAATCGCTCACTTCTTTCCAAGATTGACTAAAAACCAAAGGGAGCTAGGAGGTTGAGACTAGCCTGCAGTGCTGGCAGCTGCTTGAGAAACTCATATATGGGCATTTTTCCATAATCTGCATAATTTCAGAGGGTGATGTTTGTGCTGGTTATACAACATTCATCACAATGTACACATACAAGTAGAAGATCATATGGTGTCCCCTAAACCAGACACTCCTGTACAATATGAACTTTTTTTTTTTTGTGGTTGCTTTTCCTTTTCTTACCTGAATTTTGAGGCAGAAATTTTCCAAGGTGAAGCTTTTCATGCTGGGCATCTTCCTCAGGCTGAGCTCAGCTCAGATCAAGGCCAGGTTGGATGGAGGTCTGAGAAACCTGGTCCAGTGGAAGGTGTCCCTGGCCATGGCAGAGGGTGGAACTGGGTGATATTTTAAAGTCCCTTTCCAGCCCAAATTTTATGATTCTCTTAAAGCAAGTGAATATACAGTCTCCTGGTACCAGGTCTGTACCAACAGTGTAGTATTTACACAAATACTGCTTTTCCAACTGTGAAGCAGTGCTCCCCAAAAGAGGTTTCAAAGGTGTCTTCTCCTTACTAGGACAGATAAAAAGAACAGGACTGGCTCTAGCTCTAGCCAGTTGAGAGAAGTGAATAAAAAATCCAAAGATTAATGTCTAAGATTTATTTCTTCATCCTCTGAAGGTGGAGCAGGAATGAGCAAGATGAACAAACTACTGTTCTTGCTGCTGCAGGGAATTCAGGGGACCCTGCTGCTCCTTGAGTCCTCTGTCCCAAGAAACACAGGAGTTGAAACACAGGAGAATTGTGAAAAAGGACCACCCCTTTTTTGGGGGGGACACAATGTTTTGGAAGCTTTCAAGGAACCACTGGATGTGGCACTCAGTGGTCTGACAAGGAGGGGATTGGTCACTGGCTGGACTCAATGATCTTGGAGGTTTTTTCCAACCTCACTGAATCTGGGATTCTGTGAAATGCCTGAACATGATGGAGAATAGTTGACAAAAATCCTCTCCTGCTAGAAAGGACAGATTTTTGTCTGAGAAGTGCTGAAAACCAAGATGAGAAATTCACAGGGAAAGCAGCTGACAGGCAAAAAAAATGGGATTAATGAGTGATCATGGGTACAGAGGGAGTGGGTCTGAAGACAAAGAGAAAGGTGGCAGTGGGATGACCTGCATGGGGTTGGCTGCTGTTTCAAGAGTTGTTTCCTCCACTTTTCAGACTTTCCATTTCTGACTCCCTCTTCCAGAGCACCCATGCTCTTCTGCTCTCTCCTTTGTGCTTGTGCTAGAACTGCACTGTAGGGTTACGCCATGGGTGTTATAAAAAGCAGGCCTACAATAAACCTCTTCCCTAGGCCTGGATGTAACCATGGAAACACATCCAGGTCACCTGAGATGGGCTGGAAAAGGGAATTAAGGGTTTGTGGCCTTCTTGACCATTTGTGTGGGAAGATTGTGGTTTGTGACCTTATAGGGTATTGTTCAGCTATTACCATCATAGGTAATATCTAGGGAATGCTCCAGGTGACTGGGGAACACTCTGGGAAGCATCTTTCCTGTTTATATGAGGTGATATCCTGTTTGTGGGCTGGTATTTAGGTGATGGAAACTGCTCAAAAAATGTCTTTTTACTTCTCCATCTTGTGTGAAGTCCATGCCCCAGCGCGAATCCTGCACTGCACAGCTTTGCATGGAGCTACATCTGGGGGCTGCTCCAGCTGAAAGTGCCTCATCCATAAAGCAATTTCCTTGATAGAGTCAGTGTTCACTTGGTTCAGATCCATTCAGTGGCATGTGTGCTCCCAGTAGGGAGGGGAATTTGCTGGGAATGTGTGTTGAAAGTTAGAGCAGACAAGAAGAAAATGTCGTCTCTGGTGACGCATTGGGATTAAATTTTGCTCTAGATTCCCATCCAGTCATTAGATATATTGGGAATTGAAATAAAAAGAAGCAAATACTAATGGAAGCAAACCAAACAGGATTAGTGGTTGGTTGAAGATTTAGAAGCAGGTTAACAAGCCCGATGAAAAGGACGCTAATCAAAAAATAGCATCACAAAGAGGCTTACTGTATGCTTACTTTGGGTTTAAATAGTCTTATGGCCATCTTTAAAGCACTGGATTGACTGTGAAAACATACAGACTACTGAGGAAGGAATTTCATTCCCTTACAGTGCAAATTTAAGTGGTTTTCAGTTGCCAAGGCTTTGTGTTGCACATCAATTCAGGAGGCAAAAACCATATTGAATAGTGACTCATTTGTGGAATGACTGGTCCTGTACAAATGTATTACAAGATAGCAAAGGTGAAGAGCATAAAATAACTGTTCATTTATTAAATGATTAATCAATCACTTGATAAATGATTTATTAAAGATGCTAAGCATGTTTTTCATGGATAACCATCCAGACCTTCCCATGCAGACATTTTAACCCGAAGAGTACTCATTATGGTAAGGTTTGAGTTGTGTAATATGTGTTGTGAGTGCCTGTTTTGGCACACACCCACTGGAAGTTGTGCATTTGACACTGACTTGTGCCAGCACTGTTTGTCCCATAGCCTTGTTTTTGGGCAGCAGCTCAGCAACAGAATGGGTAGATGTCACCCCATCCTGATTTCCTCTTCAAGAGGGAAAAGTCCAGTTTAGCTCAGTCTTTGCTGTCAAAGAGAAGAAACACTTGAGGAGGATGTCTTCCCAGTTGGATATTTAAAATAAAGACAGAAGTTATTCCTGTGTTTTCTCTACGTGTTGATGTAGTATACATGTATTGGAGTGTGTTTGGTTAATGTCAAGCAGGAATAAACTCTGAATTGTATAAACCCCTTTTTCTGGTTTCCATAGGAAGAACCACAAGTGAATCTCTAATTTGGTGTCTTCACACATACAAGTATGCACACATTAATTTAATCACTCGTCTCCTGAGGTTTCCAGGACCTCATCTTTTGTAAAGCTGTTGATTCCTTATTTTTACATTTTTTCATAATTGCATTATTTGATGGTATCTCTTTCCACAATATATATTTAACATATTAAATGGTCTGTGCTTCAAGGTCTTTCAGCCTAAAAAAAATCTAGATCCCTTCATAACAGTATGCAAGATGCTGAAGATCGGGGTGCAAATAATTCTAGTTATATAAAATAAACAAGAGTGGCTGCGATGAGGCTTCCTGAAATCTAATGATTTTCAGGTGACGCTACAAATCTCTTCCTTTGAGTTTTCCTCCTCAAAAAACTCTTCTTCCTGAGTATTTCAACAGAAGATTTGTAGATTCTCAGCAAAGTTAACAAGTGTGAGTCCTAAAAGTATCCTTGGATGCTTATAGTGCTCCAGTGTCATGTTTGAAAAAGGTACCAGGAAAGGCTTAAATTGGAAATACAATAAAAATCAGTAAATAAAGAAACAACAGGAAAAATAATCTGGTTAGAAGGAAATGGAAAGGTTTAAGTATTGAAAGCTGTCTAGTTGTGGGGTGCAAATAATCAAGAGAAGAAAAAGAAGCAAACCCCAATATTTTAATATTAAAACTAATAATGAATTGCCATTGTCAGTTGTTATTAATACTCCCCTTGCTATGATATTAAACAGCAGGATAAATGGGAAACATATTACAATATATGCAATATTTGCGTGATCTCTACATTTTTTAAGTGTATGAAACACCCAATGAAAACCTTTTTGATTTGTTCAGTCATGCACCTTGTGTGTTTGTTGTCCTGGGATCTTATTTTTTCATTTCATGGTTGTTTTTTTTGTTTTTTTTTGTTATCAATATTGTTATGAATAGCTCTTGTTTAGTGAGAAACAATGAAATGAACAGAAGTCTACTCTGATTTTTGGGAAAAAAAAGGTGTTAATTCTTACAGCATCACCGTTTCAGTAATCCATATTTAATTATATTTGAGTGTTAAAGAACCTAAGCTTAAGCAGATTGGATGGCTGCTAAAGAAAGCAGGGAGGAAGTGCCAAGGAAAGGTCTGGCAGGTGACAAAGTGGAGAATACATGGCTGAACTGAGAGAATTTGGTACTTCTGTTAAACCCAGCCTCCTTAGGGGCTGATTGTACAGTCACGGGGAGATGTGGCATTTAGGATCATTTCCTGATGTAGGCTCACAGGTGGCAGGAAGGCTGTGGGAAGGAAAGGCTTGCAGCACGTTTCACTGAGCTGGTGGGTAAAATGGACAAACATCAGACAAATGATTGTTTCTTCATGTCTAATCTCCCCCAAACACCTCTCAAGTTAAAACAAAAACCTAAACCCAATCCCTGCTATCCCAAACTCTCTTGGCTCTGACTTCCATCAATATTGTTTGCCATAAGGGATCAGGTGGTTGGAGTCCTAGAAGAGTTGTGTGTTGTATTTCGAGATCTTTAATTCTGTCACAGTTTCAACAGAGAAAAAAAAAAAAAGAAAGTTGAAGGAAGATTTGGCCTTTTTAACAAACAGTGACATGTTGCTTGTCATTATTATTGAGAGAAACAGCTCTCTTTAAATTGTGTCACTGGAACAACATAACAGGTAGAAGTCAGATGTATTTCTTACCATAAAGAGAATATAAATTGTTTAAGGGGCATGGAAATACCAAGCAAAATCTTGAATAAGTTTACTTAGACAGGACCATGGGATTTCTCCACATATACAGCTACTTAGATGATTTCTGGCAGTAACAAATATGAACCACTTCATTCACATCATTTTTACTCATGTATTTTACTTTCCACATGGTAACGACTGCTTGTAACAGCCAAGACCTTCCTGGTTTTCTTTTGTCTTAGAAACGGAATAGATTCTCTTTTTTTATAGTGTATTATTTTGAAGTTTTACTACTGCAATTAAGATGTACTTTGCTTTTTTTTCTCTTGGAAATCTTTTAGATAAACTGCACTTTACCTGAAAACATAAATGCTCATTATAAGGCTTCAGGAAAGAATGATATGTGGCATTCAGCTGCCTTTCTATTGTGTAATCATATCTTTACATTTGTAGTAGTTTAAAAAAATTATTTTGGAAACAATTTTGAAAATTACTTTTGTATTTTTTCTTTTCTTTTTTTTTTTTTTCATTTATATAAAGCTGTTGTCTTTCAGTAGTCTTCCTTACAAAGAAATGCCATGTAGCTTCAAAACAAAATTCTGGTGAAAAAATTTACATAAGATCCACAGTATTGCAAAGTAATAAAATGCTACATGAAAATTGTCAGAGTGACTGAAGATAAGTAAAAGGCCAAAAGATTTCACAGTCCAGTTCTTATTCAAGATACTACATCACTGCCTGCCATGGGAGTTGTGGCTGTATGACTACTATTTGGATAAAAATAACCATTATGAAATTGTAATGTGCTCCAATTATGAACAAAATTGTAATTTTAATTGTAACATGGACCCATGAATGTCCAGTTGTCTCTTACTAAAATAATGTGAAATATACTTTTATAAATACCTCAGATGTCAAATAACTTGAGAAATACCTTGGAATTCCTGAAGTTTTGTTGAAATGGCTACAACAGCTACAGTGAGGAAGCCACAGCCCAAGAACAAAAAAGGTCTGGGTAGAGATTTATATATTCGATTTGCCTGCAGCACCATATTTTAGCATTGACTTGCAAAGCATGCATTAACACTCTACAGTAATATTACAAGTCAGTGTTACAGTTATTCATGAATTTCATTAGTTTCGACTTTTCAACAATATTTTGTCCTGTTCAAACTGCAGAACAGTTTATTTATTAATATACGCTAAGAGAAAGAGAGAGAATTTCAATATCTTTCCTTGGTGACACAAAACGTCACAATTTTCTTTTTTTAATCTGGCCTCCTAAATGACAAAATGTTTCTACTTTTTTTTTTTTTCTTTTTTATCTGCAAAACAGTAATGCTGGGCATTGTTTTTAAACAAAACACAAATCAGAAACCCTGCCAGGCATGTGCTCTGCTCTAACCTCCCGTGAGCAGGGGCAGGGATAGAAGGTGTAAAGCAATGTTGTTCTCATCAAGCCTTGTTTCCATCTCAACTCTTGTCAGCAGATTACAGGCAATACGATACAATGTCCTATGAAATTCCAAGTAAGATTTTTGCCCCAAACTGTTCAAATCATGTAGTTGGATGTGTCTGATGTGCTGCCCACAACATGGACACCAGGAAAGACCATGTGGCTCTGCTGCCAAGAGATTTTTGCTTTTTATATTTTTTCATATATTCATGGCTCTGTATTGTCTATTTCTATAGTTTCATAGTTTCCAGTACTTTTCCTACCCTGTTAGACAGAAACATTCCTGGAATCTCATTCCAGTCTTGCTTATTCAGTGAACCAAGGCCATTCTTCCACTTTCCCACGTATTTAGACTTAAACAATGTAGGACTAAAAGCAAGGAGGGAGGCTTCATTTGGAGGCTGAACCAAGAGGGGAATTACTTCATTAACTGTACTTCTAACTGGGGATTCTTGTCAATTAAGCTAATTTGATAGACTGATAAAAGTGTCAAAGCCCTGTATCACGTGTGCATTCCACCATAAGTGTGCCTGGAGGACCTTCAATAAATGGTAATGTCTTTTTATCACCTTAATCTTGTTTGGCTCTTGATTTTAGGGGCTGTGAGGCAGCTCCAGTGGAAGTCTGTCATTCTGTTCCCTAAAGGAATAAATTAGTTCCCTGGGGAGTGCTGCAGTTCAAGCCCCAGCCATCGAAGGAAAAATTTACCTGGGCTGAGAACTCTGCTTGAACTTCCTGTTATAACAAACCATTACACTGCTTGTAATAACACAAGCGGGAATTTTAAGTTTAAGCATTTTTATTTTTTATCAGAATATACCAATCTGCAGTACTGCTGTGCAGGATTTACTACCACTGCCAACCAAAATAAGTCAGTACTTCCATCAAGTGCAACTGACTTCATGTGAACCACATTAATCACGAGCAATTAACACATGTTTCTGCTGTGGGTGTAGTTGGTGCAAAGGAAGCAGATCTCGAGTGATCCTGCTGTGTGTCTTCCAAACTGAAAGCTCGTGACTTAGGCAAACATGGGCTGTGATTTTAAACCAGGATGCTCAATTGGTGTGTGGGTTTCTGGCTTGACAAAAAGCCCTATATGGAGCAGGAGTGGGAGATGAGGAGAAAAAAGGGAAGAATGGTCTAGCTAGGAAAGGAGAAGAAGTTGGAGAATAGTGACAGGATCTGGAATTCAAGAGGATTTAGGGTTGGGGTTTTTACATGGAAGTAGAAGAGTTTGATGAATAGGTTAGGGAAAAAAAAGTGGAAGAGGAAAGGATATATTTCCTCTGTCCTACACGCTCAGGGAAATAAATGACTGGAGTGTAACTCTTCTCTATTTCCCTTGGTTTTTGCTGTGGACTACTTTACACCTGTTTGGACTATATATATTTCACATTTAGTGATTCTCTCTCATCACTTTTTAAAAATATTTCATGTCCTAAGGATAACCACCCTCTGAGGTACTCTTCTGCTGCATCCGTGCCATTAATGCCACACTTGTAATTAGGACCTGATTCATACAAATATGAATAGCCTAAGTTTAGGCTGTGACATTTTTCAGTTCCCCCTGGAATGCTCAGCAAGAGGACTAACTGGATTTATTCTATTTGCTGTTATAATTAAGGTTCACATAATCTTTGCAGGTTTTCTTTCACTTTCCAGTTACAATGGAACATAGAGAAAAAAGGATGAGAAGTCCTGATCATTGTCAGTTTAAAGTGCAGTGGAACAATGAAAAATTACATCTTCATATAGGATGGCAAGAATTACAGTGATAAAAAGAACACTGTTGCACAGAAATCCCAATTGCTATTGAGGTTCTGCATTAGGTACCAAACTCTATATTTTCTTTATTGCTGGGTCTGTTTTAAGCCATTGTCAATGCAGTAAACACAGACATGGATTTGTTCCAACCATGTAGAAAATGGATTTGGAGAGTTTATTTTAATGCAGAATCTGTAGACATTCGTGTTGTCAGGACTGCACTTTTGAACTAAACCTCCCAGACATCCCAACTGATATATAATCTAATATTTCTCTGAATGTTTTAGCATTAAAAATTCAAGTCTGCAGTCCTTCAGCAAAGTTTTTACAAAATTATTCTCTGTGCTTGAAGAGGGAGGGTCTTTTTTCTGTTTGATGTAAACCAGAATCAACTGAAAAACAGATCTGGAAAATATTTCTAATGTAAGTTGCAAAATTAATCTGGTTTCAGCAATGACACAAAGTAAATCACAAAAGGAGTGTAGCAACCACACTTGGGTCAGAAAGAGTGGCAGAAGTCAGTGGCAAACAAAGAGAAAAATAGCAATGATGCTGCCTGAGCGGAAAGTTATAGGAAGAGAAGGAAAAGACCTTGAAAAATGTATTTTCTGTAAACTGAGCCGGTGTTCTCTGGGAAGATAAAACCCTCCTGTGAAAGGAGATGCAGAGATGCAGAACAGGTCTCACACTGACTCTTGCTAAGGAGGTTTGTGAGAGAGCTGGTGGGGGGAGTATACTGTGGGCATTATTCAGAAACACATATTTAGGTTGCAAAGAGTACAAAGAGGTGGAAAACAGCACTGAAAATCAGCAAAGAAGGTTCTTAGGCTTGGAAGCTGAGGAATGTGAAGAGAAATAATGGAATAGATCTTGGGGAAAAATGTCTTGTAGTGCATTGAACACTTTCCCCAGCTTTCCGAGTATTTTCATGTCTCACCCTCTGTAAAATCACTTCAGGGCCTGCTACACTCACCATGCCTCAAATTTTGGTATAATTTGCCATCAAAGGCTTGGGTGAAAAGTGTTAAGACTCTTAAGGAAAGGCATTGTGCAGGCATCAAGTATAAATTGCATCTTTTCAGAAAATATTCTAGCTATTCAGCTTAAAAGAGGTTGGGAGATGGCTGGACAACCAGGTTGAATTTCTTTCCTGTAGAAGAATTCTACAGAATGGAACTGGAGGGAAATGTGCAGAAATGACCCAAAAGCTTTTTTGCACTCAGGGGACAAACTTTATCTTTTTGCTGCATCCAGATGGAGACACCTTGATCATTATAATCAGCACGCTCCATTTGCTGCATTAAAAACAAGATAAATATTTAATCACAGTGCAATTAAGCCTGGATCTCTGCCATTAGTTTACAATGAATATATAGGCAGATAGAAACTAATACACTGCTAATTCACTTAGGAACCAGGCTGAACAGATTTTTTTTTAATTTCCCCTCCTCCCCCCCAAAGCCGGTATTTTGAGAATGTTCGTGAGATGACAGTGTGTGTCATCTAATTACTTCTTCTGCTTTCATGCATTAACTGGAAT
Source organism: Rhipidura dahli (assembly GCA_013399225.1). NCBI lineage: Eukaryota > Metazoa > Chordata > Aves > Passeriformes > Rhipiduridae > Rhipidura > Rhipidura dahli. Next base: position 83,311 of record VXAC01007113.1, read on the forward strand.
TACATGCAGCAATCAGTTGTTGTTATCAATATTCTGCATAAACTGTGAATGATGTTCTGCAGTGCCTATTTTCAGCTTAAAATAACCAAACAAAAAGCAAGGTTTAGGTCAATACATATTTGTTGACGCATGGTTCATTTATATCCTAACAGTAAAATAGAATCAGAAACAGTGGCAAACTCAAAAAGGAATTTTTTGAAGAGTAGGAAGGAGGTGTTGTGGATTGTTTGGGTTTTTTTTCTCTTTATTTTAAAAATATTTGAATATGCTGGGAAAGAAAGAATTTCTTGTTACACTTCAGAAGATGTGAAGGAAGAGTTAGTTCAAAATGCATCAAGTTTATCATGATCATGATCATCATTACCTGATGTTCATCAGTTCGTTGTGATGCACCAGTATAACTGGAGATGGGCCCTAAAATGTTTAGATGTTTGTGTATATTTTTAAACTTTCTTTCCTTTTTTTTGCTTTATTACAGAATTACTTTTAAGTGACCAAAAAAAAAAAAAAAAGGTTTTGAGTAAGAATGAGCAAATACTGGACTACAAAACTTTAATTCTTTACTGCTGATGCTTCATACTTTGGTGTCAGAATGAGCATGTTGTCTAGAAGACATTTTCATGATTGCAGTGACTTCAGAAGGTTAAGAGCACATCTGCTGGGAACATGCTCCTCAAATGTCCCCAAAACTGTGCAAGGCAGGCAGCTGGAGTCATTCAAACCCAGCCTCGGTGTCGGGTAAAGTTTTCAACAGTAATATTGAATTAACAGCCAGAGCAGTAAATGTGAGGAAGATCAGAGGCCCTGAAATGCTTTTTTGTTTTGGGGTTTTTTTTTTGTTATTTTCCTGGCCTTTTTGTGTGATAAAGCAGTTTTCTGACAGAATCTGTAGGGTTCTGTCCCTGCAGGGACAATGCTGATGAATTTGAATGCTCATCTGTGTGTGTCTCTGTGGAAAGTGGTCTCTTGAATGGGATGAGGTTGTACTTTGGGTTTTTGTCTTCTGAAATGTGAATTTTGCAGTCTCACATTTGAAGGGGCAGACCTTTCAAAAAGCCATTTTGGAGTTTTTAAAAGGGTGGTGAGGAAAGAAAAAAGGTCAGTGTACTTCTGGAAAAAAGGCAGCCTATCATCTGTGCCTGTAATGGTGGCATAATTATCAGCTATTTGAAGGAAACAAATATGTCAGTTAGAAAATCATGTCAAATATAGAGACTCAGAAATTAAGGCCACCACAAATATTTGTAAAACATCTAGTGCAGATTTTTTGTTTATTTCCATGGTGGGATGGCTCAGCTTTGTCCCCAGGTTGCAGGAACTGCTGTGCAGAGACAGTGGAGGGTTGGATTACCTGGACATTGAGCCTAATTCAGTGTGATAATCCTTAACTTCCTCACCATGGACAGTTTATGCCATTCTGCTAGATCCTGCATCAAGGGGGCTGATTCTTGCCTTCCCATGCAGTTCAAATAAGTTGCTTGTGACTCTCTCTTCCTTTGCACCTACTGATTTCAAAATACAGGAGCTCCTGATAAGTGAGCTCTGTCACAGCTTTTTTTTTTTTTGAAGACTTTGCTTTGGCAGAGGAAGCACCTCAAGTATCATGTATGATCCAAACACAGGGGAAAAATTCAAATTACTGGTGTTGAGACTGTGTGAGAGACCTCTGATGAAAATTTCCATTTATTAGAGGGCTGAAGAGCCTTATTTGACATTCTTGTAAAGACAAGAAGAACTTAAGAAAAGCTGATGCCAAAAAGGCACGCAGCTGGAGAGTACTTTTCTTTAAAATGAAAAGCAAAATTATTAGATACCTTTTATTAGTTTGATGATAGCTCTCAATATTTGTTTTGATGGGATTTGCAGTTTATTATATCATCAGAATAACATTATCTATTAATCCTTCTTCAGTAATACTCCACAAAATAAATGAAGCAATTAGCTTTGTATTTTTGCCTTGATGTATATCAAGGTCAATATCTAACTGAGAATTCTTCATTAAAGTCATATTATTTCTACATGAAGAGAAAATGGATTGATGCCATTAAAAGCATTAATGTTTTTATTTCATTTTCCTTAATTTTACTTGCAAAAAAAATGGGGTTATTTTGCATGTTTCACTCCACTGGAGTATGCATTTTTTCTTTATTCTCTCCTTACATTTTTCGTATTTGTCTCTTAATCTCGACTTACTAAGAAAAAGTGAGATCTGATTTTTGGTCACCTTTCTGTTTCAGCACACTTTTGACTTTGGGGAATCCAACTGTATCAGGAAGGTGGGCTGATGCTGATTTGTTTAATTACATCCCTTGTAATTTTTGAATGTCTTTCCCACCAAAGCACCAGCAGACTTTATATCTGGCAAAATAAATGCTTATGCTGTTTTTTAGAGGCTGTCACTGAACTGTTTCCCTTGCTTTCCTGGCTTTATCTGCTACAGACAAACTGATGGTTTTTCTCAAATATGCATTTTGCACTGCAGTATTGTATGACCCAAGATTTTATTATGAAGTTTTCGTTGACTCTGCTTGTCAGAGGAGAAAACAGATAACATGGTTCTGCCTTGAGCCCCTTTGCAACTCTGCTGAGGATGCATTTGTTTCATTCATACGTCTATAAAGTCTCAGAGGTTTTAGTAAGAACATCTAAAATTTAAAACCTGCTATGCTTTAAGTTAACTTTCAATATTTTTTCAAAACCAGCATGGGATTTCAATTGAATAATAGAATGATGTATTTGGGACTAGACTTATTATGTTGGCTAATACTCCTGGAACTTGAAAAAAGAAGGACTCAAAAGAGCAGCAAAGTGAATAGATCTATTATTTTGAGTGCACAATTAATCTTGCTGACATTATTTTATATGAACACGGATAAAAATGCCTGGAAACCATACCGTTGAATTCCTCTGCTCATTAATATTGATCAAATGTTGTTGTTCTCTTTGTGTTGGAAGCCACTTAAAGATTACCTGTAAAAGTATTACAGCACTATTGATTTGGAAAAAACCAATCCCTGAAGTCCACTGTTTTTGAAAATTAGTTGACATATTTGTTTTCTTCTTTTTTTCTTTTTTCTGGGGGGGAGGGGTGGTAGTTTTTGCATTTTTGCCTTTTTTTTTTTTTGTTTTTTTTGTAAAAAAAGGATATTTTTTAACTTGCTGCTATAGATCTGAGTAACAGACCGTATTAATCCGTCTGTCATGGAATTAATTATCCAGAATTCAATACCACGTTGTTTAAAGGCCCACACATTCCTATGGAAGTTGGCTGGGACCTCTCATGCTCTAGCACCTGTGCCCTCATCTTACACATTACATTTTTGGTGCTGCAGTGGAATGATGGCAAGATTAGGCCCCAGATCCTTCAAGACACTCAAATCTGCACAAATTGTATCAGGGGTCCTGTAGACTCAATTAAAATAAATTATAAACACATGGTAAACAAATAAATTAAAAAGAATCACATGTTTGGGTGTTCATGCAATTTAAAGAACCTGAAAACGTGTGAATTCAAAGTCTGGTCCTTTGTAGAATTAGGAGAAGCAATGGTAGGGTGACACAGACTGAAACAAATTTTCAGGCATTCATTTATTTAGAATGCAGGGTTAGTCTAACCCATGTCTTTATCCATAAATAAATGGTAACTAGTCAAAACTAGGTGATTGTCATTGTTAAATTTCAGCATAACTAACGAGGAGGTTTTGTTGCTCTAAGAACCATTTTTGAATTCCCTGTTTCTATGAACAACAACCAAAGCAAACAAAAATACCCACAGCAAAATACTCAACAATTGTATTGAAAGTGGTGATATTATTTGTCCATAACAACCATAATCAGGAAAAAAATGTTCATGTTGTTGGTGTGTTTTTGTTTTTTTTTTGTGAAGAAGAAAGGCTACATGGAAGAAAAACATTAGTTAGAAATACTGTCATGCATCAGTATATTTATCACTATGCACCTCAGATGACCTTTTAAGCCTTTGCAGTTTGGACTGATCTGAGAAAATGCAAAATATAGAGAAAATCAATGAAAGTAGGCCGAACGTGTGCTTAACAAGCCATACAGAGAAAGCAGAAAGCAAAATACGAAAGTAATTATTAAAAGATTTATTGTTCTTGGAAGATTAGACATCTGCTTGCACAGAAACAATTAACATATATGAGGCTGCCTGCAGGTACTCCCCAAACTGCTGCACCGTGATGGAAACAGAGGCTTGGAAAAAACCACCCAGTTCATATTTATTGGGAGGCTAAAAGTGCAAATTATTAGATGTATTTCTTCCCAAATTATTATGAAGGAGAAATAGGGTGAACAGAAGCAGTAATACCTGAAATACACAAGTCTTCCTAGAGTTAAGAATGTAGTGTACCATTAGTTTTACAGTGTAATACAGAATGCAGGTGGGAAAAGGCAAAACAGGCAGCAGCCATTCTCCTTGTTTTTCTTCTTCATGACTTTTGCCCTTTTTTAGCTGCTAATTCCATTTGGAATAATCTGCAGTACGTTCATGACCATTGTTCTTTTGGTTCAGTGAGACATACCCCATGTTTAATGATGTACAAAAGCAAAGCCTCTGCAGGGCTGCTCCTTGGGACAGGCTGATGACAAAAGTAGTAATAGAAAAGTGCACCTGCATGGCTTCTCACACTGCAAGAGGAATAACTGGGGGATGTGTTCTGACATCCTCATCATTCACTTAATTTTTTATGCTTTGCAAATTCACATTTGCTGGGAGGGCGCGGTTTTCACCAGTGTGACGTCTGGGTGAATGGTGCTGCCCTGAGAACCTGTCAGACCTGGGCTTGTTACTGAAAACACAAACAGACAGATGCTCAGAAACCCTAAACTTGCAGCTCTCTCAAGTCTCATTCAACTCATTCATTTGCTGGTCCAACAAGGTGATTTGTCAGGTCACACTAACCCCCTGCAGCTCCAGGCTGGGGTAGAGGGGCTGGAAAGCTGGGAAAGTGCTGGGACAGCAGCTGGACACGAGCCCAGGGGTGCCCAGGGGGGCAGGAGGCCGATGGCCACTGCTCTGTCCCAGCCATGGTGGGGCAGAAGGAGNTGAAATTCCCAGTCCTGATTGTCAGTAAATTATGCTGTAGATTTCTTTTCTCTTTTGTTTGTTCTGGTTTTTTTTTTTTTTTCCAAATGCAATTTTAAGTGAGTGAATGATTATGACATTGCATTTCAACAAGCTGCAATCATCACTTTTCTGGGTACATGGCAAAGGTTGCAAATAATGTACATTATACTGAATTTACAAATCTTTTCACAGAGAAACTTGCACATGGGGGCTTTCTAAACAGTGTTTGCCATTTCTTTAAAATGAGATTGGGAAAAAAATCATCAAAGTGAAGTTTTCTTCTGGTAGGAGTCATGTTGTGGGTAGTATTAGTAAGATAATAAAATGTAAGTAGCTCTTTTACAGTGCTGTTAAATGAGTAAAACTGTAGACCTCAGGTCAAACGATTTTGTTATTCAGATTTAAAGTTTTAGTAATTACAACCCTAACAGATCTCCATGCGGAAATTTTATGCGTCCAAGCATGTGGTGTGTTGGGGAAAAGTAAAATTCAGTCAAAAGAGCTTTTTGAAATCATCTTGAAGTGGATATGCTGCAGAGGCACTGAGTGGAAAAGGAATAGTTGGTTTGGTAGCTGCTAACTGCTGGCCCAGACACTCACATTTCAGGAAGTCACCCGGAGCCATAGCAAAGATCTCCTCAGCCTGCTAACTCGACACATGGTGATCATTCAGGGACATTGCACGTGTCACTCCGTGCATGATGGGCATGTTTGATTAATACCTATTTCCTCAGCAGTGCAAAAGCTAGAATGCCTGTTATCTTTAACGGGAGAGCAAGATTTAGCTTCACTGTCTCCTGTCTTCCCTCACATTAAAAAATAATGCTGTGATTAATGAGTAGTGACACGCTTCATATTTTCTCTTGTTCATAAAAGTCCGTGCTGGCAAGTTATCTGAAATAAGTGAAGAGTGTATTTTACTGAGTTAGTGGAATATAAAGGCATTTTATTTCTTTAATGAATGCTTATAAATGACTGAAATTATTATTATTATGGCTGTTATTGGGGATGTGTACATACTTCTCTCTCTTTCTTTTTTTTCCCCCTTCTCTCAGGACCCTGCCTTCCTAATCCATGTCATAATGGTGGGATGTGTGAAATTAGCGAAGCGTACCGAGGCGACACATTCATAGGATATGTTTGTAAATGTCCACAGGGATTTAATGGGATTCACTGCCAGCACAGTAAGTTCCACATGGTAAATTTTATTGTATTTATAGATAGGAGCCCTTTTTATTGCCTGCACTGTCGAGGATTAATATCGGATCTGGTTTTCTGAAGTATATCAGACTTTGGCCTTTATATTATGAGCGAGCTAATGCCACTAAATGCTGCTGCTGCTGCCTTCAGAAAATGACCTGACTACCAACCCACTGGACACAACAGTGCATGATTTGCTACGCTTGTTTTAGACCATTGCAAGGACAAGGTAAACACATTTTGCATGGATTTAATGCAAAAACCTATCTGAAATAGGGGGAATGTCTTCTTATCTCAGTGGTGTGTGTGTGGGTTTGCTTTTATTAATGCTAAAAAAAAGAGGAAAATAATAACTGGAATTTGTGAATAAATATGTCTTCCAGATCTTTCTTTACCTATGTCTTTATAAATAGTGAAGAACTGTTTTGAATCACAGTATCCGAGTTCAAGGGCAGAACCACCAGACTTACATCAGATGAAAAAAATGTATTTAAAATACATTTAAATACAGATGTACAGATGTATTTTAAATCCTATTTTAAACCCTATTTAAAATGCAGTTTCTGGATCTCTTTCTAATCATTATCATTTATTTGGAGAATATTTTCAGGTCCGATTGGGATCAGTGAGTCAGTATTCTTGTCTTAGAGTGTGTAGTTAGAGAACTGACTTAACTATATGGGAAAAGAAATTTTGGGTGTGCTGGAGCAGAGTTAAATTTCTTCACAGTAGCTGGTGTGGGCCTGTGTTTTGAATTTGTGCTGGAAGCATCATTGATAATTCAGGGATGTTTTAGTTGCTGCTGGGTAATGCTTACACAGAGTCAGGACCTTTTCTGCTTCTCACACCACCCCACCAGCACTCAAAACCAATTAGTGAGGGATATTCATCTGCTGGTGACTGTGCAGGTTGTGTGCTAACCTGTGAATATAATCTGTGTTGTCTGTCACTTAAATAGCAGCTGGTTTTTTTGGTTTTTTTCATATGCAAAGATCATTTGAAACAAGTGCTTACGTGAGGAGAAGTTCACGAGAGAAATTTTGGGGTTTCTATTTTGTGCACGAATGGTTCTCAAACCAAGGGCAGCGTGGTTCTTAAAATTTTATGCTGTTGATGCATTTAGAAGGCAGTTGTTTCTCAGAAGGTGAAAAAACTCAAGTAAAAAGTCAGGAATCCAGTTCCGCTCACATGTAAAAATTAGTTCAGTCATTCAGATCAGAGTGAATAAGCACTGAATCCAGCCTACCTGAATTAATTGCTCCATTTAGATGTCTGTAATTGGAAGTGTTAGGGACCAGTAGAGTCCAGCTCAGCCAACAACTTCATGTCTGTAATGTCCCTCAAATACTCTGCAGAAAGCATCTCCAAAGACTGGTGATGCCTTAGGTTTGAACTTTTCTATTTTCCAAGCCCTGCAGTGCCCAGTGTGTCACTCTGGAGTTCCCTGTTCCCTGTTCAGTGCTGCTCTCTGTGCTGGGCACACACAACAAAGCCTCTCTGGGGCTGCTCTCCAAGGACACCCAGCCCCTCCTGGGCCCAAAAAGTATCAACCAAAAGCCTCTGAGAGGGGGGCAAGCTGAGGGGAATTCCATCACTAACTGCAGCTTTAATTGGAGAATGAACCCTGAGATGCAAATGAACCAAAGCTATAAAAGTGTGCAGAACTCGTGGCCTCTCAGGGTCCATCTCGGGGCCCATCTGGGCAGCAGCCTCTGGCTCCCCAGGGGTACCTTTGAAGACCTTTCCAATAAATCCCCACCTTTATTCCCTTACTCCTGTCTGGGCTCTGTTTTCAGGTGGCCTCTCAAGGCATCAGTGGAATATGGATATTCAATTCCATTAACTTTGGTCACACTCTCAGCTAATTGCAAAGGCAATGTGGGCAGTTCCACTGACTTAATCCTGTAAAAATACACACCCACCTCTTCCACTGGGAGTGTGGAGATGAGTGGTTGATGTCCAGCCACGTGGATAAGCTCATGTGAAAACACCCTCGCACGGACTCAGGAATGCTCCAGCATGGGACCAGCCACATGGCGCACACTTCTTCCCTCAAATATCAAGGAGGTGACCTTTGTTAAAAAAGTAAATAATACCACAGGTTTTCACCAAGCAAAACATGTTGCTGAGCATGAGCTGCCTGTGAAATACCATCTTTTGTCACCTAATTAATAAGTAAAGAACATACAGCTGGTGCATCATGGAGTGATTCATCAGAGTTGTCTGCTGGGCCCACAGCATCCTTTTAGAAATATTGAGGTATGTAGCTGTTAGCTAATGATCCTGGTAATCAGCAAAGTGGGTTTGTATCAGCTTCAGAACAAGGTAAGGGTCTCACACAGCTGGCCCAGGCTCACTGAGGGTGGGACCATGACCCCAGAAGGCAGCTGAAGTGATTTGAGAGAAGACAAGCTTGTGTGAACAGGCACTCTTTGGGGGGAGAATGAAATTCAGTCCTTTTCAGATAATCTGATTAAGTATGGGATGATAAATCAGGAACCCTATCCAGGTGTTCAAAGGGTCTCTGGGGATGGGAGCTGTAAGAGGCAGCCACAGGGCTCTCTGCAGTCAGGGAGAACTGTGGGGCTTTCAGCAGTGGAGTTAATTTAACACTCTTACATGATATCACCTTAGCTCAATTCACAGGGCTCCTTTGAAACAAATTCCTCTGCTTCATGAAGTTTAGCAATTCAATTCTGAACTCACTGTAAATCAAGTAGAGAAGTCTGTCAAATTTATCATAAAGAGATAAATTAAAATGACCTCACTGCAAGGCACGTCTCTTCTTCTACGCTGTCAAGAATTCCAAAAAACCACATTATGGTTCTTTCGCACAAGGCTTTTTATCTTGGATTTCTTTCATGTCTAATATTCTGTTGCCAAATCAATTAAGCCAAGTGATTGATTTTGTAGTCAAGATACATTCTCAAAGCTGGTATTTTATCATTCACATCAACAAACACCCTGTCAGTATTTCTGAGGTTTGTTGACCTTTTACCCATGTAAATAATTAATATGTAAACTATAAAAGAGATAATTAGCAATTTTACTGACTGTATATTCTTGATTTATTGCAAAGTTGATGTTAATTGTCTGTGGTTGTCTGAAAAGATTCTGATTACCCAGGGGCAAAAAAAAAAAAAAAAAAAAGAAACCATTTCCCCTTTTCAAAGCTCATAAAGTACCAAAACCAGGAAGGTCTGCGTCAGGTAGAGACCTGGGCAGGTTTTGTGTTGAAACCCTTGGACAATTTATTCTTTAAATATTTTTCCACTTCTTAAGAGGCATTTGTTTGTCTGATTGGAATGAAGATTCATCTCAAGGGCCCTCGTGGAGCCAGGCTGGGAGGGCTGGGGGTGTTCACCTGGAGGAGGCTCCAGGGAGACCTCAGGGTGCTTTCCTGTGCCTGAAGAGGCTCCAAGAGAGCTGGAGAAGCCCCCCATGGCTGGGGGGCTTGAACTAGATGATCTTTAAAGTGCCTTGAAACCCAAGCCAGTCTGGGATTCTATATTAGAACAGCCAAGAACAAGTCAAAATACATGGAAATAACCCAAAAACTGAAATGGACAGCTTTTCCGCAGAAAGAAAAAAAAAAAAAAAAAAAAAAAAGAAAAAAACAAGAGAGCAAGAAAAAAAAGAGAAAAAGAAAAAGATCCAGAACTTTGAGAAACATATACAATATGCATTATTGTGATTATCAGGTAGAGACTGCCTACTGGAAAAAGTAGGAAATTGAGGCATTGGTCACAATATATAGTATGGGCTGCCACTCAACGAGCTGAAATGACAGAGATCCAACCAGGGAAATTCAAGTTTGAAGCAATAAAGGGTTCAGTTTTAAGAGTTTGATTTGCATGTGGGTTTATATTCTGAGGATCATTAACTCTGCCAGACATAACTGAAATCCTTGTGCTCCTAGAACAAGGGTTATTAATCAAACACTTTTAATAATGTAAGCAAGCCCTTCCCAGGGTTTTACTGAGTTCTCTGCTTTCTTCCTCCACATTGTGGATGGCATGAGTGATATTCACATCTGCCACAAAATTGTGTTGGGAAGCTGCACCAGGTGAGGCTCTGTGGCAGAGCAGATTTTCGAAAATTGCACCTTGAGGCACCATCCCAGCTGTCCGTGGGACGGTGGCTTTTACCTGTTGTGCCGCTGCTGGAAAGACCAGTGGCCACACCTTGCTGGCCAGCTGATGTGATGCATAACCTCTGCCAGCAAATTCCAGTATAGAAGCATGGAATCTCCTGAGCTGGAAGGCACCCACAGGAATTATCATGTCCAGCCCCTGTCCCTGCAGAGACACTCCAACAATCCCACCCTGGGCATCCCTGGTGTCCAAGCGCTCCTGGAGCTCTGGCAGCCTCGGGGCTGGGACCATTCCCTGGGGAGCCTGGGCAGTGCCCAGCACCCTCTGGGGGAAGAACCTTTCCCTGATACCAACCTAAACCTCCCCTGACACAGCTCCAGCTGTTCCCTGGTCCTGTCTCTGTCCCAGGGAGCAGAGATCAGAGCTGCCCCTCCTCGTCCCCTCCCGAGGAAGCTGCAGCTGTGGTGAGTCTCCCCTCAGCCTCCTCCTCCCCAGCTGAACTCACCAAGTGCCCTCAGCTGCTCCTCACGCAGCCTCTCCACGCCATTTACCGTCCTCACTGCCCTCCTTTGGACCCTTTCTCACAGTTTAATGTCCTTTTCAGGCTGTGGTGCCCAGAACTGCACACCCTGCTCCAGGTGAGTTGTCCCCAGAGCAGAGCAGAGCAGGACAATCCGTCCGCGGCCATGCTGGGCCCCCAGGACGGGGATGTCCCTCCCAGCTCCAGCGCACTGCTGGCTCATGTCCACCTTGCTCCTGACCAGGACCCCCAGGATGTCCCTCCCCAGCCTCTCATTTCCCAGCCTGTCCATAAATCCAGGGTTAGCCCATCCCAGGTGCAGGATCACAGTGACTTCTCCAGCTACCAGGAGGAAATTATTGTGAGCAGGGTACAGAATGTGACCTGGATTTTTTGTGTTACAATGAATGAGTGTTCTTGTTAAACCATTCCTGGCTGCAGTTGGGTGGTAGGGCACCCCAGAAACCATTCCCCACAGATGGTCTTCATGCAGCTGCTTTGTTTTGAGGACTGAAACCCATTGTTTCCTTGCACAAATGCAGGTTGCAGCAAGCCTGCCATCCCAAGGGCCAAGCGGGCAAATTTAATTTAATTTAACACTGTGCATGAAGTTGTATTACACTAGATTTTCATCGCCTGACACACACAAACTATGGTTTCTCCTTTGGAGAAAAATATCTGTTTGGGGTGTTCTAAATTTAAACCAGGTTAAGGTTTGAGGGGGAGAGGGAGTTAATTTTCATCAAAATTAGCTCTGTGAGTAGTTTTAACAAATTATTCAAGTTTTAACAAATTCAACAAGATATTTAATGATGTAGCAATAAACTGTAGAGTACAGTAGCCAGTTGCATGTGTAAGTATGTCCTTGTACCTCTAAGAATTGTGGAGCTGAAGTCTAAAAACTGTTCCTGTGTTTGCCAGTGGCTTAGATAAGGAAGGAAAGAACAAGGATGTATTCCTGTTAATTTCTGAAACTTCTAGACTTTAGCTTAATTAAAACGTGGAAGAAAGAGGGTAATTTGAAAGACATCTAAGAGAGATCACCAATAAAGGATATAAAAGCAAACAGCCACTGAAGGTTTTTGGAAGAAAAGTCAGTAAAGCATTCCCAAAATTGGAGGTGTGTGAGCAGGCTGAAGGAAATGGCAAAACCAACAGGTGTGGGAGCATGTGGTGGTTTTGCCCCGTTCACAGAAGTCCAGGGAAACTCATGTGAGAACTTCCTGGGAAAGGGGAATGCTCTAATGAGGTGACAAATGATGGGTTAGACAGTTGAAAACGGGGGAAATTTTGCTGATGGATTATCTTACGACAAATGCGTGGTGACGTTGGACGACAGTGACACCAATTTTGGGGAAACTGGAAGGAGATGTTTGCTTTCCTTGAAGTGCAAATAAACTGGTTAAAGCAGTAGGTGACTGAGCTGAGGCTTGCCCCCCTACTTGAAGAATTTATTTGATTCAGTAAAAGCCAGAGACTGCCTTAAAGTCCCAGGCAGAAAGTGTAATAGCCCCAACAATTTTGTTTCTCTCTTCTTAGAATTTGCTTGTGTAGCATTGTTTATTCTTTTTATTCACATGAACTTTAAATAGCTTTTTTTTCCTTGTTGAATTACTGTTCTTAACAATTTCCTCATATGTAGCATTGAGTTTCAAAGCCTAATTTCACTGTATATTGAAAAAGAAAAAAAAAAAATCCCTTTTCAGTTTCAAACCTGCTGTCTTTCTTTCTCTATTATAAGACTGGAAGAAAAGCAGATTTTGAATGCCTTCTGTACACCACTTGTTATTTTGCAGACATTTGTTATGTGCCCTCCTACTTTTCCTGTGCAACCAGCTGAAATCGTTGCCTTTTCTGTGCAATGTGATGTTTTTTCTTGTACTTTTGAATTGTTTCTCAGTGGCCTCCTCAAAACCCCCTTTGTCCAGTGGTGTATTTTATTGCAACAGTGACCTGTCCTAAAGAGAAAGCAGCAAGGTTTATTTGTCAGAAGATGCTGACCCACACCTTCTAGATTCTTTGTGCAGCATTTTGTGGTTAAGCTTCCTTCTGATTTTTAATTTTTATTTCCTATTTTAATCAGAATTGGGTATGGAGCTGGGGCTTTTCTCAAGCAGCCCCTGGTGATGGCTAAGTTTCTTTCATAAGGCGTCATAGTGGGAGGAGATAGATCTTCCTGATTGCTTTGGGGTTTTATGACAATATTGAACAGTGGGGCTGGGTTCCTTCCAACCTCTGCACTGACTGAATTACATAATTAATGGTGCTTTTAAGAAGATTTGTGTTTCTATGGTGTAAAAGTCACTTAGGTTGTCAATAGCCATTATAAACTTTTTTTGTAGGCAGTTAAATCTGTCTTCCCCAAATTAGTGTCTTTCTTAAGGATTAGTTTGGTTTGGGTTTTTGTTTTTTGCTTTTTTTTTTTTTTTTTTGTATAGTTGAAAGAAATAATTGCTCAAAAAATGCAGGAATTGCTGTTTGATTGCAAAAAAGATTAAATTTGTTCATGTTCTTTCTACATTAAAAAGATAGCATATAGACATGTTTTAAACAAGATTCTCTTTATATTCGAATTAATAATAAAAAGTATTGAAAGAAAGGAGTTCACTCTAAATTCAAGAGTAGTTATCCCATTGTAATGTCTACATCATACGTTCTTCTTTTTATAACAAAAATGTTATAATAAAACATCTAAGGATGCACTGAGACCCAGGGAAGAGAGGAGGTGATGAACCACAGCAGAGAGCTGCATTCTTTGAGGAAGAACACATGAAAACTTTGGCTGAACAAAGCATCTATTTTGCTGCTTTTTTTTTTTTTTTTCACTTTTTGTGCCCATTTTGGTAAACACGACAACTTATAAGTCACTTTCAGCCACTGCGATGGTGTAGGATGAACACAGCCACCTGAACTTTTAAAAGAACTGCTTTCACTCTTCGTTGCAGCAGGTTTCTTACAGATACACCAGCACATTCCTGCAAGGAAGATAATGAAGATAAACAAAATCTTGAAATGAAATCTGACTGTTTGATGAGACAACACTTATCACTTAGGATTTTTTCACACAGGGGTGTGGTCTGATCCACCCCTGTAAGAAGCAGCTGTAAGAAAAAAAAAAAAAAAAGGATAAGTTTGGTAATTCAGATATTTTTCTTGGTTTTATTGTTCTGCTCCTATATGAAATACGCTCAGCCAACTGTATGTGTAGGTGTGTCAGGGATGCAGAATTAAAATGTTGTGTTTGTGTTAGGAACTCCTGCTGGCACAAGCCTGTTCCCTATTAATATATAAAATATTGGTATTTCTCACTGAACTAGCTGAAAGGTGTGTGTGTGCCTTTATTGTTTGGAAATTGAACAGTTTGCATGGACATTATTCTGAAAGATGAAAGAAGGAAAACAGACACCAGGGCTGGTTTTTATACTACAGACCCAACAAGAAGTTTGAAGAAGCCAAAGAACCTCTTAGAAGGAAGGTCCAGGAGTGCATTCAGTAGTCTAGCTACTCTTTTGAAGTTACAAGCAGTATTTTTTTAGTGTGGATATACTTTTGAGAACAAGCATTGCATAGAGGAAGAGAAGGATATTGCATCACACTCATTACCTGTGTAAGCAAAACTTGAAAAATCAGTACTTGTGCTTGAAGCTCGGTGTGATGATAAAATGTTCTAATGGCAGAAACTAGCCTGCATTACCAATTAATCCCTCTGTATTCATAAAATATCTTAAGTAAAACCCATGGTGCTGTCACATATGAATACCCAAGACATTCATGTAGTTTTCATTTATTCTGCAGTCTCAAATAACACACAGTTATTTCTGTAGGTCATCTGTCTGAGCATTTTAGTTAGAGCCAGGAGTGTATTTTTAAAGAAAATCTCTTTATCATCTCTACTTACCATGCTTTACTTCGTGTGACAGCAGGCTGAGAGCACAAGAGCTGGATCCCTTTGAGATTAAAATAATCCAAAAGAAAACAGTCCAGCAGCCTAAAATTCCTAAGATTTGTCATGCTAGGAGTTACCTTAAAACATTCCAATGGGTAAATGGAAATTCAGGCCACCCAGCAGACAAAACATCCCTGAGACCTGTCTAGGGATGTGCAGATGTGTCTTCAGCTCTAAATTATTTCAGTCTGCACCTACAATTCTGTAAGACCGTGCCATGCAGACACAGCCCATCTGTACCAACGTTTTTTCTCAAAACACACTGAGAACTATGAGCAGAATCTTGTTTATTTTCCTTTTCTTATGCTAAATGACTGGTGTCATAGGATGCACATGGCTGTGGTTTGGAATTAGTCCCCTGGTGTCATGGTGTGATTCTGCCAAAAACAGTGATGCCCATCTTCAGTGAAAATGTATCCCCATCAAAATTCTGTTTGAATCAGCTCACCAGGATTGTCTGGAAGTGAACAAACTAACTGTTGTAAGGGATTTTCAGGGGGATTGTGGCCAGTGTTAGGTCCTAGGGAGGTGAGGAGATGGGAACATCCAGAAGGACATGAATGGAATTATTTCTGGATGCCCCCTTCCTGGAAGAGTCCAAGGCCAGGTTGGACAGGGTTTGGAGCAACCTGGGATGGTGGAAGGTGTCCCTGCCCATGGCAGGGATGTGGAATGAGATGAGATTTAACATCCCTTCCAACCCAAACCATTTTGGAATTTTGGGATTCTATAAATGTTAACATTTCCAATAAATTCAGTTCAGGAATTACATTCCTGCCAAGTTACAGCAAAACATCAGCAGTGAGTCGACGTTCCCTGGTCCAGATGTGTATGCATTGCACCCTAAAAGAGTATTTAAATTCTTATTAACCTGCAAATAATACATAAGTCTTGTAATCTTGTCAAATCTCATTTTGCCCTCCCCACAAGTCAGCAAGGTGGCATCTGGCTCCAAAAATGTACTCTGAGTGATCCTTTCATGTACCTAGCAGAGCTGTTTATGCATACAGTCATTACTCTTGCGTAGTTTTTACAGTTTGCTTAAAGCAACATTCTTTTCCATATCAGCATTGTTAGAAAGAAATTAATCTGCTCTCTTGTCATCCTGTTTTCATTGTCACTCAATATTTAAGGGAACTTTGGCATAATGCTGCAGAAGACATATACTAAAATTAGGAAATGAGTGTAAGGTACAAGAGTCTTTGCCCAAATTTAAAATTAGGAGTTAACAATGTTTATTTCTGATTTCATTATGTCAGTACTCCTAAGAGAGAGAGAAACTCCTCCCATTTCTCAGCAAAAGTAGAGAAATTTACAGGAATTTTAGCGCCCACACCCCTAGGTACAGATTTTGTGTTTGGACTGGAAGACAATTCCTTAGCTGCTACAGATGGTTGTGGAAAATGCAAGGACCTGTCTGGATAGGTCTGATTTGATGTGATCATCAAGCAAAGGTGTCATTGCCTGGGTCAGCTGCCATAAAATCCAGCTCCAGTTCTAAGAGATGTTTTTAGTGCAGGGCACAACACCCTCTGTGAGTCAGGAAGAGCAACCAGGGTGCAAGTACCCTGAAACAGTAGAGGTGTCGTGGAGATGAAAGCCATGGCAATAAATATTTTTCTTTCTGAATCAGACAGTCCTTGGTGATGTGGTGGAGCTGGTGGGTATTTTGTGGGAAGGCAGATGTGGTCTTCCTTGTCATCTTTGCAGAGGAGACAAGGAAATTATCACACTCCAAAAGGCAGAATTGGTGATAAGTTTTTCCTTCCTCGATGACGTTGACCAATTTGCAGTTGGTCGTTAAATACAAGAAGATCCATTAACAGCAAAAAATGCACATATTTATGAACAACTAAGAGTCTGAATTTGAAAATTATCAGCAAAGAGTAGAAATTACCTCCATGTAGCACATCTACATGCACTTATGCAAGTCACTCAGACAACTTTTTTTAATCATTTAAATGAGATTTCCATGGCCATAAATGAATACACTTCATCCTGAGTATATCAAAGTAAGACACATGAAAAAAAATGCAATCATCTGGCTTTGTCATATTAGAACATCCATCATTGCATCTTCCAGGACTTGTTTGTCTAATGACATTTTAAAAAACACGTGCCATAGCCATGCTCACATAAAAACAACGTAACCCTCCTTCATACCTCCCTCTATTCTGAAATGCATAAACACCTGCATTTTGAAGTAGCACAGTTATTTCAGGAGGTATGAAGGAAAATAATGCTAATTTACTGATTTGGGGTCAAACTCATTGTAACAATAATTCGACTTGTTGCCACATGCCCACCTACGCTCTTTTATCACATCACCCGTTTGGTCCAATGCTGCATAATTTTAGTTGCTCCTGAAGCTGAGATTTTTGGAGCTCTGCTTGTAGTGAAAAATGATTCATCAGTTGATTCACTTTTAATAAGTTTTTTTTTTTCTCAACTACAGTTTAAATGATTTGTCAAATGCTTGTTATATAAATAGCCAATTATTTTAATAAGGTTCATTGGAAAAGCTAGGCATAGTTGCCCCAAAGATGTACTTCAACAGTGCAAAATTAAATGGTAAGTTACCTAATGGGACAAAGGTTTTCATTCCAGTATTCATTAAAAGTCATTAAAAATGAAAAATCTGCTTCAATCCATATTAAAAATTTTAAACTACCACCTCCATTAAAACTAATAAGGAACATCCTGCCTAGGCTGTTGCAAAATTGCATTAGATTAAAATTACCTTAGATGAAAAGCCATTAAATAGGCATTTAAACAGGTAAATAGAAGACTCTGACTAGTCCAGAGTTGGAAGGATGACTCCACAGAGAACATTACAGTAACTTTTCAGTGGCTATAAGGAAAGGATAAGTATTTTGTAAAGCACACAGTAGGTACCTGTGCAGAGTATAAGTTCACCGCATGATTTATTTTATGAGAGTTTTCGAAAATGAAATAGGCATGAAAAAATATCTAAAAATATATTAAAAAAAACCTTGTGGACACCATGACATCTATAACTATTGTGGCAAAGATTCTTATAGAGCCCTATCTTATTTAAAGTCCTTTGAAGCAGACAATTTAAAGTGAAAAGGTATCTGCAAAGTACTTTATTGTGTCTTTTTCTCATTTTGTTTTGATTTGTTTTTTTTTTCTAATTATTACTTTTCTATTATTCTACATGTAATCCTAGCATTCTGAAACCTGTGGTTACAGTTGCTACTGTATGGAAATGGAGTCACTTCAAAACCTTAATTTTTTTTCTTTAAGTGAGGGCAGCAGAGGGGAAGTTCCACTACAGAACACAAATAAATGCAAAATGTAGGAAAAGGTAGTAGGAAAATGCTATCAATAATAAATCTATTTTAAAATGGATTTATAAATACATTCCACTACTCATTTCACTGGTACAATGACAGAATAACTATAGCTAGAATATTGAACAGAAGTGTAAATTATAGGTGGAAAAGATGACAAATTAAATGGTGGAGAAAGAAATGAGTCATCATAATAAATGCTGGTTTGTTCAAATTAAAGATTTTACTTATCACACCAAATTTAAGAAGGTGTCAATTAAAATAAAGCTTTAAAATAGATTTTACTTTTCAGTTTCTCAGAGCCTGGATTTTTCACAAATCATGAGGAAGAGAATCATGGTATATGTTCCAATTTTTCTTGAAACAAATTGACCTAGATATATTTTAGAACAAATAGGATGGGAACAACATTGGATTGTTACCAGGTAGCATGAAATATTTTCCTTTTTTTATGTTTCAAGAAGGCTAATTACAGAAGTATACTGAAAAATGTGTAAATTAGAATTTCTAAAGAAGCCTAGGAGAGAAAAAATTGCTTCAAAAAAAAAGAATGTAAGAATACTTATGATGTAGTTTCTGAAGGAATTTTTGACAGGAATAATTGAACTTTTCCTAGAATTGTTTTCATGATATGTTTAGTTGTTAAAGTTGTTAGTGTATTACTGGTTATAAGGGTGTCTCAAACATTCATGCATCAGCAATCAAAAACCTCTGACTTCTGTGCACATATTTTTATTTCCGTGGCTTATTTGTTTAGAAAGCTTCTTTTGAGTTTAGAGCACAATTTTAGTAACTCTCTTACCTGACTTATTGTCTTCCAAAAGAGTCACAGAATGGTTTGGGTTGGAAGGGACCCCAAAGCCCATCCAGTGGCAGGGACACCTCCCACTGTCCCAGGCTGCTCCCAGCCCCAATGTCCAGCCTGGCCTTGGGCACTGCCAGGGATCCAGGGGCAGCCCCAGCTGCTCTGGGCACCCTGTGCCAGGGCCTGCCCACCCTGCCAGGGAACAATTCCTGCCCAAGATCCCATCCAGCCCTGCCCTCTGGCACTGGGAAGCCATTCCCTGGCTCCTGTGCCTCCAGCCCTGGGCAATTGTCTCTCTCCATCTTTCCTGCAGCTCCTCCAGGCCCTGCAAGGCCACCCTGAGCTCAGCCCAGAGCTTCTCCTCTGCAGGCTGCACACTCCCAGCTCTCCCAGCCTTTCCTCCCAGCAGAGCTGCTCCGTCCCTCTGAGCATCCTGGTGCCTCCCCTGGCCTGGCTCCAGCAGCTCCAGGTTCTCCCTGTGCTGGGCACCAGGGCTGGAGGATAATTTTCTGTAAAATATTTGTACTGAACGTTTCAGGAAGAATTCTAACAGACAGACATGGGGTGGGTTAATCCTGGAGAGCATTTACCACAGTATCTTGTACCAAATACTCACAGGAGGAGGAAAACTTCATGTGGTGTTATGAGAGCAGGGGTAATAGTGTTAAGCCTGTAAGGGTGGGGAGCAAGAGGTTTGTAATTTTTTTGTCTCAACTGTAAAGCTGTTTTCTTCTCATTTTGAAGATCAGATAATAAGGATATCTGAACAGTGAATCCCTTCAGCATGACATAACACTTGAAGTTTCCTGCAGGTTCTTTTGGCAGAGTGTTCTTAGAGCCTTCTGTCGTCAGGAAGCTGGCTTTGAAAAAGCAGTCAAACCTCTGAATTCTAACAGATGCCTGTCCTGTGTTGAACCTGAATACATCCAGTTCAGATTTAGTAACATGTACTAAATTCCTGTATTTCATGGGAACATGCCACAGATCTTTCTCAATGTTTCACACCAGGGTTGAGCCAGTCATGTGCTAGTGCTTGTGTCTGTATAATCCTAATTAAATCAAGGATCAGTTATAGCCTGAAGTTACACCTTATTTGTTTACATAAATTACAGACAAAAACATTTTCAGAAATATGTTAGAGGCTTTTTTAAACCTCTAATTAAGATTATTAAAATAAATTATTATCATGTTAATTATTTATATTTTCTGTATCATGTAGGCAAAAACTGAAGGTTATCCACCTGTGCTTTTTTGGATGCTTTTTCATTCTGTTTAAACACATTTATTTAGTTACTAGCTTTTTAGGAAAAAAGCCCAACAAGTTAACCTAATTTAGGAGATCTTTACAGTTTAGGCTTGTTTTTATAAACCATGTGAATAGGAGGAAGACTGCTTTGATTTGGTTTTTTTTTTTTTTTTTTGGCAAATATTTTAACAAAAATGTCCAACTCTTAAAGAAGATGTGTGTTTTTGTAAGTGAATTGCTGTAATCCTTCATATTTTATCATATCACTGAGCAGCTCACTGTTGAAATAATTTTATTAAATTTTAGTTTCTCATGAGTCAGATTATTTACCAAACAAAACAAGTCTAGTTTTATTCTTTTCCATGGATTTTTGCCATTTAGTGTTCCATAAAAATATTTGAGCAAGTTGGTGCAAATAATAAAAGAGTATATAATCTGAGTTTCATGGCATTAGGAAATTAATAATGAAAAGTTTTGCTATGTGAGAGCTCAAGCTTAAACAATAACAGGATATTACAAAACTCTACAAGAAAGATCATACTTTTTCGCATGATCTTCCTGGTACAATACTTTTTTGTGCCATTAAATAATTCAGGATCAATACACAATAAAGAAAAATACCTAGAATGCATTTTAAAAATCTTTCAACTACAATAATAGCTTAGACTAAACCTCAAATATAATTATTCCATGTTACCTGTGTGCCCACATTATGCCACACCAAGTTTCCAAATGGCAACATAAAGATATTTGAACACATTGTCAGTTATCTACAACTTTTATTTTGAAGTGGGTAGGGAAGTATTTCTGTTTTTCTTTAAAAATATTAAAATATGGAGCACAGGAGGGAGTGTCCAGTTATGCAGATTGTGAGTTGATCTTTATCCAGTGTATGGCTGTGGGTCTTCACAGAAGCCAGTTATGAAACACAGGTTGTAGCTAGCGAGGTGATTTTTCATTCCTAAACTGTATTAAATTGTATCCTAAATTGACTTTATTATGGGGAAAAATATATTTGCAGTATCAGTAAAGGATAACTGGATTATGTTTAGTCACTTGTCCCAAAAAAGACCATGTGGATTTCCAGTGAAGCCTCTTGAACATCTGTGATGGGCCAACCACTTTATCACAATACAAGACTGATTTAAAACACGACCTGGAGTTGAGATGAGCAAGAATGAGTGTGATCCAGAAGCCAAAATGAGGACAAAACCAAAGGATAAGGAAAGAATATTCTGGTCGGCAGGAAAGAGCCTCAGGAAGCCTGCATGGCACAAAGCAGTCCTGGACCAGAAACAAGGGTTCAGGTGGCAGGAACCAGGAATTTGGGCTGTGTAAAGAACAAGCAGGCAGGGGACAGGAACAAGACACCGGTGTGAGCTCACAGCCAAAACACAGTGTTGTGTTGGCAAAAAAATAAAAGCAGTTAAATTGAGTTTATTGGTCCCTTCTTCAGATAAAGTCAGGTTTGTAGCAAGCAGCTCGCTGAAGGACTCAAATGGCTTTAAGAAAGAGTTATTTTTTTTTATTATAATAGCTGCATAATTTAAATACCCATTTCATGGAGGGGGTAGGTGATTTTTCAGGAAAATGCATGTGGATATATTTAACAAGTAAAACCCAAAATGAGGGCTAGGTATTTTTAATTATATTACACTTGCAAGTAATAGTTTTTATTCATGCTTTATTAAATACTTAGAGGATTAAATAAGTGTGTGTATGTGTATATATATATATATATATAAAATCCATCAAAGGAAGTCAAAAGCACAGAAATCTGCCCCTTGATGATTCTCCAAGTCACTATGTGACATAGCCAAGGTCTCTATTATTTACCTAGTTTCTGACAGTGCAGTTTTGTTCCAGGCTGCACCAAGACTGTGCTTCAAACAGAAGTGTGGTTAATAGCTTTCTGGTTATGGATTGATCTCAGGAGATAGGAAATTTAAATTTAATCATCTGCAGCATGAAAAGAAACCTTAGCGTAGCCTTTACTTCCTAATCAACTCTCTCAGCCCTTCAAGCTGTTTCATTCAAGGAAAAGTCTATTTCCAGAAAATGGCCAGTTTCCCTGTTCCCTGCATCACCTTCAATTTCAGAATCCCTCTTCAGTAGAGAAGTCTTGGGAGGCTGGGCATGGGGGTGGCCATTTGGGGTTTTTGGGGTGGTTTTGTTTGGGGTTTTCATTTGGTTTGGGATGGTTTTTGTTGTTGTTGTTGCTTTTTTGGGTTTTTTTCTTTGTTCTCATTTACTTTTTTTGTTTGTTGGGTTTTGGGGCTCTGTAGTTCCTCTAGGTTGTCTTATTTAGTTTTCTTTATTGCTGTTTGTTTGTTGTTTTTTTTCCTAACCTCAACACTATCTAGAGACCCAGACTTCCCCTCTGCCTTTTGATGAGTCCTTTTCACTCAGTGTTTATCAGTTTCACCAGGTCCCTCTGTGAGGAACTCTGATTTCTCTGGCAGCACCTAGTTCTCTATATTTTATTTGGTGCAAAGCATAGGAATCTGACTTGAAGCTAAGACTCAATCTTGCTTGAAAAATCATGAGCAACCTGCAGTGATTTTATTGTGCGTTATTAATTTACACTGAAACAAATCCTTCTATCCTTCTTCTGTAGACACGTGTTTGTTGTCAGTGAAGAAACAGAATCTGATAACAGGAGAGTTTTCTGTATGAGCCTTTATTGCCTTTAGGAGCAACTACTCAAGAAACTCTGGCATTTTAAAATTTTTAGTGAAATTTATTTCTTGTCATGGTAATATAACAAAGTTTATGTTTTTCAGAAGGAAGGAACACACCTTAGCTGGTGTAAAGTGTGGTATCAGAATTGGCATATCAGGAAATTTGAGTATATCCCACCATAATTCAAAGGGACCAGCCTTAATTAAATATTCTACATCTGCACATTCAATCAAATGAAATAATAACAGGAAAATACATAATTCTGTAGAAATTGTTATTTAACACATGTTTAAGAATGATCTTTATTCTTTAACTCATTTTAGTTGATTTTCTTTTCAACTAACCACATCAGACCTGATGCAATGAACAATCTTTCCTCATAAATCAAATATGACATTATTGTTTGGACTGATGGGACTCAACGTTCTGAAATTACTGGGAAAAGTCATCGTAGGAGCCAAATAACAAAGATAACAATTAGTAATTTCCATCCTTCTGCTCTGATCATTGCTGATTGCTCCATGGGGATGGAATATGACCATTCCTTTAAAAGGGTGTGGTGCTTCAAGCTCAGTTTATTTTCTCCATCACCACACAGACAATATGAAGTATTATGGAAAGCTGTGCATTTTCTCCTACATATTTCAACAGGAATGGCAAATAAGGAGGAAAAAAAATCTTGGGAAGATACTGTCTTTACGCAGAAAAGCTTTTAAGAGGATAAATTGCCATCTGCACCTCACCAAGTGAGGGATAGTTCATATGCTCACTTAATGTTTTTTAGTTCACAGTGACCTTGATTTTTTCCCCCCCATAAATGTGTTGGCCTGAATTAAAATGATAAATAACCTGATAAAAATGTAAGGTTAATGGGCTTTGCTTAAAAAGGCAAATAAGGAGCTGAAGAATCTTGTTAAATTTTATAAATACATATAAAGAATTTAATTTAAAACTGAGCAGGTCCGTTCTTTGGTCATTTCCCTTGGCAGGTTTTATTTCTTGCACTCTAAGCAGTTGCTCCTCTTCTTCATCTTTAATAGAAAAAATGGAACTAACTCTAAATTTTTATTATGCCAGAATGTGATTATAAGCAAGAAATAATAAAACATGAGGGGTTAAAAAGAAGCCCAGAGATCTGTTACCATCATTGATTTTAGTATAAAAATCTGACATTTTCCTGGTTCAAACAATTGAAACTGGCCTTCATATTTAGCTGGAAATCTGTCTCTTCATTTCTATTCACAGCAATGAGAAGATTATCCTATTCACTGTATTAAAACACTGAATTTTTGAACACAGATTCCCTGTACTAAGAAAAAAAAAAAATCAAGTTGAAAGTATAGAAGTTACACAGTCAAACTACCAAATATCAAGCAACTTTGTTGACAGAACTGAATTCTGCTTCTCCTGCACGAAGCCATTTTGCACAAGATTCAGACATTTTTGTGGCATTTTCTTTAGTTTATCTATGACAGCCCAAAAATATTTGCGTTTTGGGGATAGAAGCAGATTCAACTCAACAGCAAGGTGCATGACTTCAACTCTGAGGGCACTTTGCCCACCAGTGAATTCCCCTATCATCTGCCACATCATCTACCACATTTACCACATTCTCTACCCTGTTTAAAATGTTTGACTGCAGAGGTGCAGCCCTTTTGGGCAACGACATATAAATTCCGTTATTCAACATTTCTACTCCACGCAGAATAAATATAAATGTGGAGACTGAGAATTTTAATTTTGGTGCATGATTGCCCTCCCCCTGCCTATTGCATCACGTTTGAGAAAAGGAATCTGGTATCACACTTTAAGGTTACTACATTGAAAATCATGGCGGAGTTTTATTCCTCCAGCGTTTGACAGAGTGCACTGAAAAAGAGGAACTCAAGTGAAATTATCCACCTTTTCTGTCTTTTGAATTTAATGAAATTTGCTGGCTTCTAGATTGAGTTATTAGTTTCAATTTGCCCACTAACTCATGCACAGGAAGGGAATTTTTTAGATGGTTAAACAACCTTGTCAATTAGATGTTTAATGAATTAAGATGAACTGAGACACTTCCTTAACTGGCATCTGTTGATAAAGAAGTTCCTACATTTCTTGAAGTTGAAAGGACCACTACTGATTACTCTGTTAGAACTACTTCAATTTGGTTTTTTTAAGGCCAAACTGTGACTTCTGGCCCTGAAATCCTCTGGAAGTTCTTGAGCATTCCCTGAGCAAATCTTTAAATTATACTGTATGACGGGACATAATAAAACTTTTCTCTCTCTTTGGTTTATTTTTTTCCCTCAGTTTTTTTAAATGTGTGCTTATTGCTTTTACCATTTCTCTGCTAATCCTGGCATCATCTTGTGTGCTTCCTGCAGATGTGAATGAATGTGAAGCTGAACCCTGCAAGAATGGCGGAATCTGTACAGATCTTGTTGCCAACTATTCCTGTGAATGTCCAGGTGAATTTATGGGAAGGAATTGCCAACAGAGTAAGTACAGCATGGTTTTAAAACTTGATTTTTTAATACGAAAAATTTCTTCTGGCTGGGGTGTCATCTCACCAAATATCCTGTCTGCAACAGTAATTTCTGTCAGATATCAACAGGGGTAGGAACAGGGCAAAAATATCTGTTATTTGCTCTGACATGTCTCTAGCCTCTGAAATTTGTACCAGTGGTTTGTGGGGAAGTCATTAATTGAATTAATAGTCAGTAATGGTGCTGTCCTGGGAAGAATCTCACAGGATTTTCACAATAGCATTGACTATGGATAAAGCTTACCATAAATAACTGTAAAGGTTTGATTCCTAAAGTTTCTGTTATGGAGGAATTCCTTATGTTTGATAGACTAGGTAATCTTGAAGACCAAAAATAATATAAGTAGAATAAACTGCTTTGGCACAAAATGACAAACAGTTAGATGGTAGTTAACGGTTAGATATTAGAAGCTCTGGGTTTTAAAATACTGTGAAGATGAAAGCCTGTGTGTTCTAGTCAAACAAAAGATGCTAAAATGATGGTATTTTGGAAAAAACTAATATAGTTTCAAGATATAATACCTTAAAAAGAAACAGGAAAGTATTTGACAATTAACATTAGTCATGTAAGGTATTACATTCAAAATACCTGAAGTACTGGGCTAATCCACATTCAAGAAAGGGATTTTTCTAGTGCAAGGAAATCCTACTCTGTGTGGCAAAAAAAAAAAAGGTGTTACAAGTTGAGCACTAAATAAATGAAAATAAATGAAACTGTAACAAAGCTGGAAAATATGATTTTTTTTCCTGCATTTACATTGTGGATGTATGGGGGAGAACAGAGAGAAAAACAGGATGGAAAAATAACAACAAATATATTTTTGAAGTAGCTTCAGTGAATTACCAGATATATACTCCACAAAAAAAAAAAA
>VXAC01007113.1:112312-138825 GCA_013399225.1 Rhipidura dahli
TCTCTCTTTCTTTTTCTTTCTTTTTCTTTATTTTTCTTTCTTTCTTTCTTTTTTCTTTCTTTCTTTCTCTTTCTTTCTCTCTCTTTCTTTCTTTTTCTTTCTTTCTTTTTCTTTCTTTCTTTCTTTTTTCTTTCTTTCTTTCTCTCTCTCTTTCTCTCTCTCTCTCTCTCTCTCTTTCTCTCTTTCTCTCTTATTAGCTATGGCTTCTTTTAGCAGTCCAGGCATAAATGGTGTTTAAACCAGCTGCTTCTCATTTTTGGGAAGCACAGGATGAGGCAAAACCAGGGTAAAGTGGAGTGTGAGAGCACTGATGGCCTCAAAACACATTCAGCCATTCTGGGATGAGCTTTATCAGCCTGTTAAGAGACACTTCAACAAACATCTGGTATTTACAGAATCTGCCTGCAGATGTTTGGCAAACACAGAATGGGAAGAAAGCACCTTTCACCATCTACCGAATGCAAAATTTAAACTATATTAATTCCATGTTACTTCCCAGATTTCTTAAGGCCTCAGCATTTCCTTGATGCAGCTGCATCTCCTTCTAGTCTTTCTCTCTTCGAACTGTTTCCTTGCTCCTGTGCTGAATTCCAGCTATCAGCTATGATCACGTCCATCTCAGCTTCCCTCAGTCTTGGAGTCTCCATAAATAAAGCACTGCTTCCAAGACAGTTCCTCCTGGGACTGGAGGGTTGTATTTGTTGGGTTTTTTTTTTTTCACTTTGTGGATCACAGCATTCTCTTGCAGGCCCTTTCATCAGCATCAGGCTGCTTGCATTATTCAGTGCAGATCTGTACTGTTAAAACCTCCCATGAGCAGCACAGGTAGTGAATTGCAGCACCATGTGAGCAGCTCCACAGGTGATTCTCCATCACTTTCCCTTCCATTTTAATGTTTTTAATCAAACAGATGGCACCAGACAGTGGACACCTTACAATTCCACCACTGTTCATTTTGGAGCTGTGTTCTGCTGATTGCCAAGAGTCACTGCCATTAAACCATATGGCAAATTTACTCATGTTCTGTTTCTTTAAAGATCTAGATCAGAATAGTCACTGTAAATTTTTTTTTTTTTTTTTTTTTNCAAAAGTTCCTTTTATTTTTTTTTTTTTTTTTTTTTTTTTTTTTGCATATGCTACGGCCCCTTCACTCCCTTTTCTGTGGATTCAATATGTCCATGTGGTGGAGAACTGCATTCAGAGCAAGTGTACCAATTTGTTTGTCTAGTATGTCAGAAATCCTGCTAAGCAGTGTACCCCTGCCTCATTTTCTTTGGTTTCCTCTGGTTTTATGTGTTAGTCCTCTATTATGTTTATATTTCTCTTGGTTGCCTCCTGCCTTCCTCTCTGTGGAAATCAAATTTACATGAAAATGCCCATTTTTTCAATATCTTTTTTACTAAAATTTTTTTCTGAAGCTCTGGCAGATCTAGGCATAAAGAGATGTCCAAAATTTGTGCTTACACGCAGCCTTGTACCCCCGGGCTGGATGGCTTCATCCAAAGCATGCTAATGCACTGTGATTTTAGAATTTTCCATCTCTCAAAATTATTACCAGGGAACAATGCTGCAGCTTGAATGATTTATAGCATGGGATATATAACTTGTTTTACAGTATCTTTTGGAATAGACTCTTACTCCTTTTCATGCCATCTGTATTTCACTTCTGTGTTTCCAAGACAGCATGTTGGGTCTCTTTGGCTTCAGGTGCTTGTCCTTTGAACTCCTCTGCTTGATACTCACAGTCTTGGGTGAATTTTGTGTATCTGTGTCTTACAGATTCAGCTCTGACCAACCCAGGCCCAGCAGGGTTCAGGGTTCATGAAGCCTCCATGCTTCGGTTCAGAAAAACCCTACTCAGAACAGCTACAAAGGCATAAAAAGCACACAGACAAAAAAAAAGAAAAAAACAATTTATGAAACATTAAAAAGGTGTGCTTTCAGGGGGAGGGTTTATGTCTGAGTAAAATTTGTCTTCCAGGAAGTCTGATTTTTCAAAATATGTACAGGGATCAAAAATTCACCACTTTCTTAAATCAATGAACATGGTTAGCAGCTTTCTGGTGAACTCAGCTCATGGAATTGCCCTGTTAAAATTCAGATATTAACAACTGGACTGCTGCTGAATGGTAAAGGAGATTCCATTGCATATAAATATCTTAATTCCAGATTACCTGCTGGGCAACCTTGGTTTCAAGGCCTGAGATTCTTTATTCACCTCCAGTAAATATGTTGAGTCTTAAAGCTTGTAGTGAGCCACTTGGAAACCCTTCACCTGCCAGGTATCGACACAGCCTCGAGTTCCCTAAATTACTGATTATCATAAAAATCTCTTTCAGTGAGATTTAGGAGGGCCTAATCTTCCCTACAGCTCAAAACATCACTTTGACTAATCCTGTGAATAATGCATTGTGAAGTTTGGGTTTAAGCTTATTCTTGATGGTTTTGAATGTCTGCCAGTTTCATGGTCTAAAACACTGGTAAATACAAAGTCAGAAATCACTGTAATACAAATCTGGACAAATACACTAATGAAGAACTGGCAAGGGGAAAAAAAAAAGGAGGGTAATTAACAAAGCAGATCAGTTCTTTGATCCAGTGAACTTCACAGCCACACAGGTTTTGGGCTGGTACAAAGGAACGGCAGAGGAAAGAGCCTGAGCATAACATCAGGGCTTAACACCAGTTAAAAAATGTTAGTCAAACTGTGGTCTAATCAAGAAAGTAGAAATTCTTTAATTATTTTTTAGGGCAAATAGAATAGTTTATTTTTTTTTTTTGCTTTGTTTCACTTCAGAGATCAAAAAATTTAAAAGCCAGAGTCAGCTTATTCACCAAAGATGCACTGCAGAAAAGTTCAGTAAATATGTACATTTCTGCGAGTCATTATTTAGATGACAAATTCAAGACTTCCATGGAAAAATTAAGGAATTTTTATAGATGTGCATATATATCTGCATGTGTACATGTATGTATACAAAGTTATTAATCATAGAGAATTAATTTCTTAACGTCCCCAGGGTAGTTTATTTAACATTCACAGCATATCCTTGTGGATCTATTGGTTTATCTGTGGATAATCTCAGACAAAAGAAAGAATAGAAAAAATTTTGTGCCAAATTTTTTTGTGCAAAATTTTTTCCAAAAATTATTTGGAAAATAATTTTTTCCATTCAATATCAAGTTAATAGTAATACTGGATGTGTGAGCCCCCTGGATTACAGAAATACCTCAGAGCAGAAACATACCAGAAATACACCTTGAAAGTGCAGGAGGGAGAATTTTAACATGCCAAATGCAACTTTAGGCCATGTAATTCAACTCAGCTTCAGTAATTTGTCCTTTTTTGAGCATGCCATAAGAATAGAAGCAAAACTTACTTCAAAGGCTGAATTGCTACTTGAAAGAGAAGCTAACTTCAGTTATAGGAATTCCGTTTTATGAACATTTTTAACTATTTCAGCTAATCTTGAGTGGAATACAATTTCTTTATTTGCGTTGGACAAAACCCCTCTTGAATCTTTTGCTGAGAATGATGAGTTTTGCTGAACCTGCACCATTCTGTGAATATTGTCTGCCAGGCATTTCTGTGCGGCACATTGGTACGAAACTGCAAAGAGGCAGAAAATGTTATAGAAATGACAGAACATGTTGTTAACATTGAAATGTTCTCCCAGGCATTTCAATGACCTAGTGAGAAATATTAATCAAACTCTTAACATTTCAAGCACTGAGCCTTCAAACAAAGCACACCCTGGCCCTTCCATTGGAAACTTTCCCTGTCCAGGCATCCCGTGCACGGCACGGAGGGGTTTGCAAAACTGGCCTCAGCAGATCAGAGCTGCAGTTCTCCCTTTCAGCACAAAAGGGAAATGAGCCTGATCTCTCCGTGTTTGATGTTGAAACAAAGTCCTCAGCCCTGTGCCTTCGGGCACATTTTCATCCTGCTGCACTGGCACTGTGCAGCAATGTCTCCCTTTGAAAACTAATTTCTCAATATATTATTTTGATTAGGCAGAGGAGGAGTCAATCTTTACTGAGACACCTGACAGAAACTCATTTTAAAATATTCAGGCAAGTCCTGAAGGCCCAATAGGAATATTTCACATGTGTAATTGTTTCCTTACTCCATGAGTCATCAAGATCAATAACAGCTTTTTTGTGGTGTCAAAACCCACGATATTAACTCAACCCTTTATTCAACCCCGTATTGTTCACTTTGCCTTGAACCACCTTGCTGGACAACATTCTTGCCTCGCTTTCTTACTTAAACTGTGCTTTTCTGAAGGGTTTGTGTCATTCATGACTCAGTTGCCCTCAGTAAAAAGAGGATGGACTCAGAGATTCCTTCTGCCTTTCTTCCAACTGAGGGAGCACTGTGACCCTACTTTTCCAGTAACACAGAATCCTAGACACTCACAAAAAGTAGAGGAGAAAAAAAAAAAAAACCTCATCTTATAAATATGATCCACTGTTCCTTTGTTGGAAGAACTTTTATGTGCATTTTTATCTGTGGCAAAGCCCATGACAATGAATATTTCAGTATTTCTAAGCCTTAAAAGAAAAATTACAGCACGCCATTATTCTCAAAGTAGCCCCTATAGCTCTTAAGTTCCTGATCTGGTCAATAATGCACATTCTTTTTTTATGTCCTCACAGAAATGAAGAATAATTTTCAGGTAAGAAATTGGTACTATAAAAGAAATAGAAGCTGGACTGTAGACTGTAGAAGGAAGCCCAAAACAAATCACAGGTTATTACAACCAAAAAAAGCCCCTAAAAGTATGGAATGAAAAACCACTAATGATTATAAATGGATGAAAAGGGTGTATGTTAAATATAAACATATAAGGGTATGTTACACATATAAATTTACAGCTGCAGTCGGTTTAAAAAAGTTCCCAATAGCCAAGTCACAGGAACATTTTTTCTGTTTCAGGTAGCGGTCCAGTCGGAAAATACCTTATTTCAAGGCTTATTCTATAAGATATTGGCTATTTATTTCCAAATAGAATGATTGTGGAGAGTGGTTTTCTATGAGAATTAGCCTGGTCTTGTCTGCTGCTACCCTTTGGTGGACACAGGAATCATCAATTTGAGTAAAATCATCTCCAGGGCTGTACAAACTCCTCATAATGAAACTGTCTTGAGCTCTGCAGTGGTTAACAAACCAGGCACAGAGTAGAAATACAAGTGAGCACGGCATAAACCTTGCAAAAGTTGGAGGTTTGGAAGTTGACTCACGTTTTGGAGTTTCATTTAGTCTTGGAGCTCGAACCATGCTGTGAAACATGAAAATCTGTATGAACCAAAGAAAAGAAAATGGAACAAAACACAGTTACATGAGCCCTAAATGAACTAAAATCTCCATTCCCAGCACAGCTCTCCCACCTGCAGCTTTCAGGAGGAGAAAGAAATGTGATATGTTCAGTGATCAGCTTCCCACTGAGGGAAGATTCACGGTTCCCGCTGCTCCGGACAGACGGAGAGCCCGGCAGAGCTGTGGTGCCGGGCACTGGTGCAGCCATGTGTGAGGTACCCAGGAGGGGACACTGGGGGTTGGCAGCAATTCCAGTCCCCAAATGCCACCCCCTGCATTTGTTAGATGCCATTAGATGATCCCAGGGCTTGCAAGGGGGTGAGCCGACAGGAAAGATTTGGTGGCGGCACGATAGGGAAAGAGAAAGGCTTCATTTTCTTTGGGTCATGGTGGTGAAAAAGAGGGACTCAGAAGGGTGCAAGTAACTTTTTGAAATGAAGTAGATTGAAAACTTTAAATGTTCACAAGTGTGGTAGAGTGCTTTCCAAGAAGAGCTGACAGAATTACTCTGCATTCAATGTTCCTTTGTATGAGTGACGGTTTTCTTGTATTTATACTGAATGTAATTTGGCCAGCTCTTAGTTTGGTGTAGATAGAAATTTTCCTTACAAAAAATACCGTGTAAAACTTTTAAAACTGATTATCACATTAATATCCACTGCTGATCCAAAAAATCTGTTAGACCTCTCCCCTAAACATGTTTTCCTTCCACTGGCAAATCTGTGTATTTGATAGTACCATCACATGCCTTCACTGAAGATCAGTTTCAGTGTAGTTTGCAATATTGTATTTGTTGTCGTTCTAATAATATCAATTCCCATTTACACTCCTGTTATTGCTGAAACCTAATTTTATAATTACACTCTTCCTGTTTTTTATGCACTTCAACTTCACTCATCCATGATGTGAGCTTTCATTGCAGATGTAGCACAGAAAGTGTGATTCACAACATCAAAGTTAGAGAAAGACAAAAAAGGCTGGGAAATTTACAAGTCTGAAAGCAAATTTAAATCCTCATGTCCTATCTCAGCAAATAGGATTATTTTTCTTCTAATAATTCTGAAAAATATCCTTGTTCTTCTGGATAGGAGTTTCCATACAGGAAGCTGAATATTAATTTTATTGTTATTACTGAAGCCTCTTGCTGTTATTTTTCTTACCTCCTGGTCCTTCTACAATATTGTTCACAATCCCCTTTTCCCTTCCATCAGGTGTGAATTTGAATGAGTGTTTAGTTTCATTCATTTTTAGACATTGCAAGATTTTTTTTCCTCGATAAAAAAGGTCAGGTGGAAAATCCTCAAGAATTATATTTCTTTCCCAAAGTGCACAATGGAATCAGTTCAGCCTTATCTCTGCTGAAGGTGGTGTGGGTTTTCCACTGAGTTCTCTGCAGGTGAGAGGGAGAACAGGTCCTTTAAAAGCTGTGCTTCTGTCTTAGATGTACAAATATATCTGCTGCAAGTAAAATGGGATTTACTAATGAAGTGCATCGTGTTTGCCCCCTTTCTATAAGTTACGTTTCTCTAGAATTGATTGTACATTGTTTTAAGTATTGAAACACTATTTTTTTGGTTGTTTATTATTAGTATTTGATGTTGGAGAGTCTAAATTTCAGAGACTTTCCACACTTTAAAAAAGGTGAGGTAGATGGAAAGCCTAATTTTTAGTCACCAGCTAGCCTAGTGACACCTGTGTCACCTTTGCTACAGCTGAAAAGTACAGGGAGAAGCAGAATTCACCAAGACAGTCTACTGGGCAGGGAGTTTGGTGGGTTGTTGGGAAGGAAAGGTGGGAGAAGAGTAATTTTTGTGAGCAGCAAAAGCTGCACCTGCCCACAGTGCTCATATATAAGAAATGTAATGCAGAGGGGTGCTTCCTTTTGGGAAAGCTGAGAGGCCACCATCCTCCTCTCTGACTGGAGAAGCGGCCTGAGGAAAAGCAGATTCCACTCTCGGATGTAACTGGCATTTTTTTTTTATGGAGCACGTTCAGAAGGCAGCGTGAGAGTCACAGCCAAGAATTCCCAGTGTCGCGGGAGCTGGGGCGTGGATAATGTGATTCCAGATTCGATCAGACAGGGAAGAAATTTCCTTCTCCTGTGAGCAGACACTAGTCTTGTTCACTTAAACTTTATAGCTCCTGAAAGGCACATGAACCTCCAGCTCTAGCTGCCCCTTTTCCTTGCAGTTCACTGTTATTCACGTTGCTGGATGCAAACGAGGATGCTGAAGAGACATCTTAGTCAAGGGCTCGCATCCCTTCCTTGCTGTGAGTTTTGCTGAGATTAGGTCTTCTTGCAGAAGAAAAGATGTTTTGGGAAACAGATGTCCCTGCTCTGTCAATTCCCGTGGCAGCTGAATTACCAAAAGAGCACCCAGCATTGCAGTGCTTTGGTCCCTGTAAAGCCAAAGGGATTGGAACTCACAAGAAAATTTGCAAAGTGAGACCTAGACAAGAAAAACACCAAGAAGTTTCTGAGGTCGTATGAGATTTTTGCACTGGCTGTGAGGACGTGGGATGAAGACGATATTGGGAATTTAAACTGAGATGTTTAGTTTTTTTTATTTTTTAATTTTTTAAAGTTTTTTTTAAGTCCTTATGGATGTCTAATAGCTTCGTTTAGTGCTATTGCTATTTTGTTGAATGAAAAGAACCAAACAGTTTGGCTCTGATGGTAGCACTGCAGTTTTGCCTTCTGCAACTTTATATGAAGGTTCTTAGTACAGATAGGGTCTCCTGGCTCATTTTCAGATATCAGGGTTCAATGAATCAAGGGAAATGAATGGAGTTACACCTATTTATGTATTGCTGACAGGTAACTTCCTATTTGACTTTTGGTGTAGCATTCATGAATAGTTGTTTTTACATAGTTATTAGTGGAAGTTACAAAATCAACTGATGCCTCTTCAAATACCTTCAAACAGCATTTTGTTAATTAGGTGAGAAGATTTTCTCCACAGTAAATTGAAATATTTATTTACACGTTACTTTTGAAACAAAAATGCTAAATTATTTGGATTTTGGTGACTGACTATGTGATGTTTCCTAAATACTAGAAATGTAAATGTCACAGTTATCTACTGGCTTCATTGGCCATGTTCGTTTCTATTTCAGGGAAGAGGATTTTATTTCTTAGTTTTTCAGATTCAAAATACATCCCTCTTCTTGGTAATCCTGACAAACTTTTTTTTTTCAGTATAAAAATTAATTACTGGATAATTAAATTTCTCACAGAATGCCAAATAAAGAACCTATAAACAGCATTAAGAGGATATGCTACTGAAAAAGTAGCTTTTTAACGTTTAGTTTCTATTCTAATGGAACTGCTGTATGTATTCATTATGCATGCAGAGTGTTTTCCTGGAAACTTTATTTTTAAATACACTACTTACATGAATAAAAGAAAGGGATTCTTAGCTAAATTTCACTATCACGTTACTGGTAAATTCATAAGAACATAAAAATACTTTATATTGGGTCTGGTAGTTTAACAGTGGGTGGCTTAACATTGTGGCTCTGGCTGTGGTAATGACAAACATAATTTAACAGGAGTATTAAAAGTACACCCCTGGTCAGTCTCTTTAGAATCATCCTTGGACCTGTAGTTCCTGAATTTGTCCAATTTCTCTTTTAATCCTTGGATGTTGCATCTTCTGGAAGACTCCAGACAATCACAAACCATTGTGCAAAGAATTACTTTTTTTAAAACAGGCTAAGCTGATTTCTTGTGAATTTCAGTGACTGCTCCCTAATTTTATTAATGTCAAGGTGATGAACAGCTCTGCATTCATCTCGTCCATCTTTTATGTAAGGTTGTGTCCCTCCTCATTCTGCTGCTCTCCAGCTTGAACCATCCTCTTCTCTTTGCAGCTGCAATGGCCATTTCCATGTTCAACACAGTGCAGGCATTTTAGGGATTTTGTTGTAGATGCAGCCTCTTCCATTTGTGTAGAATGAGGTTCATCTGTCACCCTTCTGACCACTCACTCAGTTTTCCATATCCTTGTGGAGCTGCTCATCATCAGAATGGCATTTGGTCCAGAGGCCTCCAAATTGGACAGTTTCCCTATTCCCAATTCCCTCCAGGTCACTGATGAGTAAAACTGATTCTGGAATCACTGATGCTGGGGGGATGCCACTGATAACATTTCATCCTGAAAAGATATTTTCTGTTCTTTAATTAGACTTCTGTCTAGAGCAGGGCCATTTCCCCACTCCCCGGCAAGATCCTTTCATGTGGAACCTCATCCAGTGCTTTCTGAAAATCCAAGTGTGCTTTTTCTGCTGTATTTCCTTTATTCCTATGCATGTCATCTCTATTAAGAACTCAAACAAGTGAAGCAGAACTGCCATTTACAGGGGGAATATTGGCTCTTTTCCACACCTTTTCTTAGGTTCCTTGTGATCTTAATTATAGAGCTATCTGTCAGTACACCTCTGTAGTCCCTAAATCTCTTTTTGGCCCAGTTTTTGAAAACACTATGCTGTGAAATCACTTAACTGTTAGAAAAAGTGGTAAAGAAAAAAAATAGCCTGAAAGAATTCTAACATCCTTTTTGCTTCCATTTTTTTTTTTAAATCTTGGAGTACCTAGGAGTTGCCTAACCTTACTTTTGGTCTGTGTCCTCAGCATGGAGCTTGTGGAGCACATAAAGGCAGAAAGTTAATTTTATGTCCTTATTATAAAAGTATGAAAGAGGGTCTGATAATGGAAGTGCACGGCAGTCACTCAGCAATAATGACACTCTTAAGAAGCAGAAAGTAACGTTCAATTTCTTTTTATTTGATTAGTTCTGATGGCCATTGCTTACACACCCGAACCGTGCTGGCCACTGTGGTAACTGAGTAATGCACTGCTTTTGGGGGAGATGCTACATCAGCACAAAAAGCATTTAATCTCTTTTGACATATTGGCAAATAGGTGGCAATTCTTCCCATTACTGCCTGAAAAGCTGTCTTCTGCTGCGTGGAACATAACTAATCACTTCATTTTCATGTCACTTCCTGCAGACCTGAAGCCTAACACAGCATCCTTTGAAAAGTTTTGCTTGTCTGTAAGTGTCTGTGTGCTCGTTAGCTGCTGCTGATGCAAATTGGTGAAGATGTTGCCTTTGACGTGCATTATTTTGTGTGAAGGCATAAAACAAGATTAATCATATCCTGTACCTCAGTGCTATGGTACCACACAGTCTGCTAACATCCTTGGGAGTCACACTTCAGAAATCAGAGTAATAATAATTAAAATGTTAATTGGTCAAGAAAATCCATTTTGTTTTGTTTCAAATCTGTGGAGGAAACCTATGGAGATAAATGTCTTTTGTTAATCAGATTTCAGAGGTAAATTGCTTTATAAAATTACCACATCCAGGAATGTGAAAATGTGCTGTTTCATTGTGTAGTTAGGAGTAACTTTGAAGTTACAAAGTCTGTGACTTATTTTTTATCTAGTAGTAGACAAAAAAATCTGACACGATCACCGGCACTGCATGTTCTCCAAGCCTACTGAAGTGCCAAAAAAAAAAAAAAATAAGGTGTTTGTAAATCCTATTTTGCGATTTCATTTGCATTGTGATTGACTAGAAAGAGGAACACATGATCTGCTGCCTTGCCCCAGTGGAAATGCTGATTAAATTCCTTCAGTGGGAATGAAAACATCGATTTGGTCTTGCCCGTAGGATGAGTCTTCAGAACAACAATTAACACGAGGCGTTACAACCAAGCTGCTCGATATCTCTCAGATCAGAACATGGGGTTGTGGAAAAAACACTTGAGCTACCAGGACTGAGCAAAGAGTTCGATCAGCTGCAGGCTGATTGAAATACCCAGCAGCTAAAATTTGCAAAGCTGAGCTGCGTTGTGGTCACCAGGATTCCCCAAATGCCAGCCCATGAAATGAGGCACTGAATACTCAAGCCCAAAACAGCACCAACATGCTGGAACTAGAGATTTTAAATTACTGGTAATGGTCTGATTAGCTAAACCAGATTTATAGCTCATGTGACTGTGGTATTACACCATCTCCTTTGGCCAACGGTGGTGTTAAATTCATTGTGGAGTTCTGAAGTTTTAAAATTTAAAAAGTTGGTGTTCCTTGCACAAGGACTTGCACAAGCTGGAATTAATTCCAAGTGAAATCCTGCCTCTGTGTGGGGGGGCTTAGGCTTTGCTCGTATTTAAAATGATGTTTTAAGAGAAGGCATAACAAGCATTAGCTGTTTGTGGGGAAAGAAAAAAACCCTGCCGTGAACTCAGAAGCAGATGAGATGGAAGTAAGAATGTGCCTGGCAAAAAAAAAAAACAAAAAAAAAAAAAAAAAAAAAAAAAAAAAAAAAAAAAAAAAAAAAAAAAAAAGGGACAAAAAAAGAGGACACAAATACATTTCATAAAAGGAGTATATAGGAATATACCTGCTGTGTCTGTGTAACCTCCAGCTGCACTGGTATGCTGCAATCAGTGCTGCTGGACCACTGAAGCCCAGCCATGAAACAATTAATGGGATAATGAGCTGGGATAGATGACTGTCCTTCACACAATGTGTGTGCTCTGCAAGCAGGACTGAAGTCAAAGTGAATGTACAAAGCCAAACCAGAGCTTCAAATAGCTTCAGGTTTTAGCTTCTCTTCAGTCTGTCGTGGTGGGAGCTCACACATATGGTCTGCACACACATGCAAAGGCAGAATCTTCTGGTAAAATGAAAAGTCTCCTTGGGCCTCTACCTTCCCCTGGAAATGAGGACTTAATTCCTACAATTATAACATCTACTCTTTAATGCATGCTGAGTATCCACACAACTATCAGCAAAAAATTGATTTGGTACAGGAAAAGAAGCAGAATTTTTTCTTTGTCCGTTGACATTCTAAAAGGCTGGGACTGGTTGGAAGTGAAATTTTTTCATATTTAAATTTATTTTTAAAAACTGGAACTGCCACCACATTATAAAACTGTACAAATACATACAAAGCATATATATATAAATATCTAGTATTCTGGTTATGACTGGCTCCAGAAAAAGTGCTAATGAACAAATTATTTATTATTATTTCATGTAACACTGTGTGGTACTGGATGAAGTCAAGTACTTCAGGGACAAATCTTCACCCAGTGCAAATCAGTAAAACTTCAAAATCAAGAGAACATCAGATTACTCCTACTTGGGAAGGAATCCTCTGGGCTGATGGTGGTTTGACACTAGGATTCTCGTATCTGTCAACATTGATTGGAAAACAACTGGGGTTACAAAAATTTGGAACCAGATCATCTCAGAAAGGATGAGGCTGTCAGGGTCAACTACTCCAACCTCCCACCTTGAGTAGGGACACCTCAAGCCAGCTGCCCAAGCCTATGTCCACTCAGGCTTTTAGTGTCTCCAAAGATGGATGTCCACAGCCTCCTGTACAAGCTGGTGCAGTGTTCGACCATTCCCACATTAAAAAACCCCTAACACTAACAAGAAAAACCCACCAAAAGCAAAAAAAAAAAACAAAAAAAAAAAAAAAAAAAAACCAAAAAAGGGCAAAAAAAACCCCCAAAACCACAACACTAAAAGAATTTGGAAAAAAAAAAAGACACCAAACAAACTCCAAACAAACTAAAATCCCCCACACATAAAAAGTAAAACCAGCCCCATTTTCTCACGTTGAAATGGACTTTCCCATTTTATAACTCATTCCCATTGCCTCTTGTCCTGCCAATGGGATGACTCCTGGTGTTCATTCGCTCCCACAAGTCATTTTCACACATGGATAAGAATCCCCTGAGCCTTCCTTTCTTCAGGCTGAGCACTTCCAGCCCCGCCAGTGTCTCCTTGCAGGTCAGATGCTCCATTCCCTTTAAGCACTGTGGTCCCATGCTGAACTCACGCTGGTAAATCCCTATTTTCAATAATGGGGAGCTCAGCACTGGGCTCTGCACCCCAGATGTGTCTTTCAGCTGCTGAGGAGGGACATCCCCTGCCTTGACCTGGTGGCAATGCTCTTCCCAATGCTGTCTTTGTTGGCTATTTTGCTATCTTATGGTGAATTTCCCAACCACGACCCACAGGTTCTCTCTTCCTCCAGTTCCAAAGGCACATCAACCATTTTGTGATGATCTTTGCCTACAGGAAAACCAAAGTCTGGAATGTTTTGGGTTTTTTTATTATGCTCACTTTTTATTATGCTCATCTGTTTCTCAAAGACCTCTTTCTGTAAAGGCCAGGTATGTTAACTGCCGAGTTACTTCTAGCTTTGCAGATAATAGATCACCCTGTATTTTCAAAGCAATGCCTTTCCAGTGTTTTTTAAATTCATTGCTTTCATTTCACTTAATTTTAGCCTCCTAAACCTGGGCACTAAGTTGAAATAATGCCCTAGGTTTGTTCTTGGTTAGTAGGCACAGGAAAGATAGTTACATCTGTCTTGGATGCTTGCTTAATAGATAATAACATGATGAAAATTGTGGTTTAGAGTTGCCTGTTTCCTCCCACAGGTGACAAACAGAGCCTTAGCAGGTAGTCTGGGGTAGGAATGGAATTTTCTGGATGGCTGAAGCCGGGTCGCATTAATTGCGTTCCTTATGTTTGCTTTCTTTGGTTAGATATTTCTCTAAACACTTCAGAATAATGTCCCTTTTATGGTTAAATAGATGTTGATGAGGAAAAATAAGGGTACTTAATGAAAAATAAGGGGGTATTAAAAAAATCTGGGTGCAGAGATTTATGCTTAAAATACACCACAGAGTCACAAATAAAACATCTCATTTTACTGCACTGCTACACTAATAAATGAATTCTTTTGCTGCATATATATAAAAACAGAATTTTTGGAATCTTCATTCTGATTTTTTTTCCACCCTAATAAAAGTGCGCAATCTTTAAATTGATTCTGTCTTTTTAACAGGGCTTCAAACCCTGATCCTTAAATCTGCTTTACATGAATATAAGGTTATATCTACACCAAATGGCTTCCGGGAGCAAGATCTAAATGAACATACCTGAATTTCCAGTCATTAAAATGTTGGATGGGTTATAGAAGAAGATGGAAACAGCTTAGAGACTATAAGAAGGGCTGTTTCTGTGCAGCCAGATTTAAATTACTGTCGTTTGCATGCAGTTTGTGTCCAGGAGGGTGGATATAGCTCATATTTAGCATATCACCTCAGCAGTATATTGTAGGATATTCCCATCCTTTTGCTTCTTTCTGAAGAACATGTGTCCCATTGTCATGCAGGATTCATATGAGTGCCAAAATGTAGTTTTTTAAACTATTCCAATGAATACATCTTATAACAATTTCAATTAACACATCTTTTAACAAGCCATGCTGTCATTTCTAGGAGCAGTGGCTGTTCTTATGGACGGGGGGTGGGGAGGTTCGGGATCAAAAACAATGCCAAACCACAAAAGGCAGAAAGGACATCTCTAGGCAGCAAAATAAGAATTGCTTCTTGAAAAGCACACACTCTTCTCCTGCCAAATGAACATGCTCATTGTCAAGCCAGCTGGCAGGAATGCTAATTACCCTGGTGCTGGGATCCCACTGATTTCTATTGTGGATCTGCTAGAAAACTGCAGATTGTCTTTCAGTGTGACTCTATCCTGTTATTCCAGTTTCACTTTCAAGAGAAGCTTTGGGTTTGGTTGTTTGGTTGTTTGTTTTTTTATTTTTTTTTTGTTTTTTTTGGTTTTTTTTTGTTTTGTTGTTGTTTGGTTTTTTGGTTTTTTTTTAAGTCGCTTTTTGGAACAGGAAGACTTAAGAATAGAGTGCTAACCATATAGATGTGCATGTCATGGCTTGCCTTCAAACTGGCAATAGTTCTAGTTGGTTATCTACTTCAGGTTAAAATTATTTATTTTTTGAGTAGAAATATTGCTCTGTGACCCCAAAAAAAGGTCCTTTGGAATGAATTTAGGGATTAGAGGAGATACACTACAATATAATGCAGTAGCCACATAGGTAGGGTTTTGTTTGTGCTGCACACTCCATGAACAAAAAAAGAAACCTGCATGCCACTAAAGATATATGAATGCAAATATAAAGCCGAGAAACGCTGAAAGAAGTTGTCTGTAGTTGTCAAAACAGTGTCTAATTAGCAAATTTCCTGAAATAGCTGGAAAGCTGTTGAGTTTTCTTGTATTGTTCAAAGTAATATTTCTATCACTGCCCGAGGGGAGGAGAAATGCATGGATTGTGCAGGGGCCAGCAGTAGCAAATAAAGATGATTATTTTTAAATGCAGCTCAATTCCTAATTTTGGTTTTAAATGCCTAAGTTATGCTTAAATTGTTAATTGGCTGAAGCCTTTGCCACAACCATTTGCAACAGCTGGAAATAAAGGAGGCAATTATTAGACCCACTGCTGCACAAATCTCCTCCAGCCTGCTGCCCGAGGCCAGGCCCAACAAAAGATGTTTGAATTGGTAAAAAGAACTCAGAACCATGTATTTTTTCATGTCATTGCACCCTAAGTTAAAAATAGAAATAATCAGTTACTGTTATGAGGCAACTGGGGGCTATGGCTTCTTTGTCTGTCATCTCATAGGTGTGTAAGTATGACAGTTATTTTACTTGAGAGCTACTATGAATTTACCTTCTATAATACAAATGTAGTTAAATTCTTGTGGGGATGTTTTATTTTTTTGTTTTTTTAGTGTTGCACCATAACTTGTTTTATTCAGATTAATTTTAGTGGTATTTAAGTGGCTGTGAGTTATGTCGATGGTTTATGTCAACACTCAGACGTGGTAGAAATTTTATTTTTCACAGTGTCAGCCTGAAAGGTAAAAATCATTTTTCACACAAAGATTAATGTATTTCTCTATGAGAGCTCAACAAAGTTTGAGAGACTAAAGGCCTTACTGCAATATAATTTATTTCTTTTTCCAGAAATTCAGATTTGCTGCTTGAGAGCAAACAAAATAAAAGCAATGTCTATCAGCGAATTGTCAAATGCTGTAACTTATTTAAGTGGTATAAACTCAGCGGAAGTATTTTGGGTTTGGTACTTAAATAACTTTGTGTTGCAGTCAGGGTTCAGCCAATCATTTTCCTGAGTTCTAAACACTACCCTGGATTTTGGGTTGTGCCTCCAGCTGTCCAGTAACCCACGTGGCAAGGAGAGGTGTGCTGTTCTAAGAAGAGAACATTTTTTGTCCACATTCATAGAATCAGGACCCAAAAAAGAACTGGAATAAGAAAGATTCAAGTTGTACTGATCAAACCAAGTAGGGTTGTTGAATGTTCACCACCAGAGCTTTTGAAAAATAAAGGAATTCAGGAAACACACTGGGAATGGTGTTGCTGTAATGTACTTGGCATTTCTTTGGACAGAAACTTTTCCAGATAATTTGATCCCATGGTTTTCTCAGATAGGGATATACGAATCTTCCCTATGAAGTTCTTCCCAGCCCAGGTCTGTAAAAATTGCAATGAACATGCCTAGTGATGATGTCAGTACTATTAATGTGATGGAGTTCAACATAAACACAATCAACTCATGAAAAAATACTAAAAAGAAAAAATACGTATTTTTCAGATTACAGCTTTTCTGATATGAGCTTGTAGATGTACCCTTCTTTTCGAGCACAGGAACAACAATGCTTGGTCTGGTGACAATCCATTAGTTGTGTTTTAGACAGTGATCAGAAGTGAATTATTGACGAGTGAGTATAAGAAAAGGGACAAGCACCAAGTAATATTTGTCCCAGTATATTTTCCCAGCTTCAAGGAGTCTTCAGTTTAAGGATCTTCCTTAAATCAGAAGTTGTATCTTCCTTTAATTTTACTCCTCTTGGATAGGTCCCTTGTTCAACTTTGTTCTCTGTTGCACTTCCCTGACATTAATCCATTAATTAATGGGTTTTGGTGTGAAATTTGAAATCCTATTCACCCTGCTCAAGGAGGAGGATGCAGGAATTGCCAGACTAGAATTAAGCAAACCAGTCCTGAATAACGACCCTCCATTTGCATCACAGCACTGTACAGAAAAAGACATAATCTTCTTTCACTGCCTGAGCTGCTGTCATCATATTCTCCTGTGCTGTGATGGAAGTAAAATCTTTTTGCACACTTGCCCAAGGTAGGAAATCCCTCTACACATCCATCAGAGGGATGTGAATCCCAGCCTGGGGAGTGCAGTGCGGAAAATTGCTTATAGGCAGGGAGTTCCGATCTCTGTGTAAAAGAATGAGAAAGAATAGGCTGAAGGGTAGACTGGATGTGGGTAATCTGTGCATACACCAGTACGAATTATTGCAATATCAGTGGTCATCTGTAAGCCCCTTGCTCAATGGTAAAGTTGGCATTTGGGGACTGTCACATCACTGAAACCATGAGAGGGTCCATGGACACCTCTACAAGGATTGGAAGCTGTGTCTCCAACCACCTCTCTGCAAAAGGACCTTACATAGAGGATTTTAGCATTATCATGTAATGGTTGTGAAAAAGCAAGCCCTGCAAAAACATCACGTTGCACATGGCTGGGCACTTTGCTAACAGATTGTCAAATGACTGCCCATATCCATCTAATGAGCTCCTGAAAACCAGACTTGCTGTTGTCTAAGAGCTGTCCCTGGCAGAACAAACTGGGCAAGGGTGTCCGTGTGGCAGGAGGAATGGGAAGAAGAAATAGGAGCCTGGGGCCTGGACTGCAGTGTGGGGAGCAGCATGAATTACTGCAGTACTATGGGTCATCTGTAATCCCATTGTCAGGGTTGCTGTTCAGCACCATTACCTGGCCCTGCTAAGCACAGCCAGGGTAATCTCATTCCAGAAAATGAGGTGCTTGGAGGAAGGAAGGATTGCAGATGTCTGAAGCAGATTTGTTTTCTCCCTGCCTTCAATTTTGCATCTGTTTGTTCTCATGATGTTTGCTAGAGGCAGACCAACAGACGAAATGAAAGTTATGTATTTGTGCTGCAAAATCAGGCATGTTTCATCATCAATAACAAGAAATCTTTCCATTCTAGCTGCAGAAGCATAATCCTCACATTTTCAAGCAATTTTTAAACCATTTGGACATTTTGCTTAGTTTGTGGACTGACATAAATGTAAAAGTTCAAATTCAATATGCTCAAGTAATATATTTACCCAGTGCTTTCTGCTTATTATCTCTTGGTGTAGTAACTCTTTATCTCTAAATAGTTTGGCTTTTCACTATGAACAGGAACCAGCTACTTATTTCCCTATTTTAATGTTTTTCTGAGCAGGTATCAGTGTAAACCACAGTAAGCTCACTGTCCTCTACTTTGTTTTGCTCAAAAATTATTGCTCGGC
The DNA here is from genome assembly GCA_013399225.1 of Rhipidura dahli. Taxonomy (NCBI): domain Eukaryota; kingdom Metazoa; phylum Chordata; class Aves; order Passeriformes; family Rhipiduridae; genus Rhipidura; species Rhipidura dahli. Next base: position 130,885 of record VXAC01007113.1, read on the forward strand.
TGGAGGGATTTGTTGTTGCCAGAGATAAGGGTGGAAGCACAGAGCTCATCTTCTTTCTGGGGAGCTGTTTGATCCCCATACACTTCGTCTACAAGGGAAATCTGGACTAAAAACGAGTTGTTTCTTGGTGCAAAATGGTGCATAATTATTCTAGATCTAATTAAGGTTGAGGCTATTAAAGAAGCCTTCAAGGCAGGTTTATAACTTTTCTGTCTTTGCATGGTGGGGACCCTCAGGAGAACTGAAAAATTCACTTTTCCTGTGTTACTGATTTTTTCGATCCCTCCCTGGATCCATTACATAACTCTTGGTACACCTTGGCATTGTTATCTCTGTGGATGGTGAGATTTTTCGGGAATAGGTTTGGTAAGAAAAAGAGAAGCATTAAATGGGGTTTCATTCAGCACATACCAGTATTTGTCATTGTAGGATCAAATCCAGTATTACTTGACTCAGTATCTTGTTTTTCAATAACACTGAAATACCAGATCCAGATGACAAAATCTGCCTTGTGAATCTGTGTCATGTCAGGCAGCTTTTTAATTGCTGTTTAAGTATTTTTCCTTCTTTGCATCAAGAGTATTGTCACACCCCAACGTGTCTGCATTAACTAATAAAAATATATTTTTTTAATTTAATGACTAACATTGACAAGTCTGAATTTTAAACAGTCACTGTGGAGACATTATGATTTCCCAAGCTGTCACGATTTCTGTTAAAATAACCATGGATTTAATAGAAACAGCAGCATAGCAATAAAACATAATACATCTTGTACTTGTTCTGCAAAATATGCATCTCATTTTTTTTTTTTTAAAAAAAAACCAAACAATCTGAAAAAACTCTTCTTGCTTGTTTTCATTGTTAGCGGTCAGTGGTATATCACAACTATTAAACACCTAAAAACAGAATTTATAACTTGAAGGAAAGTATTTTTTGTGCCTGGAATTTAATATCATATGTGCAGAAACTGATCTGTAACCAGTCTTTTAGTGAGAAAACATATTTAATGGAACTAGAGATGGGTCATTCAGTTGAGAGTTTTCAGGAAAAACGAATTTCTTATGAATTTAGAGAGTAATAGCCCCATTAGAGCTTTTATAAGAAGAAAGAGTGACTCATTAATCTAGTGGAGTTTTTGGAAGAAATTAATGAGCATATGCCTAAGGAAAGTCCATTTGCTGTGGTATTTGACTATCCAAAAAGACGTTAAATATTTGATTTTAGCTGATAAAAGAAAGTAAATTGAAAGGTTTTCTTGTAGAAAATGATGTCTGATTAAAATAAATACCTAAGGGGGCAGATTTAACAGTGGGAGAACCTCACTCACAATATCCTAATGAAACTTCTGCTGAAGTCCTGGCTGTTCAATAAATTTAAAACAATAGAAGAATGTTCTCCTAATTTCAGAAATATAATTATTATGTTGTTTAGAAACTATCATCCAGTCTTGTTCTTTCCACACCTCTCATGTTGTTGTGTCAGAACTGAACACCAAAGAGGTTTTAACTTTTAGGAGTGGTAAATTTTGTGTTTAACTCAGATTGAAAAATTGACAAACATGACAAAACCACGGCTGGAGCTGCAAAGGAGCTTGCACAATAAAGTACCTATTCCCTGAAGGCAGCGATTTCCTTTGGATTCCAGGAATAATCCTTCTGAAGCTAAGGAAGATAAACACTGCCAAGAGTGCATGGTCATAACTGAAAAAATAGATTTAAGTGCTGTGCTTGGTAATTAAACTTAGAAAGGAAATTGAGTTTAAGTTAGAAAGGAAAATTAGACTTTCTCTTGTAAGGATTTAACATTTATTTCAAATAACATTTAGTGCATCTCAGACAGGAGATGCAATAACAGACATGGCAAACATCAACTAACATGGCTCCAGCATGCCTCCTTTTCCTCAGAAAACATATCTTCTGTTTTCTCACCTATTTTTAAATAATTATCAGTCTATGGTTGCAGCTGTTAAGGATGAGTAATTTATTTCATGCCTGTGTCCTGTAGGTAGGGGAGCGTTGGTGAGTTACACGTACACATAAACGCATCTGTGTGAACTTTCTTTTTCATTATGAAACAGCATCGATTTTTTAAAATAATAATTAAATATAAAAAACTCTTGAAAATGTGCACTTTTGTTAGGAGAGAAGAGTCATTTACCTCTGGCTTGCGAGCAGACGCAGCAGTTTACACAGCAAAAGATTTTATTCTGCTTCGATGAAAATACTTCAGAAACGGCTAAGATTTGAATAGACCCTTCAATCCTTAGGCGATGCCTGATGAAAACACAATGAGAAGTGACACTTTTCCAACATATGTGGGTTTTCTGAGTGTGTTCTATATTGTGCCTGCCTATACTGGTGACAAAGGGCTTGTTTTCTTCTGGTGCCGCTTCGTGCCTGGCACAGCAGCAGGAGAGAGCAGCATTTTGTCATGTGTTGTGCAGTTATTGGTCAAGTGCTAGAGGCAAAGCTTTTATTTGGTGGCTGATAAAGTGAAGTAGCCTGAGGAGTTTAGGTTCCAGCTGGGCTTTGCAGGCTGGTAAAAACCTGTGTGAAATCATTGTGTGGTGCAAGTCAGTTGTTCATTTGAGTGGGGACATTTGAGCATCTCCTGTAACTTTGGGCCTGGTTTTGTGTTCAAGAAGGAACACTCCCTGAACTCCACCTGCATGGGAGCTCTGCTTTACCTTTTCAGAGCACAGGCATGTGCTTGTCCATCACACTTCCTCCATAGTCAACTTGAAACTTCAATTCAGCTCATATTTGTCTCCACTATCAGTGACACCCCCCACCTGGGGGACTGTGCTACCAGTGACTCCCTGAGCTGCATCCTGGCTGAGAGGAGAAAATTGCACTGGTCACTCTTTCTTCTCTGTACCTTAAATTAATGAGGAATTAAATTATTTGTGACTTTCTGCCCATGTGGTGTAAGGATTTTGTAACAATAAGATTTCAGAGTTCATTTTTGGGTACTGCTTCAGGTGAAACACTGCCAGGTTTCTGAGAAAACCTGAAATGTAAGTAAACATCTGTCCTGTGGTGTTCAAAATTGCCAAAGTGCAGCTGACCTGCAAAGCAGAAGATCTTTTGGGCAACAGAATAACACTGGCTGCCAGAGTAATTCCTGTGATTACCTTCTCTTTAGATTCTGCATCAGAACTGAGGACAGGAAAATCTCACATACTCTGTTGGGGGGTGTTGAATAGTAGATAGACTGCCAATTGTTTGTATATAATGAATTTTCATAATTTTCTCAGTTTGGATTGTTCACAGTTGCTGAATGCTTTTGTTGCTGTGCCCAAATGGAGTGGCTTCAAAAAACAATGTATGCAGAAATATATTGATTTAAAAAAAAAAAAAAAGATTACATCTACAAGCGTTTCTGGTGAATACATTAACGATGAATACCATACATAAAATTATAAACATAATGGAGCATTTCAGTTAAATACATGCTTTGTGGCTTGCTGATTAAATGTATAAACCTTTAAATATTTTTAATGTAACTGAATGACAACTTTTGTCTATTTTCATATTTCTAAATATAACTGCAATAACAATTTGTACTGCATTGGCTGAATGCTGAACTTTGAGGCAAAAGCAGCAATATGGAACTTTGCACTAATTACAGAATTTTAAATTTACTTTTAGTAATCATTTCAATATTTGAATCTGATGATTGTTTTCTTTCTTTGTGTCCATTAAACACAAACTCACAAGCCTTCATCTAGAACAAACTAAAAGAAATTGAAAGTTTAATCCATTAAATTAATTTTATAATGGGAATAGTCACTTGCAAGCAACACTTTTGTATTCTTTTTTAATTTCTACAAAAGGATGATACAGTCAAATACTTTCAATTTCTCCTAAGCTGCGTTTGGCTTGACATTTTGGATCTACTTGTATGCTATTGTAATTACAGCCACTTGGGACTCACAACAGTTGATCATTTCAGTTGAATTCTTTTTTTTTTTCTTTCCCATTTCCAGGATGCTCTGGCCCACTAGGGATAGAAGGAGGGATTGTGTCAAACCAACAAATTACTGCGTCGTCCACTCATCGAGCTCTTTTTGGACTCCAGAAGTGGTACCCATACTATGCACGACTTAATAAGAAAGGTCTTGTGAATGCCTGGACTGCTGCAGAAAATGACAGATGGCCATGGATTCAGGTAACAGATGGAGCTGAGGAGGAAAAAAAATACCCTTGATTCAATTGCCAGTGTCACTTAAGAAACTGATGAAGACAAGTGGTTAACGAACAGCTAGATTCTTATTCACTGTCAGAGACACAGCCGAGGCTAAAAGGGACTATTTAGCTGCAAAACAGTGATAATCTGGACTTTACAAATGCACAAGCCTTTATTTTTAATTTAAAAAACTGTGTGCATATGTTCCATTGTAGCTCTAAACTGTGGAAGCAGATTTTTACAGGCTCCTTTCAAAGACGCTGAGTTCCACATATGTTGCTGTTGGTGGTTAGGCCCCTAGAAGCATATCCCAGCAATATCTCTTGGTGGAGATCTCTTGACACATGCTAAAAGTGCTTTAAGTGTGGTGTTCGCTGTGCCAGAACCTGGTCCTCTTTGCTGAGCCATTCTGGGCGCACAGGTTAAGTATTACTGGAAGGAACAAGAACTGTTTTGACTCGGGTTGAAAATGCACACGTCCTCATCCCACTCGAGGATGTTATTGTCAAAGTGATTCAAATGGCAGTGCCCTCATTGTGAACTAGATTTCTCTGTGCCCAACAAATATTCCGTGAAAGCCATGAAGCAGTGAGTGTGAAGTCCTGTGAAAGTGTTTTAGTGAAGGAAATGACTTATCTAGTGGTTGCTGCAGCTCTCTGCTTGGATGGTGTTTCTTTTCACGATGTATGAATTGGGCAAAGCTTTGGCAATTTCAGCTGTTGGTTGATAAACCAAAAGTGAGTTAGATACCTATGGGAAAGCCTTCTGCACTGATCTGCATGGGCAACATGTGAGGAGGATGCTTCCCTTCCAGTGGACCCACTGCACGATCTACCAAACATGGTGTTTGAGCATTTTATCTGCCAGCATGGAGTTGAACAGTCCATAATGCCCTCAGCTGCGTCAGACACACTCTTCTTGAAGCTGCCTTGGTGTACGTGGCATTAATATTTGTTAATATTCAATGTTTTTGCCCTGACAACCATCTGTGATTTTTCTGAGAGGCTCCCAGATGCTGGGGGTGGGGGGAAGCATACCTGCTCATTTTTCTTGTGTGGAGAGCAGACACAAAGCACTGTTTGATGAAGTTTTCTGAAACTGGTGCAGTGGGAGTGCTGGATTTTGTCAGCTCTGAAGAACGAAAGCTGGTGTTACTGCTTGTTATTTATTGAAGAGCGAAAACACAAAGGCCCTTCGATGTGTTGTAAGTCAGTTGTTGACCATAAAGATCAGAGGGGTTAGGAAGTCTGTAAAATTTATATATTGAAAAAAAACTGGGAAGGACCATGCAGAGGGACCTGAGAAGAATTATTTCCATGGGAGTAGAAAGCCAATGTTACTTTAATGGATAATGAAAAAGTCAGCATTACAGTAGTTTCTGGGCTGTGTTAAGAGGATGGGCTTTATTAAATGAGCTGGAGAAAGATTTCAAAATCATTTAGCACTGGCCCCCTAGACATGTCTTTTCTGGGAGCTGATCTGGATGGGGATATCTAATGGTCTGATGCTTCCACATTTGTGCTTGGCACCGAGGGGGCAGCTGTTAGGCTCCCTTGGACTCTGCTCTCTGGGAAGTCTTCCCTTTGCTCTTACCTGCAAGGAGTGTGGAGAAAATGTGTCCAAAGTCTCAGACCACGGCATCAGGCCTGAAGAATGTGAGCCTTTTTTTTTTTTTTTTTTTTTTTTTTTTGAGTTTTGAAGGTAATTCCAATCCCACACAGGTTATTCTGTAATTTTGATAACCATGGGGTGTAAAGACTTTTGAGAAGCTTAGGTCACACAATTAATGTGTTTTAAGCATTCCTTTCTTTCTCTTTTCATTCTTCTTGCAAAATAAACTTTAGTCTACAATTTTCACAAAACTTGCCGAATATTTTTTTATATTCTTTTTTTTTCAGTTTAGAGCAAAATTAAAAATCTTCTTCATAATTTCAGAACAGAAGTCTTGAGAGGATTTATTTATTTCCTTTTCTCTTTCTTTAAAACTTCTCGGACCAGAAAATCTGAAACTTTTTAGGGAGATGACACTTGCAGGGAAAAAGTGCTTTTTAGTGTTCTGCAGAAACTCTTTTTAGATCTGTCAAGGTAGAGACATCCACAGACTCACACTTTATGCATAGTAGTTCTCTACATCAGAGCACTGTCTTGTTCTCCAAGCATGAAATAAGCTTTAAGAAACACTTCCTGACCCTCTTATGGGTGAACAGTTTCTGCTGAGAGGAGAAGCAGAAATCCCATGTCTTATTTTTGCACAGGTTCTGCATTGCCCAGGGAGACACTTCACAAATGTTTGTGGAGGGGCACAAAAAGTCAGATTCGGGCTGAATTTCTGGCTACTTTCCTTGGTGACGTGGGAGAAAAGATCTCAAACCCTGTACTTGAGTTTTTACTCTGTTGTGTCACCAGCTCCTTCCCAGACCCCACTGCGAGCAGCCTGCACGCGGAACCTTTCCCGTGCTGCTCAGAGTGATGAAGCGCCTGGTCCAGAAGAAGGCACCCAAAAACGGTGTGAATGTTTGGCAGAGATTAAGTGGAAAGTTACAAAGCCGGAAAATCCATTTTTAGGACATGTAAATTAACATTTAGCTCAGTGAACCCGAAGCAATCGCCTGTTCCCCTCTTGTAGCTTCTAATGCTAGATAAATTCTAAAGGAAGCCATGTATAATGGGCAAAGTCCCTCAAAGTGTGATTATGTACAGGCCTGTAGCTATTTTTGCCTTGTTCCATCATTATCAATTTTCTTTGTCATTTAATTTCTTTATTTATATGCAGCCTGGCAAATAAAAGGTTTGAGTGCTCTGCTTATAACTCACTTGTAATGAACGCAGAAGTTTTTTTTCTCTAATCTTTCAGGTGTCTGATACACATGAACTAATTAGTATGCAATTTCATTTTCCTGCATTCTTCCAACGAACTGAAAATTGAAATTGCCATTTTAAATTTACACTCTCAGCATGTAATTAGTAATGGCACTACAATGCTTGTAATTGGCTTGTGATTTAAAGGGTCACTGACCATGCTTATGGAAGCAAATTAAAGCCAGAGTAAGTCATATCTGCCTTTTAAAGTTCTCCTGACCTCTGTTTCTCCTCGCAGGTTGGCTATGATAAAATAGCACCTGTGTACTGCTAACCACTTTATTAGTGATATTAACTTTTATTGTTTGCAAATACTATGACCAAAAAAAAAAATCCCATAAATCTATTTTCCATTAATTGGTCCTGAAGTATAACCAAAACTTTCACTTTGCCTGTTCCAGTAATGAGTGTTTTTTATCAACTCTTTTTTTTTTTTCTTTTTAACCAGCTGCTTCTCTTTGCCCATATGTCCTTTTGCATTTTTTGCTTTAAAATATGTTAGTTTGTTTTATTCTGATTTCACTTCATCCCTGCTCATTTTTTACATCTGTATTTTTCAATTCATATATTATTTATTCTTTTTAAGGCAGTATGAATCAGAATAGATATGGCCATGGGCAGAATTACTGTTTCTGTTATGACTCCACCATATCCAAAATCACAGTGGCACCTAATCACTAACACAAACTGCCAGCAGGACTTTGTGAATGTTACTCCTCTCTAGTGATTTCTCACCTAGGAATCCATGCCTGTGCCCCTACCCTTCTTCTCCTCTCCCAGTTTCATTACCCAATTTTAACCATCCTCACATTTCTTAATTCATTTTTCCCCTATTCATGACTTGCCTCCCATTTCCTTCCTTGAGATACCTGGCCTTTTTTTTTTTTTTTT